>JBBBDQ010000151.1:4812500-4900000 GCA_037127315.1 Ascarosepion bandense
CGCAATTTCTACTCCAACAGCTTCTTTCCTCGCACTTCCCGACTGTGGAATTCCCTTCCGCATGATTGCTTCCCCGACAGCTACAATCTCCAGGAGTTTAAATGTAAAGTCAATAGACACCTCCTAACGCACTAACTCGCATCCATTCTCTCAAACACTCTTCCCATCTGCCAACCCTCAGCCTCGGTATCCTTACCCGTCTATCACCCTCCTTCAGACATTTCTTATATCTAACCTCTCTTTCTCTTCACCTTCCTCTATGTAACTCTCTGCGCAATAGTGGCAGTGAAATGCCTTCCTTGGGGTGAAATGATTATTATATATATATATATATATATATATATATATATATATATATATATATATATATAACGGAATTATACGGAAATATATGAAACTGGCATTAGTTTTTTTTTTCTTTTTTTTAATCATTTCACCCCCGAGCAAGGCAGAAATGCCACTGATGAGCTGGGGGCTACATAACTCTAAAAAGATTAATTAGAAAAAGAGTGAGCAGTACAAACTAGTTAGAAAGGAGCAATAGAAAGCTGAGAATGCAAGTGCGATGACAGATACAAAGGTGGAGAGAAAGGGAAGGTTATACGGGGGTGGGGAGAGAGCTAGAATCCAGTGGTTGACATATTTGAATTTTTACGTTTTAACATTATTATTTTTTAATGGATACTCGTATTTGAGTGAATAGTCTATCTATCTATCTATCTATCTATCTATCTATCTATCTATCTATAATTAAACTAAAATAAACAGTCGAAATTATAATGTACTGTTTTATTATATATATATATATATATATATATGATAAATCCACTCAAATACGAATATTCATTAAAAAATAATAATGTTAAAACAAATAAAAATTCAAATATATATATATATATATATACAGAGAGAGGGAGAGAGATAGAGAGTGAGAGAGGGAGAGGGAGAAAGAGGGAGAGAGTGAGAGAGAGAGAGGAATATAGAGAAAAAGAGAGTACGTTTAAGCAAGAGGGACTCATTTTAACGGTATTAATCTCTATTGACAAGGTCTGACTGATCAATATTTTATTTTATTTTTTAAATAACTTATTGAATTTATTTGAAGAATAGAAAAATACAATAACAATTTAAATCTGACGAAACTTGTTTATACGGAGCACGCAAATGCATATACACATTAAGATAGTGTCCTACGTCTCATTTGCATGTAAAAATAGCAAACACACACACACACACACACACACACACACACACACACACACATCGTATTAATGAAAATATGAGTTTTTCTTACCGGTTCTAATCAATATATACAGCGAAATATTTTTGAGAGAAATAAAATCTTTGCCGGGATTTGTCGTTGGCGGCCACAATCACAACGATTTCAAAAATATCTTAATTTGCGGATGACACGGTTCTGACAGTCGACACAGAAAGGAAAATGCAAGACCTCCTATAAATGATAGCAAAAGAAAGTGAGAAGAAATGACTGAGCATAAACTTCAATGTATGGTCATCAGCAAAAAGATGACCCCAAAATGCCAACTACAGGTTGAAGAAACTAAAATAAAACAAGTAAAGAAATCTAAATACCAAGGAATTGTTCCGACAGAACCTGGAAAGTCTGAGATGGAGATCCAAAGACGCATTGGCATGGTTAAGGGCGCATTTCAAAGAAAAAAACATGGAAATCTAATTGGAAACAAAGAAATGAGTGCTGGATTACTATGTGATATTTGCCCTTCCGTATAGAAGTGAATGTTAGACGATCTCATCGAAGACGAAGGAGAGGCTTGAGGCAGCAGCAATGTGTCTCTACAGAAGGATGCTGAGGATACCATTGACTGAGCGCGTGAGCTAAGATCAAGTGCCTGAGAAGATGCAAACGAGAAGAAAACTCATACTTAATATAAGGAAGAGACAGATGAGGTTTCTAGGACATGTAACGAGAAAGAAGGGTTTGGAGAATTTAATACTCACAAGATGGATAGAGGGAAAAAATCGACAGACGAAAACAGCGCGACATACTTGATAAGCTTGAGCAAATGGATGGCGGAGTTGGATTTGGGGGAGATACCAAGAGGAAAAATATTGAGAGTGACAAGAGACAGGGCCAAGTGGAAGTCCATGATCGCCTTCGTTTTGAAGGGACACGGCACCTTGTAAAAGAAGAATATAGTAAAATATCGGTTTACAGTACAATAGTAACTGTTGCAAATGATCGTGCACATTCGTTAAGTACTATACGCACATAGTGCACAAATGTTAAAAAATATAAGTTCCGTAAACTTACATATTTGAGAAGTGTGTAAAAGACATAAGTTACAAAAACTATTTTTGCTACGTAGAAATTTAGTAAGATTCATAAAAAGTTAAACATTAGATCGTGTCGTGTACGGTCTCTCGTAGTTAGAGACCACGCGAGAGGACGAGACTCATTGTGTTCGCCAGTTGTAGAACTACTTTCAGTGCGCATGAATTTCTTTTGTAAAATGCTGCAATATGCTTTATAATTTATGCATTTTATTTTATTTTTTCCTGTTTTTAACTGTTTTACCTTTTTGGCGAAAAAATAATGATTATACTATTAAATACATGAAAATAACGAATTTTTATGATTTGCGATTTTTCGGGGATTTTCTTCTATTTTTCGTAATTTCCGCGATATTAAATTATATATATATATATATATCTGCAGACAGATCTGTTTCGCTGTATCACAACTCATCAGTACGATTGTTTTTAATCCAGAATTGAAACTCGACCGTAGTGGCGTCAGTCGGCGGTTCCACCTCTGAGCCATGGGCGTACGGTAGAAGAAGGCAGACTTTTTAGCATGTATATTGTCATTATACACGCCCAATAGCCAGAGTGATCTAATTCATTAGTGAATGAGCGATGTGTACATGCCAGAATAGCTACTGTTTTTCAAAGTTTACCATTCTTCCAGAATGCTCAATCAGGGTGTGAGAGCGTAAATAGTCATTCGCAGACAGATCTGTTTCGCTGCATCACAGCTCATCAGTACGGTTAGACAGCCTATTGCTTTTAAGCCAGGATTGAAACCCGACCGAAGTGGCGTCAGTCGGCGGTTCTACCTCTGGGCCACGGTAGAAGAAGGCAGACTTTTTAGCATGTATACTGTCATTATACACGCCCAATAGCCAGAGTGATCTAATTCATTAGTGAATGTATATATATATATATTAAAAGTCCGTGAAACCACAAAAGCGACTGCGAAATGGCGAAGGAATACCGTAGATAGATAGATAGATAGATAGATAGATAGATAGATAGATAGATAGATGTGTTGTATCGCCATAGTCGATACGATACACAGAGAAAGTGTTCTGCGGTATTATTCAGCACAACATCCGGTGCTAAACTGTTATACATAGAATAGTACAATATTCACAATAACAGAAAAATCAGAACTGAGAATAAAAAGAGGGGTTTTAGATTGCACTAGTCGGCATGAACCTGCTCAGTTAAAGTAATAAATTCTTTGAGCTATATATAAATTATGGAAAAGTTAATCTTTAACCAGCACCTGAAGATTATGTTGTGCATTGTACGAGTGTTGTATTACCAGTAAGGAAAAAAATGTATAAACACTCTCTGCACTCTCCCTCCTTCTCTCTCTCCATATATATATATATATATATATATATATATATATATATAGTGTATCGAGGCAGACAAATAATTTTCTAAACATATACTGTTAAATATAAGAGACAACGAATGTCTATTACGTTTAATCATGAGCCGTTCTAAACGTCGTATTTTGGCTTTAATTTCATAGAACCCCATTGCAAATTTGCGAACTGCGTTTGTTATTTTTGGGAACCATTGCCGTTGCCTAGCGGAGTTTTATGTCAACATAAAATAAAGTCGTCGGTGATGGCGGATGTTATTGTGTTACCGTCTTAATAACCTCTGAAGATGGCTCATGTGAGCCAAAGGCTTAGAACTAAAGTAATAAAAAAATATGCAAATGTTGGAGAATTCTTGTCTTTATTTTCAACTGAAATTAAAGCCAAAATACGACGTTTAGAACGGCTCATGATTAAACGTAATAGACATTCATTGTCTCTTATATTTAACAGTATATATATATATATATATATATATATATATATATATATATATATATATATCTTGCGAGTTAGAAATAAGTCATTGTGAGTTCTGATAGAAAATCTATTTGCATTTTTCTACATACAAATATTAAATTTTATTTATTGGAAAAATAAGAAAAAAATTAAGAAAAAATGTCTGTTAAAAGTGAAATGGAATTAGGATCCATTTTTGAAAGAACTTTTGGTTCTTGGTGTTGTTTACCAAAGCAAAAGTATTACAAATATTTAAAAGAAAAATAAATTCTTCGGCAAAACAGAATAAACTAAACAACGGGGCAAAAATGGAAAAGTTATTTCCAGATATTTTCAGTAGATGTCACAGATTTGGCCCCAATATTTTTTATTCGAAAAACCAAATTTCAAAAAAAAAAAAAAAAAAAAAAAACCAGACAAACAAAATAAAATAAAAATAAAAATTCATTCCAAAACAAAAGGGAAAACAATTTTCATGTTATAATTTCGCCCAAGGTTTTCTATGTAGACTGGTGGGAGAATAGATGCTAAAAAATGAGTTGTTTATAGAACAATGCACAAACATATATATATATATATATATATATATATATATATAGACTTATGTATTTTATAAATGGAATTTGTCTCTGTTTGTGTGTGTATGTGTGTGTGTGTGTGTGTCTGTGTGTCGGTTACGTATAGACTCCGAAACGGCTAAACCGATATTCTTTAAAATTTACACAGTTGTACTATAAGCGTCTGTGAATGTTCTTAGTTAGGTTTTGTGTTGAGGTACCCCCGATAAATATCGACAATCGATAATCGAAAAAATCGGGTTATAGAAGGAGTGGTTCGATTTTAATCAATTTTGATACACTCATAGACAAAGACATAAGAAACGATATTCAGAAGTTTCAAGGTTGCAGTTCTTACAATGGTACAGAAAATCGATAATATATGTATATATATATATATATATATATATAAAAGGCAAGATGTTTGTGTATGTGTCTGTTTATCTGCCTCTATGTTTTATAATATATATAATAAACCTACAATAGACTCCGAATCATCCAAAAATAAAAATAAAGGAAACTGTAGAAAAAGAAAGATAATTTGGTTTAACCACCCTTATTGTAAACTAACTAACATCAATATTGGTAAATCTTTTCTCAAGTTAATAGACAAGCATTTTAATAACAGTAAGCCTCTACGGAAGATTTTTAATAGGTACACCCTTAAAATTAGTTATTCTTGCACCCCGAATATGGACAGCCTTATTAGTTCCCATAACAGGAGTATTCTGGTGAACTTGCGCAATGCTGAATCTAGGTCCGGAATTCTAAACGAATGCAGCTGTAATTTTGTGGACGCCTGCCCGGTGGAGGGAAAATGCAAATCCAGCCAGGTGATTTATGAAGCCTGCATTTTTCCATCTAACAAAAAAACGAATTCCGGGCCTATATCGGTATGTCCGCCGGTCCTTTCAAACAAAGTCTGTATAACCACAGGTACTCCTTTTCGAACCCCGGTTAGAGGTACCAGACAGCCCTTTCGCGGGCATTATGGAAAATGAAAGAGGAAGGGCTAGATCCTGAAATTAGCTGGAAACTGATAGGTTCAGCCCGTATTCCGAGGAATTTTCGAGATAGGTGCTGTCTATGTTTACTGGAAAAAAATTCAATATTAAAATACTCCTACCAACACCGGCTACTGAATCGTAGGAGGGAAGACATCAGTAAGTGCTGCCACAAGGCAAATTTTTCGAATACTTAAATTTAGAATTTAAATCCCAGTTGACTAGATGTTAGAATATAAATTAAAAGGATTCAATTTAAGTTTTAATCTTAATTTTACCATAACGTTAACCTTAAAAAGTATTTTAACCCCCCTACCTTCCTATCCCAAACTCCTTTAATTGCCTATCTTTTGAAAATATGGATTCTTTTACTAAACTCCTTTTTCCTTGGTTAACACATATATGTATATATATATACATTTTTTTTCTCTAATATTTTTTTCTTTAATATTTTTCTCTAATAATTTTTAAACTGATAACTTCCTGTAATTGGCATTTAGCTCGCTTCTACCTAAAAGTTTTAATCAAATAAACTTCAATAAAAATTTTAAAATCTTATATTGAAACCCATTCCTTTTCGCCCAAATACACCTCTTCAAAGAGCCCAAAATCTTAACCTTAAAAAAGTAATTTAACTCATTTAGTTGTCTATCTTTATAAAATATGGACTCCTATTCCTCCCCTTCCTAAATATACCGTTTCAGCACCCTGTAATCTCGCGAATACTAGCTCTGTCCTTTTCTACTTTGTGACCGTTGTTAACCTAAAACCCCTCCACACTCTACCCCAGGGCCTTCGCCATTTGGAAAAAACAATGTCGCTGACGTGACGTAGAATCTCTATTAGAGATCCTATGTCGAAATGTACATCCGACACCTTTGAATTTTGAAAATTTTCTCTAATTTATATTGGCTCTGTATTCTTAATAGATTGAGCTCTCTGCCTGCATCACTTTTTAATATTAAAAAATTTTAATATTGATTAGGATCAGATTCTTGGAATTTACCTTCCTACTCTTCCACTTCGGATTAAAGAAAAACAAATATATATATCTTTGTGTGTGTATGTATATATGTTTATATATATGTCTCTCTATATATATGCACACACGCACACACACACACACACACACACACACACACACACACACACACACACATATATATATATATATGTGTGTGTGTGTGTGTGTGTTCAAACATTTGAAAGTTTGAAGCCACCCACAGAATTACCATGGGATGTATTAGACAGCAAAGCGAAACCTTTCCGTTCCTCACCCCAAAAAAATTGCTTTTAGAGCCATTGAAGAAAGAATGAAAACAATTATCAAACTTACACTATGAGAAACTTTTACAACGAAAGCCAAAAATTTGTGCTGCAGCAATCAAGGCTATTTTGACGAAAGCAAAACTTAATCATAAAATGCTTTTTTTTGTCATCAAAAAATTTCTAATAAAATCATGTCAAGCTCCTTAGTTTAACTATGTATAATAATTTTCTCATATATAATTATATATATATATATATATAATATGAAATATATTCAGAAAGGGATGGATGATAGATTCAGTTAACATCATAGTGGTTGGAATGATGGCGACCTTATGTTTTATTCATTTTCTCACGGTTCCTCAAACACAACGCGGAGGCCTACTTTATGTGCATTGAGGAGGTAGTGCTGCCCTGGGTTAAGACGGTGGCTGCTGGAATACCCTATATCTGGAAACAGGACTCTGCACCATGCCACACAAGCAGGAGAACCCAGTCATGGCTGTCATACAATTTCTGCGACCATATGATCCTTTACATCTGGTCACCTAAATCCTCAGTCTGCAATCCCTTGATTATAATTTGTGGGCGCGCAGATGAGCAAGAAGCCAACAAAACTCATTTTAACACCAAAGATGAACTAAAGGCAAGGATTATGGAAACATTCACTAACTTAAACAAGGAGTCCGTCATGAGGACTTGGAGGAGATTCGTTAAAATCTATCTTTTATATTTATGACTTTACCAGTCGGCTTTGTATTGAATATTGTTGACATATATTTGGCCTGATGTTCTTGTAATATAATTAGAATCTGCAATCTTATTCGTCCTATCCTGGCATTTCGGTTTCAGTCAATTTCTCACTGCTATATTCTGGATTCACTATCAGTTAAGTGCCATACGTGATACACGCTTGGGGGATCATATCTCGAAAGAGATATCACTGGCTGGGCAGAATATTATCCCGCAGTAGGTTGCCATTACTTTCTGCAGTTGACTGGTTGCCAGTCAAGGCTATAGAACTCATAACTAAATAACTTTTCTGTTATTTAACCCATAAATGGAGGGAATAGACGGATTAATATCTTTCCCAAGAGTATTTGTGCGTAAGTGAATGCAACAAATTTAAGTGAAATTCGAACTCGGTTCCCCGTTTTCTCGTTCCGAGCCGATATCCACTGGACCACAAAGCTTCCCTATGCCTTTTTGATAATGATATTTGTTTTGTTTACGTTATCATAATTTGAGTGGTTTTTTTTATGACCGAAAAATGAATTGGTTAGAAATTGCTGTTGTGATTAACAAGCTACAGAATAAAGGGGAAGAAAAATTTGCAATGGTGATAATACTTCATGGGAAAATCTGAAACCTGCTCATGAGTGTTCCGATGACAACTCTGCTTTGTTCATTAAATACGTTTTAGTTTGTTTTTAACGCAACATGGATGATACGCTGATTTGGGGTTTTTATTTTTTATTTTATTTTATTTTAAAGAACGCTATAAAATTATTTCCTTTTTTTGTAAATTGTATTCTTTGTCCACGCTCGAGAAAACTAAAACATAATAGAATTAGAAAAAAAGAACAAAATAAGTTTTATTCGTGGGACAGAAAAAAAACCTGGAGAGAAAACAAACATTTTAATGGATGCTAAATTAGAGATAGATAGATAGATAGATAGATAGGTAGATAGATAGAGAGAGAGAGAGAGAGATGGATGGAATTAGAAAAAAGGAGGAAAAACATTAGATAAACAAAGATGGGAAAATATTTTTAAAAATCCCTGCATCTTTTCCAGAAATAAACAAAATCTGTCGAGTCAACATTTACAAAGCTTAATTTAGTGTGGCACGTAGCCACAACAAGTGAGCAACATTTCTATTCAACTAGCAGCAGAAACGTGGGTTTACAGAAGGATGCTGAGGATACCATGGACAGAGCCCTTGTGCAACGACGAGGTGTTGGACAGGATGCAAATGAGAAGAAAACTGATAATAAATATCAGGAAGAGACAAATGAGGTTCCTGGGACGCGTAATGAGGAAGAAAGGTCTGGAGAACTTGATACTCACAGGTTGGATTAATGGAAGGAGAGACAGGGGAAAGCAGCCAGAGAGGTACTTGTTAGGTCTGAGTAAATGGTTGACTGAGCGGGGCTTAGAAGAGATATCAAGAGAAAAATTATTGAGAGCGACAAGTGAGAGAGCCAAGTGGAAGTCCATGATCGCCTACGTCCTGGAAGGACACAGCACAGGAAGAAGTTTTGTGCTGCTTAGTTAGTAAAATACTAATAGTGTACCATTACTATTCATACACACACGCCCACACCCCCACACACGCACACGCACACGCACACAAAATTAACCAGTCCCCGCAACCGCTGGTCGCGCTGGCTCCTGGTGACGAGTACCGGTCCTCCTCTCTTGTGCAATGGAGGGGCGCGGCCTCGGGACACTGTTCTCCGGGATCGGGCACCTCTCAGTATATTTTTTCTCAATTGCATGCCTATCCTCGGACAGTGATACAACTGAGCCACACTCTGTCTTTGAGGACAGAGACGCAACTGAGAGATGATTTCGATCACCACCCACTACAAAATAAGGCAGGTAAAAGTATGTATGTCCTATTACATGAAACTGATGAAGGATGAACAGGTTCTGCTGCCCTGGACACACCAATGCTTCGATAGCTGCAGTACATTTGGTGCCCCTAGAACCCTAATGTATAACAGAACTCACGACAGAACAAAATTTTTTCCTTTAATTTTTCTTTAAAATGCTTGTGAAATTAATTACATTTAAATTGGTATCATGGCTGCGACAGCAATTGGAACGTTGGCATCATCTATTTGTTCAGGTGTGAGAGTTGTAAAAAATTGAGAACGTTGTTATGAGTTGTCCAGAATTCTTGAAAAGGGGGAGGCTGCGAGTTTTATTCTACGCAGTGTCAGATTCTAGAGATTTATAAAAAAAAATAGCCCTAATTTTGGATTTGTTGTTCTTCAGACTTTAAGAAAAACACATCTAAGAAAATATTATACTCTCCAAAAAAGCAGAAACATATTTATATAAGAAATGGTATATACATATATATATATATATATATATATATATATATATATATATATATATATGATGATGATGATGATGACAGTGATGACATCACAATAATACTCTTACGAGACTTCGAAGTCAGCATGTACTGAACTAATACTGCTCAGCTAAGTGGCAAGCTGCTCCACATTAATTCTTTCTCTTCACACACACACACACACATACACACACACACACACACACACACACACACACACACACATATATATATATATATATTTACTTTTAGTTATTTTGGAGGACCATATATATATATATAATCATATAATTATGAATTAATTGTACACTGCGACACGGAAATTTCTATGTTTCGAGATAGATTCTCTTCATCAGGCAATGTTGGATGTTGGTTGTGAAAATGATTTACATTTTAAATACAAAAGAAAAAACTCTCGGTTTGCTATTTATGTATGTGGGAAGATAAATATTGCCTAGTGAACATTGCCTGATAAAGAGAATCTATCTCGAAACGTAGAAATTTCCGTGTCGCAATGCGCAATTAATTTATAATCATATGATTATATTAAGCTCTATAATATTTGTTATATTGAACACTGTTTACAATAATATATATATATATATATATATATATATATATATATATATAACACAGAGCCACAAAGGACCAGAATATGTAGAAGGCCATGATCGTCTACGTTCTGAAGGAACACGGCACATAGAAGAAGAACTCTCGAAACTTTGGTCATTGAAATACTGGGTTTAGAAAGTGGTTAGGGCTGAGAAGTTTTCAGCGCCCATTAACAAATGCATCCACGTATACAGACATTTGTTACTAATTCCATCAAATTAAACTAGCGGTGACCAATATAGTGCATGAATTGCAATGCCTAGTACAAGTCAGTGTTTCTTGTCACAAATCAATGGCCTATATTGAAAACACTACAACCTCTTTGAGCCAAGCCAAAGTGTCATAAAAACTTTATTAACCCATAATTTACAAGAACCGTCAAAGAAAATTCTGGTTGGAAATACAAGAAGACTTTTTTAATCACCATATCAAATTAGAGAGGCACTATATATCAGACAATTCTCTCCTAACATCAACCTTACATTAGTTAATAGTAGAAATAGATTATTGAAAGATTTTCTTTTTGTGCATACGATTTCCAGTCGTGCGCGGCACGTAAGAGCTTTGAAAGAACGCTCATTTTAAAAAACAATACAAAATAAATTACGTTACAGTCAAAACATGAGGATAAAATAAAAACAGCGTAACTCTCTTGAGAATGGCCAGAGAAGTAGCTGAAAGCGATTGGAAAAATGATTACGGATAAAAAGATTAAAAGAAAGGTTGCTACCCAAATATGCATATATATATATATATATATATAACGTATCATCAGATGTTTCCTATTCTTCTCAGTCTATTTCACATTGAGAGATATGATCACGACAAGTCCGTTTCTTGAAGGACTGATGAAAATATCATACGATTACCAGAAAATAACTTTATTCAATATTAAACATTGTCAAAGATATTTCATTTTGCCAGCAATGTTTTGTTTATGCAAATAATTGTGTTATACCATATTGCAAATCTTTACAAAAATTTACATTGACCAGTTAAAAACATGGTAAAATACTTAAAAAATAATTAAGTAAAAAAATAATAGAATCTTTCTTGTTGGTCTTTTTCAACTAAACGTGTTTAAAAGAAAGGTTGCTGCACAAATATATTAAGTCATACAAATGTACGATTACTCTATGTGCAATGTTCCATCAGAACGTTGGTGATCATGGCTCTCCACAATTTTGTATTGTTTTCTCCCACCAATTTTATCAAGCTTTTTAGGCGGCCTATGCATTGTTTTTCCTTGTCTCTCTTACCTTCAATATGCCTTGTGAGTGTCAAATTTTCCATACCCTCTTTATTATTATGTATCATAGAAATCTCTACTGTCTCTTTCTGATGTTAAGTATAAGTTTCCTTTTTGTTTATTTTTCTCTAAAACTTCGTCGTTGGTCATATGCTCGGTCCATGGTATCCTCAGCATCCTTCTGTAGAACCACATTTCTGTTGCTTCAAATTTCTTTTTTATCTGTAAGGAGATTGTCCATCATTCACTGCCATATAGAAGGACTGATATTACATAACAGTTCAGGACTCTTTTCTTTGCGGGAACACATTTCTGTTTCCTCAAATCTGTTCTCCATCTGTGAGGAGATTGTCAAGCATTCCCTGACATATAGAAGGACTGAATTCACGGCCGTATATGAGGAATGATATTACATAACATTTCAGAACTCTTTTCTTTGGAGGAACACATTTCTGTTGCTTCAAGTCTCTTCTTCATCCGTGGGAATATTGTCCAGCATTCACTGCCATATAGAAGGACTGATATTACATAACAGTTCAGAACTCTTTTCTTTGGAGGAACACATTTCTGTTGTTTCGTCTCTTCTTCATCTGTGAGGAGATTTTCCAGCATTCACTGCCTTATCGTATGATTGATATTACATAACAGTTTAGAACTCTTTTCTTTGTAGGAGCCGTTTCTGTTGGTTAAAGTCTCTTTTTCATCCGTGAGAAGAATGTCCAACATTCACTGCCATATAGGAGGACTGATATTACATAACAGTTCAGGACTCTTTTCTTTGTAGGAACACATTTCTATTGCTTCAAGTCTCTTCTTCATTCGTGAGGAGATTGTCCAGCATTCACTGTCATATAGGAGGATTGATATTACATAACAGCTCAGGACTATTTTCTTTGTAGAAGCACATTTCTATTGCTTCAAGTCTCTTCTTCATCTATGAGAAGATTGTCCAGCATTCACTGCCATAGAGGACGACTGGTGTTACATAACAATTCAGGACTCTTTTCTTTGTAGAAGCACATTTCTATTGCTTCAAGTCTCTTCTTCATCTGTGAGGAGATTGTCCAGCATTCACTGTCATATAGGAAGACTGATATTACATAAGAGTTTAGGATTCTTTTCTTTGTAGAAGCAAATTTCTGTTGCTTCAAGTCTCTTCTTCATTCGTGAGGAGATTGTCCAGCATTAACTGCTATATAGGAGGACTGATATTACATAAGAGTTTAGGATTCTTTTCTTTGTAGAAGCACATTTCTGTTGCTTCAAGTCTCTTCTTCATCTATGAGGAGATTGTCCAGCATTCACTGCCATATCGGACGAATGGTATTACATAACAGTTCAGGACTCTTTTCTTTGTAGAAGCACATTTCTATTGCTTCAAGTCTCTTCTTCATCTGTGAGGAGATTGTCCAGCATTCACTGTCATATAGGAGGACTGATATTACATAAGAGTTCAGGATTCTTTTCTTAGTAGAGTTAAATTTCTGTTGCTTCAAGTCTCTTCTTCATCTGTGAGGAGATTGTCCAGCATTCACTGTCATATAGGAGGACTGATATTACATAAGAGTTCAGGATTCTTTTCTTAGTAGAGTTAAATTTCTGTTGCTTCAAGTCTCTTCTTCATCTGTGAGGAGATTGTCCAGCATTCACTGTCATATAGGAGGACTGATATTACATAAGAGTTCAGGATTCTTTTCTTAGTAGAGTTAAATTTCTGTTGCTTCAAGTCTCTTCTTCATCTGTGAGGAGATTGTCCAGCATTCACTGCCTGATGATATGATTGATATTACATAACAATTTATTACTCTTTTCTTTGTTTCTTGCGAAATTTTCCAATTTTCAATACTTTTCCTGACGTTTAGAAGACATCCATCGCTATTCCAATGCGCTTTTATGTACAGAATTCAAATCTATAAATGTTTTCTGATTAATCATTTTGAATTTGGTTTGTTGGCATTTACTTACTTAACTTTGATACCGAAACCTGCAGATGCATTGGAATATAGAAATATGTCTTATAGAAACTATTCACAATATTAACAAACGAGAAAACAGAGATAAGATTTTTTTCTTGTTATCTAATATTAATATATTGGGAATGAATGCTGGAAAATTTCTTTACAGCTGAAGAGGATATGTGAATCAATTTTTTTTCTGCGATGTTCAAGAACCACTCGAAGCAGATGGTTACAGAATAAGAGGCAAAATTAAACGGATAACGGTTAACCCTAGTTAAGAGTGTAACGCTCGGGGAAGCATTATCTTGGGAGTCGGTTTAAGAAAAAAACAGCAGTTCGTCATAAAGAAACATGCTAAATAAGAAAAGATTTTTAAAATTAAATTTTGACTAGTTTTTTTGTTTTTGCTTGCTTCTACATAGTAGTAGTAATAGATGTAATAGTATTAGTAGTAATACTATTACATAGTATTAATAGTAATAGATAATCCTAATCCATTAATAGTAATAGATAATCCTAATCCATTAGACCGCCATCACGTCCAGGCTTAAAGCACATTGTATTCCCAAGCGGACACCCATCTCCAGGCTCGGCGTTGCTTTACTTAAGGGGACCATTGTTTCAACGTGTGTGGCCGTAAGCCATAGTGCGTTAAAATTAGTTCGGCTAATTTTGAAATGTCTGCATGAGGAACGGCTGATATAAAATATTATGATTACTCTGATAAAACGATAACACCAACGGAAAAAAAAAAAATTTTAATGGAAATGTCGCTAACCTTTGGAACATTTCAATACTTGTAATTAAAAACTATGCGAGAAAAAGGAAGTTGTAAGCATTTATTATTTCCTTTAAGAAAATGAATCTTATGAAAACGTTTAAGATGTCTGAATAAAAACAAAGTAAACGAAAAAACATTTATCATAAATTTAATGATCGCTTTTCTTTGTTATGATTGAATAACCTCATTCTGTTTTACTTGTAAGCTTCGTCCATGCATTGAATACTATTGCCATATCTAGTCATGTGCTCTTACTATTCATCTTGAGGTTCTGGACAAAATCGAAAGGAGGATCTTTTTTTTAATCGTATTACCCCGAACAAGGCAGTAACGCCATGCAGGGGGCTACATATGAGTAAAAAAAAAATTAAATAGGAGGAGAGTAAAGAGAAAGACGAACCAATTAAGGATGGGAATACAGGTGTGATGACAATTGCAGAGGTGGAGAGAAAGGAAAAGATATACAGGGTGGTGTAGAAAGAACTAGAGTCAAGTGGTTAAGAGATAAGTATTGACATTGCATTTAAATACCTGGAGGTTGTAGCCCTCAGGAAAGCAAGAATATGGAAGCGAGTTCCACAGGCGGGAAGTGCGAGAAAAGAAGCTGAAGGAGTAGAATTGTTGTCTGCATTTGGTTGATCTAACTGTGAATGGGTGAGACCAAGTTGCCAGTCTGGTTGCACGAGTAAACATCTGTGGCAGGGGCAGCAGTGACTTAAGTTCGTTGGAGCAGAAGCCATGGAAGTATTTATAGAATAGACAGAGGGAAGCTACATCCCGTTGGTGGGGAAGTGGCTGGAGTTGAGCCGCCAAGTCGGTACCTATCAGATTACTGATTCTCCTTTGGAGTCTGTCAAGAACACTGAGATGAACTGCAGGTGCGTCTGACCATATGTGACAGCAGTACTCCATGCATGGACGGATGACTGCAATATAATCAGTTCTGACTTAGCAGCCCGCCTTCAGTCACTTTATTACCGACGAGATTAGGCTTCCCTATGCTTTTTCTACAAATATTTTCACATCATCTGCTCTGACGAACTTCTTTCTTTGGTGTTTCAACTACACGATTTTTTCGTGCATTTAGATTACACGCTGTTTTCACCTGTCTCTCCCTCCCTCTATCTGGATGGTTAGTAAAACATATTGGGATAACTAGCAGTGTATCCCGACGTTGCTCGGGTGTAATGAAAGCTTTAAAACTAATTCTGGAGCTCAGACTAAAAATCAATAGTTGTTTCCAGTTAAAGCGAAACCGTAGACAGAAAGAAAAATGAATGAATGTAAGTTAAATTTTGATTTCCTGGTATCGATATCAAATAAGTTTTTTCGTCGTAAACTGAATTCTGAAGGCTAAATAAGTCCTCTGAGTAAATGGTATCATGGCTGAGACTAAGAAATACTGTTATACCTACTTCGAGCCAAACCCGAAACAAAACTAAAATAAAAGCACTGAAAAAAATTCAGAAATACAAGCAGAAAAACAGACACAAACATCTTGTCTCTTATATATATATATATATATATATATATATATATCCGATTTTCTGCAGTATTTCAGAACTGCAACCTTGAAACTTCTGAATATCGTTTCTTATGTTTTTGTCTATGAGTATATCAAATTTGATTAAAATCGGATCACTCCTTCTATAATCCGATTTTTTCGATTATCGATTTTCGATATTTATCGGGGGTACCTCGACACAAAACCTAGCTAAGAACACTCGCAGACGCTTATAGTACAACTGTATAAATTTTCAAGAAAATCTGTTCTGCCGTTTCGGAGTCTATAGTTAACGGACACATACACACACACAGACACACGCACAGTTAAAATTCCATTTATAAATAAGTTTAGATATGGGAAAAGAACGGTTAACTTTAGACGTGAACAGGTTAAAATTGTAATTAACGGGGAAACTTCCTTTTGGGAGTCTGTTCCACAAAGCAGTAGTTCTCATGAGAATGTTGTCTTAGTAAAATTTATTTTTCACCGA
Source organism: Ascarosepion bandense (assembly GCA_037127315.1). Lineage (NCBI taxonomy): Eukaryota > Metazoa > Mollusca > Cephalopoda > Sepiida > Sepiidae > Ascarosepion > Ascarosepion bandense. The sequence goes on from JBBBDQ010000151.1 coordinate 4,829,131, forward strand.
TGAATATGGAAATATGGGTTGGTAAGTGATATGGCGAATTCTTGTCGTGAAGGTTAGACCTGTAGCAAGCATGATGCAGTTTGTCCGAGATCTTTCTATGGAAGTAGTGGTTCAGTAATGAGAGACTCGTCACGTCTCGTCTGTGAGAAAGAGATTGAAGGGTGGAAAATAATTCTTCTCTAACAAGATGTTTTTTGACTGTCAAGACAGGAAAGTGGGAACTGGATAACTTCTGCCTAAATATGGCAACAGTACTCTATTTTCTGTTGAACTTACCTCAATGTATTGCAAATATTCATTTAGGGCTTAATTTTTAAATTTCTTATTTTATTCCCTAACCATCACAGAAGAATTGCACATATGAGAATTAGTTAAGACTACATAGAGACTCTGAGGTATTATGGTGGGTGTAATAAGAACGTGTGTGTGTGTGTGTGTGTGTGTGTGTGTGTTTTATAAGTAATACTGTGGTGTGTTTGGGCGAGTAATCGTGGCTAGCCAAGTTTAAAATATGACAATTTAAAGACCAGCCCTCCTCTATTCTGTCTTTTGACCTTGGGTCTTGTTTGGCTAAAAAAAAAAGAAGAAAATAATGATTAACGATTTAAATTCTCCATGGACTTGTCCTTATAATTAATATCGACATTAAGAAACTAAATAAGAGGTGGTAGTTTATCGGATGTAAAAAATATTTTTCCCAAGATAAATAAATAAAAGTTTGTAAAATAGTTTACTTCATTTATGAATAAGGACTAAAAGTTATATGAAAAACAGACAGTTATCAATTGTTTGCAAGAATGTTCGAATTAATTTGTTTTGGTTTTGTAGCAATATATATATATATATATATATATATATATATATATATATATATATATATGGTGCATCTTCGTTTAATATATACTTTTAAATATTTTGTGTAAAATAGGTTTCAATTTTATATTTTAAGATATATTACCTATTCATGAATAGTTTAATCTCTACATTTTAATTTATTTTTTCATGTTTAAAATGGAGGAAACTTTTCAATCTATGTAAGATGAGAAAAAGGAGAGGGGCCAGAAAATTAAAAAAAATGTGGGGATGGGTTGGAGTTTAAAATGGGGGAGGATACGAAAAATACTGAAAAAAACATTTCTTTCTTTTTTATTATTTATTTATTTATTTTTTTTGCTTTTAGTCATCAGAAAATATGTCATACCCTCTCGTCAGAAAAAATAACATAAAAATGGTCATGGTTGTCTTGAATAGTGATAAATCGAGAGTGTGAGTGATATAAAGAAATAGAGAGGGGTGAGAGAGAAAGAACGAACGCACCATTTTGAAAACGTCTGCTTATTGAAGGATATTTGCGCAGATAATTTGGTCACAGTCAAGTGAGATTAAATCATATTCTAGTGTCTCTGTCTATACATGGAGTGTAATGGAGATAACAACGTGTATTTATTGAGAATGAGATTTATTTCTTTAAGTTTATATAGCATTACTGAGAATATGTGTTGTATATATACATATATATATATATACTAGCTGTATAGCCCGGCGTTGCTCGGGTGACTGGAGCTCAGACTCTTTGGACGTAGGCACGAAAGACTAAAAAGCAATAGTTGTTTCCAGTTAAAGCGAAACCGTAGACTGAAAGAAAAATGAATGGATGTAAGTCAAATTTTGATTTCGTGGTATTGATATCAAATAAGTTTTTTTCGTCGTAAACTGAATTTTGAAGGCTAAATAAGTCCTCTGAGTAAATGGTATCATGAGACTAAGAACTACAATTATACCTACTTAGAGCGAAACCCGAAGCAAAAACTAAAATAAAAGGGTTAAAAAAATACAGACATACAGGCAGATAAACACAACACACAAACATCTTGCCTTATATATATATATATATATATTATCGATTTTTTGCACTATTGTAAGAACTGCAACCTTGAAACTTCTGAATATCGTTTCTTATGTCTTTGTCTATGAGTGTATCAAATTTGATTCAAATCGGACCATTCCTTCTAAAGCCCGATTTTTTCGATTATCAATATTTATCGGGGGTAGCTCGACACAAAACCTAGCTAAGAACACTCGCAGACGCTTATAGTACAACTGTGTAAATTTTCAAAAAATCGATTCAGCCGTTTCGGAGTCTATAGGTAATGGATACACACACACAGACACACACACACAGACAAAGTTTCATTTATAAATAAGTTTAGATATAGATAGATAGATAGACAGATAGATAGATTTAGATATACATATATATACACACATATAAATATAAAAATATGTATAAATATATATTTGACTTCGTTTAGACTGATCGTCATTCGTAGTCGAGAGGTCTAAGACGCACCAGATCACTTGGTGGCTTCTCCTATGTGGATAGGGGTCGCAATTTCGAACCCTACCAAATGATACATTTTCGTAACAAAGATTTATTGTAAATAAACCGGTAGAAATCAATATATAATACTGTTTGATTATAAACAGAATATCTACTTAAATATGAGTATCGATCAAAAATAATGTTCAAACAAATCATTTCAAATTGTCGGTTGTTTATAACCGGTTTCTTTAATCTTCGTTAATTTCCGTAACGTGTTGACATTACGATATATTTCAGAGCAGATATGGTTATTACGATGACTCGTTTAGACTGGTCGTCATTCGTCGAGAGGTCTAAGACGCGACAGATCCCTTATGTTCTTATAATTTGTTTTCTAGACATAAAGTATGTAAAAATTGATTGAATGTTCTGTATAACTGAGCGTATTCGGATATATTTTGGCTATTATAAAGGATTTTTTAAAAATTTTATTTTTAACTGAATGTATTGATTTTTATGTATATATATAGAGTTATAGAAATTTTTTATTTTTATTTTTCAAAAACGGCCCTCACTTTGTGGCCGTGTTATTGAGTGTCGGATTTTTGTTTTTTCTTTGACTTTTTTATATGCCTAAAGGTATAGCCGTAAGCGCTCGTATATACAGAACATTCCGACAATTTTTATGTAATTTATGCCCGGAAAGGTAAATAAAACTGAATCACAGTACTTTGTCAGTTGTCTTTACTGATATATATATATATATATATATATATATATATATATATATATATATATATAAGTTGGATATATAGAACTGAATCCGAAAAGTTGTTAGAAAAAAAAAAGAACAAATAGAAAACTTGTCTCAATCTAACATGTTTTATTTTTATTAAAACTGTATTAGAGACCGAGAGAAAAATTTCAGTCCAAGAGCTGGGTTTCAATTCCAGTTGGGTTCGTTATATTCACTTATGAGCAAATGCTTTTGGGAAAGTTATGAATCCACCTCTTCTCCCGATGAGAAGGTGCTGTAGGCTTGGATGTGCGGGTGGTGTAATGGATAATGGTTCGGAATTGTTAATCGAAGACCTGAGTTCCAATTCCAGTTAGGTTCGCAAATACTCTTGGGAAAGATATAAATCCAGTTTTTTTCCCAACTATGGATAAATTAGTGACATTTTTATCACTAAATAAACTTCTTACAATTTAAACGTATATTCTGGTTTTGAATACACTGCAAAGGGTTGATAAGCCGTAAAATACGAATCAATCAATGTATATTATAGAAATACTGTAGACATAGAGAAAACAGTACCTTTGATAACTCGTAGTTTCGGTCTCCAAAACTATTGTATTTAATTTTACAGTTAATAGTAATGGTGAGGTTATTCATTTCCATAAAAGAAACTTTAGGCATTCATTGAGGACATCTAACATTATTCTCGTTTTGCAATTAATAAAATTATATTACTTCAGCTGTATTACAACCAGCAAGCAAAGCTTGACAGACCCAAAACTGACTGGCTGGAAAATATTTTTTGTGTCGTGGCTTGATGGACCAGAGAGTGCGCTCGGATTAAATAAAATAAAAGATAATCTCTTAAGCTTAACCATAATCTTCCTCTATAAATCTTAAAATTTCTAATAACAAATCGAGCACGTATAAAAATTTAAATAACTGGACAGTGTTCTAACAGGGGACGGAAAGTGCGACACTGAGATCCGAAGGCGAATTGTCATGGCCAATGTTGCATTCCAGAAGCTAAGCAGAGTATTGAGAGACAGGAAAATACCTGGGAAATGTTCTATCAGGGGACGGAAAGTGCAACACTGAGATCCAAAGGCGTATTGGGATGGCCAAGGGCGCATTCCAGAAGCTAAGCAGAGTAATGAGAGACAGGAAAATACCTGGGAAGTGTTCTAACAGGGAACAGAAAGTGCAACACTGAGATCCAAAGGCGAATTGTCATGGCCAAGGACGCCTTCCAGAAGCTAAGCAGAGTATTGAGAGACAGGAAAATACCTGGGAAGTGTTCTAACAGGGAACGGAAAGTGCAACACTGAGATCCAAAGGCGTATTGGGATGGCCAAGGACGCCTTCCAGAAGCTAAGCAGAGTATTGAGAGACAGGAAAATACCTGGGAAGTGTTCTAACAGGGGACGGAAAGTGCGACACTGAGATCCGAAGGCGAATTGTCATGGCCAAGGATGCATTCCAGAAGCTAAGCAGATTATTGAGAGTCAGGAAAATTTGTTGGAAACAAATAAAAGGTACTGAACTGTTAGGTGATATCTGTCCTTCTTTATAGCGGAGAGTGCTAGACAATCTCCTCAAAGATGAAGGAGAGACTCAATGCAAACGAAATGTTGTTCCACAGAAAGATACTGAGGGTACTACGGACCGAACATGTAAGCAACGATGAAGTCTTGCAGAGAATGAAAACTAAAAGGAAACTTATAATTAACATCAAGAAGAGACAATCGAAGTTTCTGGGACACGTAATGAGGAAAGAGAGCTTGGAGAATCTGATATTCACAGGACGAGTACAGGGGAAGTGATACAGAGGAAAGCAACGCGTGGCATACTTGATGAGTTTGAACAAGTGGATTACAGAGCAGGGTTTTGGAGAGATACCAAGAGAAAAGGTGTTAAGAACTAAAAAGGATTGTGTGATGTAAAGGGCTATGATCACCTACGTCCTGAAGGGACAGGGCACATAAAAGAAGAAAAAAAAGACTTACTCATCTATTTCAGCATGATTGTCAGCTTTAATGTGTGTTGTGGTGCAGCTGATGTCGGCTAAGAACAAGATATTGGAGAGCCGAGTTCGAATTCCAGTTGAATTCATTGCATTCACTTACGCGCAAATACCCTTGGGAAGGGTATTAATCCGTCTCTTCTCCCTATAGCTATGAGTTAAATAGCAGGACAGATTGTGTTTTGTAGCCTTGGTTGAAAATCAATCTACCCCAGAAATGAACGGCAGCCTACTGCGGGAATTCCTCCTCCAAGTTAGTCATGTTTCTTTCAGTCATGATCGAAACGTGTATCACTTAACTGACTGACCGTCCACTTTGAACCAGACAGATTTGCTTATAGGATTTGCTTTTTTCTTTTTCTACGTTTACTGTCAAGATGGTGGATGTGCGTTGTGGTGTATTGGATATCGGCTCGGAACGAGAAATCGAGGAGCCGAGTTCGAATTCCAGTTGAATCCATTGTATTCACTTACGCGCAAATACCCTTGGGAAAGGTATTAATCTGTCTCTTCCTTCCAGTTATGGGTTAAATAGCAGGACAGATTGGGTTCCATAGCCTTGGTCGGTAACCAGTTTACCTCAGAAAGCAATGCTACTACGGGATTATCTTCTGCCCATTCAGTCATGGCTCTTTTGAGACATGATCGCCCAAGCGTGTATCACGTATGGCACTTAACTGACTGACTGACTGACTGACTGACTGTCAAGATAACATTCCCTTTTCATTCTGTATCCCTAACAAGTCATCCAGACAAAAAGTGGGTCCAGCTAAATTGACAAAAGGAAAAGAAAACAAAGAAAAGAATAAATAAAAAGTTAACATTATATAAGACGTAGCATTTATTAAAAAAAATATCACAAAGTTACATTTCATCTCATGATTACATATGTAGTATGTAAGTTTATAGTGTTGAGTCATGACAATGTTTGGCGCCAAGATTGTCAAATTTTCAGTAGCTTTACTGATAAAAGATATTTTGGTAAGCAGGGCTTTTTTTTTTCATGAAGGGCTTGGTATCGGGGTGGAGTTAGAGCGTCTGTAGCGAGGGCTTTGTTGTAGGTTCTGCTTGAAGATTGTTGTGTTGTGGTTCTGCTTTAAGATTTCCAGCAGCAGCAACAAAAAAAATGGGCAACTCATTAAACAGTTGCAATTACTTAAAGATCGTTTATGGTGCTAAACTAACTGTCGTCATGCTGTTTTGGTTCACACTATCTATCTATCTATCTATCTATCTATCTATCTATCTATCTATCTATCTATCTATCTATCTACTGACGCAGCAGATAATTATTTAAGCATATATTGTTAAATACAACAGAAATGAATGTCTATTATGTTTAATTATGAGCCGTTCTAAACACAAGAGAATATAATCTTTGGTGGTTGATGTCTTTATGTTAACGTCCCTGCAACCACTCTTAAGATGGCTCATGTGAGCCGAAAGCTTAGAACCAGCGTAATAAAAATATCCAAAATGTTAGACAATTTTGTCTTTATTTTCACCAGAAATTAAAGCCAGAATACGATGTTTAGAACGGCTCAGGATCAAATATAAAAAAATATTCATTGTCTGTATATACATATATATATATATATATATATATAGTAATGAACTTAATCACAGTAAGTCAACACTAATAATAACAGACTAAATATCCGAAAATCATGCTAACCAACGGTAATATAAACCGTCTTGTAACCCGGCGAGGACTACCTCGGGGGTTAAATAAAGGGGGAGGAAAAAAAGGAAACAAACAGCGCACAAGAACAATAAGTCTAGTGCTCGTTTGAAAGGAAAAATAAAAGAAGACGGGGTTTTTTTTTTTTTTTGCAATAAAGGTTGTTTTATCCTTCTTGATTTGGTTCCTTCTTCAGTTGAGTTCTGTATATTTGCTGGTTTAATCTTAGTTGCTAGCCTCTTACCCTGAAGAAACGATGTGTGAAACCGCGGTAGGTGGTGGCTCACTTCTAGATTTGTTGTATTATATATATATATATATATATATATATACACGAGAAAAAATCGCAAGATCGCCAAGAAATTTTTTTTTTTTCTCTTCGAACACCCCCTTCCCCAGATGGGTTAGTCTTTGATAGGTGTCTATTTATTTGATTAGTCCTTGGTCTGCCTTTGCGCTGACGAGCCGTTGTGCGAAACCGCGGTAGGTCTTGGCGATCTTGCGATTTTTTCTCGTGTGTTTTTGCTCTACGTCACTGCCTCTTGGTTAATCCTTTTTGGTTAGTTTTGTATCGAGCACTTTTCTTTCTTTGTGGTTCGTTCCGTTTGAGGGTTTTTTTTTCTTTGCTGTGAAGTACTGTATGTATTGTCGGTGCTCCGCAGTTTTCTTTTTTTTTCCCCTCATTGTCCAAAGCTTTATAGCGGCGGACAATAACGGAGTTAGATTCTGCCGGTTATTCGTGGTCCTAAAAAATTACTTGTGTAAGATTTTAAGATTTGGATACGTACAGAGTCGATTTTATTATATATATATATATATATATATATATATATATATATATATATAAAACACAAATCCTCTAACATTCAGAAGATGAGATTTTAATCTCGAAATATGAATGTATAATAAATCGGTGATACCCAACGACTTATTTACCTTCTTTTATTTTATTAAACGCATTGTGACAGCCTTCAAAACCTAACCACAATCCTAATATACACAATGCTTTAAGCAAATTGCAAAATATTCTTATATATATAGTAATGAACTTAATCACACTAAGTCAACACTAATAATAACAGACTAAATATCCGAAAATAATGCTAACAGTAATATAAACCGTTTTCTAACCCAACGAGGACTACCTCGTGGGTTAAATAAATGGAGAGAAAAAAAAACAAAAAAAAAAACAAACAGCGCACAAGAACAATAAGTCTAGTGCCCGTTTGAAAGAAAAAAAAAGAACCCCAAGATGAAACCTTAACAGTAAAGTGCTCGATACGAAAGTACGAAAGTAGAGCAAAAAATACAGTACACTAAATCTAAAAAAGAGCCTGGCCCTGACGATCCGTTGTGTGAAACCGCGGTGTTGTCTCATTTTTAGATTTAGTGTACTGTATATATATATATATATATATATATATATATATAGTCCCCAAAAATTAACAAAATGGTTTTAACAACCGACATGTTTAATTTATTTGTTTGAACATTATTTTTAATCGATACTCATATTTGAGTAGATATTCTGTTGTTAATCAAACAGTATATTTATATAATCATTTCTACCGGCCTGATTACTATGACACATTTTCGTAACAAAATTTATTGTAAATAGTATATATATATATATATATATATACTTAATTACAATAAAGCAGCACTAATTATTATAGACTAATGTCCGAAAAACCAATGCTAACCTATCAGTAACTTAAAACATCAATAACTCAACGGGGGCTACCTTGTAGGTTAAATAAAGGGGAAGAAAAAAAAAAAAAGAAACAAACCAAGCACAAGAACAATGCGTCAAGTGCTTGTTTGAAAGAAAAAAAACCCAAGACGAAACCTTAACAGCAAAGTGCTCGATACGAAAGTACGAAAGTTGAGCAGAATACAATTTTGATTTTGAGTTCCCTGGCAGTTACTTCTTTTTATAAAGTGCTCAATACAATAAATATCGTAGAGCATAATATAATCATATACTTATAAATTAACAATACATTGCGACACGGAAATTTCTATGTTTCGAGATTTCTGTCTCGTCTTCTGGCAGTGTTTACTGTTAGTTGAGAAAATGATTTTCATTCTTGATTGAAACTTGTCAATGTTCATTAAGAGCAAAAGGTCTATTGTATTATCCTAAAAATTATTTAATCGGCGCTAAGGATTATGTTTTAAATATATTATTTCTATTAAATAGCCTTTAGAGTAATTTGAAATATAACTGTTACCTTCAACTTTTTTAAATGATTAAAAAAAAAATGAATATACAATATTTAATTGTACAGTAATCTGAACGGAGTGAATAATCGATTTTTGTTTTTGTATGAGGCAAAAGAAAATTAATTGGCATTATGAGGCGAAAAAAAACGAACATTGTCCATTTATTCTTCTTGTTTGTTTGCCAATTTATACTTTCCATTCTTTTTATTGACATTTCCTAGGCTGAAATTAGTCTGACACTTTGGGTTAAGTTGATCAATTAAATAACATAAGAATCCTTGTCGGGTTATATAATATCGAACAATTTAGTCAAGTGGTAAACGTTAATCTGTTTTATATTTGTGTCAAAATTTAAGCATTGATTCGGTTAATATTTGAGTGAAATATCAAAATTGATCCGGTTTATATTTGAATGAAATATTAAACATTGATCTGGTTAATACTCGAGTCAAATATAAACATTGACCTGGTTAATATTTGAGTTAAATGTAAGCATTCATCCGGTTTATATTTCAGTGAAATATTAAACATTGATCTGGTTAATACTCGAGTCAAATGATACAGGCTTGTGCGATAGAGTGGGGCAATATTTACATTGAACAATGTGCAAACACTATGAAAATCTGTAAACAAACACTGGTATGAACATCACCCAGCACCGGTTACAGAAATAGAAGATGTCACCATTCTATGGGATTACACCATCTACACAGACAGAAAAAATTGAAGCAAATAGGCCGAACATTATTGTTAAAAACCAGAAATAAAAAACTTGTTTATTAATTAATATGGCTTGTCCAGCGGATTGTAACATAGCAACCAAGGAATTTTAAAAACTGTCAAAATATAAAGACCTGGAAATTGAAATAGATAAAATGTGGAAATTGAAAACAAGAGTTGTGCCAGTGATAGTAGGTGCACTTGAAATGATAAAAAATGGAACAAAACAACACACTGGAAGAATCCCCGGAAACCCCAGTTTAAGGGATATACAAAAAATTGTCTTATTAAGTACAGCCCACACACTAAGGAGAATTTTGTCTATGTAACGCTAGGGATGATGGGGAAGATAGAAAAAAACATGAAATGGAGCCATAACGACACACCACGATTTGCCTTAGGTCTTCCCGCAGACTTGGTAGGTCGTGCGACCATAGCAGAAATCGAATTATGATGAAAAATGACAACATAATAATAATAATAATCCATGCTGCTTTGTTTGGTACCAATGTCAGCAAGGGAGAGTTGACATATCTTCGGCGCTTAAGGCTTGGGGCAATTGACACTCACAGGGCATATCGATTGCAAGAGGAACAGAAAAAAGCTGCGAGTAATGTTCCTAGAGAGTTTGTGTAAATGAATGAAGATTGGGAGGGATTGCAAAAAAACAAATCTAAGAACTACAAATTAGATAGGGAAGTGTGGAGAACCGCACTCGCCTACGTCCTGAAGAAGAAGAAGAAGAAGAAGAAGAAGAAGAAGAAGAAGAAGAAGAAGAAGAAGAAGAAGAAGAAGAAGAAGAAGAAGAAGAAGAAGAAGAAGAAGAAGAAGAAGAAGAAGAAGAAGAAGAAGAAGAAGGAGAAGGTGGAAGGAAGAAGAAGAAGTAGAAGAAGAAGGAGAAGAAGACGAAGAAGAAGGAGAAGAAGAAGAAGGAGAAGAAGAAGAAGAAGGAGAAGAAGAAGAAGAAGAAGAAGAAGGAGAAGGAGAAGAAGAAGAAGAAGGAAGAAGAAGAAGAAGAAGAAGAAGGAGAAGAAGAAGAAGAAGAAGAAGAAGGAGAAGAAGAAGAAGAAGAAGAAGAAGAAGAAGAAATAATAATAATAATACTACTACTACTACTAATAATAATAATAATGATTCATGCTGCTTCGTTTGGTACAAATGTCGGTAATCCTTACCTGAAGGTGTGGATTTAGCGTTAAAGTCGAGTCATGAAGAGGCCTGATGCCGATCAAAATGCGAAACTTGTTGCCACAAACCGACTCGGATCAACAAAGTTGTTGAAGTCAATCGGACCGCACTTCACCCAACGTGATTATCTCCCTGTCTGATACTTGTAAAATCTGCGTTACCAGGCCTCCATTTGGTTATGACTTATCTTCCTTTCCACCCCGACCCCTGAGCCAACCAACATTTTGACGCATCTTGAGAGTGAGTTCCACTCTTCACCTTCAGTAGATAATGTTAAGTACATGATGGCGCACACTTCTATAGGAATGCACTTACTACTCAACAAGAGTGCCAGGGTGGGTCAGGACGGGAGAGACTGGAAGCGCCCGTTGGGTGGTGAATATGATATTTACCTTTCTCACATGACTTTCGTTTCTCTCTAAAAGGGGCATATCTACTACGAGTAAAAATTTAATATTGACATCTCTCTTCCCTCCTCTATCTACTTCATTCCCTCTTCCTCTTTAACTCTCTTTCTTTCTCTCTCTTGATTTCTTTCTCTCTCTTTTTCTCTCCCTTTTTCTGCCTCTCTCTTTCTCTTTCTCTTTTTCTCTGTCCGTCTTTCTCTTTTCCCCCTCTTTATATTTTCTTTCCGTTTCTTCCTACAATATCCTTTTGTGTCCCCCTTCATTCTTATCCCCTTTATTTATATTCTCTTTCTTTTCTTTCTTTTTCTTTTTTCTTTCTATCTCTTTCTTTTTCTCTTTCTTCTTCCGTTTTCTTTCTTCCTTTCTTTTTTTCTCTTTCTTTCTTTTTTCCTTTTAATGCCTATTTCTATATTTATCTTTTCTTTCTTTCTTTGTTTCATTCTTTTTCTTTCTCTTTATTTTTCTACGCTCTATCTCTCACTCTTTTTTTCTCTTTGTCTTTCACATTTTTTTCTTTCTTTCTTTCTTTGGCTGTTTCCATTTCTTTTCTTTCTATCTCTATCTTTTCCTCTTTTCTCTTTCTTTTTCCGTTTTCTTCTTTTCTTTTTCTCTTTCGTTCTTTTTCTTTTTAATGTATCTTTCTATACATACAGTTTTCTTTCTTTTTTCGTTTCATTCTTTGTCTTTGTTTCATTTTTTTTCTTTCTTTTTAGTTTTTCTTCACTTCTACTCCCTCTTACTCATTTCTCTCTTTATCTCTCTCTTTCTTTCTTTCTTTCTTTCTTTCTTTCTTTCTTTCTTTGTTTTTCTATCATTTTCTTTATTTTCGTTTTTTCTTTTTATATATCTTTTTGTTTTTGTTTCTATTTTTTCCCCCTTAACCCTCTCTTTTCTCACTCTATTCATACTCTTTTCTTTCTTTCTTTCTTTCTTTCTTTCTTTCTTTCTTTCTTTGTTTTTCTTTATTTTTCATCATTTTCTATCATTTTCTTTATTTTCGTTTTTTCTTTTTATATATCTTTTTGTTTTTGTTTCTATTTTTTCTTCCCCCTTAACCCTCTCTTTTCTCACTCTATTCATACTCTTTTCTTTCTTTCTTTCTTTCTTTCTTTGTTTTTCTATCATTTTCTTTATTTTCGTTTTTTTTATTTTTATATATGTTTTTGTTTTTGTTTCTATATTTTCTTCCCCCTTAACCCTCTCTTTTCTCACTCTATTCAGACTCTTTTCTTTCTTTCTTTCTTTCTTTCTTTCTTAATGTTTTTCTTTTTTTTGCCACAATTAATTGTTCGAATTTGCTTATATAAAGAAAATTTGCTAGCATTGCTAGTTGAAAAAAAAACTTACTCGGGGGGTTTAATTGCTAAATCAGAGAGCATTAAAAATGCCCTAAAAAGGAAATTTCTTTTGGTGGGGGTGATGGGGTGAAGTGCAGAAGTACTCAAGAATTCGGTCAGACTATTTAAAGCAACTAAAAGATTTCAACATAAATAAAAATAAGTATTTCTTATATTTAGTTTCAAAGATACTTAGATGACTCCGACAGGCACAAAACCACAATTCCGGGGAAGGAAGTGAGCATCGAACTCACTAAAACAGGTTTGCAAGAAAAGCATGCCGACAAATTCATTAAGAAAAAGACAAGAGAGAAAGAGAGAAAGAGAGAGAGAGAGAGAAAGACAGAGAGAGAGAGACAAAGAAAGAAAGAAAGAAAGAAAGAAAAAGAAAAATCATGAAAATGATAAATATAAACAAATAATCAGTTTGATTAAGCGGATGTGCGTCATGGTGCAGTGGATATCGGCTCGGAACGAGAAATCAGGAAGCCGAGTTCGAATTCCTTGCGCAAATACCCTTGGAAAAGGTATTAATCCGTCTCTTCCCTTCAGTTAAATAATAGGACAGATTGGGTTCGGTAGCTTTGGTCGGCAACCAGTCTACCGCAGTAAAGCAATGGCAATCTACTGCGGGATAATCTTCTGCCCAGACATGATCGCCCAAGCGTGTATCACGTATGGCACTTAACTGACTGAATTATTTTGAAAAATTGCGGAACATGAAACAAACTGTAAATGAGAAACTCAATATTTATTTAGTATGAAATATTGTCAAAATTTCATGAATTATTCAGACGAATATACTCATGTTTGTTCTGTTCAACTCTTCAGCGTTCCTAGTATTATCTAAATTATCGAGATGAAGTATTGTCATTATTCTATGGATTATCCAGACTAGTATCTTCATCTTCGTTGTATTAATCTCTCCAGCCTTTCTAATGTTCTGTAATGAATATTTTCATCATTCCATGAATTATTCAGACTAGTATCCCCATCTTTGTTGTAAGCCCAGTGTTGTCTAACTTTCTGGGATGAAATATTGATATTATTCCATTAATTAACCAGACTATTATCTTCGTTTTTGTTATATTTTAACATTCCAGCCTTCCTAGTGATGTCTAAGTTTTCAGATGAAGTATTATTATTATTTCATGAATTATTCAAACCATTATCCTCATCTTTGTTGTAAAAACACTCCAGCCTTCCTAGTGTTATATAACTTTTTCAGATGAAGTGAGGTCATTATTCCATGAAATTTTCCGTCTTGAAACCATCCTGCACATATATAAATCTACCATCCGCCCGTGCATTGAATACTGCTGGCACATCTGGTCGGGTGCCCCTGCTATCTACCTGAGGCTCCTTGATAAAATCCAACGGAGAATCTGTAATGTGATCGATCCCGACTCAGCAGCTCAGATACAGTCACTTTTTCATCGGCGCAATGTGGCTTCTCTGTGTCTCTTTTACAAATACTTTCACGGCTTCTGTTCCGATGAACTTAGTTCTTTGGTGCCCTCTATGTATGAATTTACTCGAGCCACAAGACTAGCAACTAGATCCCACCCTTTTACTGAGAAACCAGTAAAATATAAATGCAATTTCTACTCCATCAGCTTCTTTTCTCGCACTTTCCGCCTGTGGAATTCACTTCCGTTTACTTGCTTCCCTGAAAGCTACATTCTTCAGGAGTTTAAATGTAAAGTCAATAGTCATCTCCTATCTCACTGACTTGCATGCTCTCTGTCATGCTCCTTTCTCCGTCCACTCCACTCTGATCAGTATTCTTATCCTTCTCTTACCCACTTCTTGACACCCCCTATAGCTTGTCATTCTTGCTCATAACTTTCCTCCTATGTAACCCCCTGCACAACAGTGGCAGTAAAATGCCTTGCTTGTGGCCATATGATTATGAAAAAAACAATTATTAAGACTAGTATCCACATCTTTGCTGTATTCGCTTCTCCAAATTTCCTAGTGTTGGCTTATGTTCCGAGATCAAGGATTGCCACTATTCTATAAATTATTCAGTAGTTTATCATTTATTTCTTTTTTTGAGTTGGGATCAAATATGGATAGGAATTCGGCAGAATGATGAAATGACGAAAAAATAGGAAAGGTTTATCATTTTGACAGTTTTAACTTTTATTGATGTGTCAGGATGTGGTTTCCGGCTTTCTCTTTTCCAATCTTCTCACTTTGGTTTCTTTCGTTTTTTTTTTTCAATTGGAGTAGATAGATCTATCTATCACCCGGTTCACACTCCACCCACGTCTATTGAACAGGTTAAGAGGCTCATCTCTTGTTCCCTGTTTAGGATGTAGTTTCCGGCTTTCTCTTTTCCAATCTTTTCACTCCCTTTTCTTTTTTTTCTTTTTTTTTCTCTCAATTGGAGTAGATAGACTAAACTATCGGCCGGTTCACACTCCACCCACGTCTATTGAACAGGTGAAGAGGCTCATCCCGTGTTCCCTGTTTAGGATGTGGTTTCCGGCCTTCTCTTTTCCAATCTTTTTACTCTTACGTAGCCCCCTGCACATCAGTCGCATTACCGCCTTGCTTGGGGTGATATGATTAATATATATATATATATATAAAGAAAAAAGAATTTAGGAATTTTTTTTTTGGTTTGTTTGATTTTCATTGGTCAGTCGTGCTTCACGAGCATTCGACATGTTAACCAAACGTTATAATAATTTATGACTTTCCGAATTCAAGGAGAGATTATGCGTTAATTCAATATTCCAAAGAAATTAACGAGAATGCAATGCAGAACTGGAACACTGTAGATATTGCTTTATGCATGTAAGCGTGCAATAATTCTGGTTTGTCTGTACTTGATTCAGATGATAATGTACATGTTTCGGCATTCACCTTGGTCAGGTTGAGCCGGCTTCCTTCTAAGCAATGGAGAAAGATTCGTTGGGATTTGTTTAAGGACAGGGTCCCAGGTATAGACATTTTAATTATTCCGCAACAGGTTGCCAATGCTGTAAATAGTACGTGTAAATACACGTGTTCGGGGCACCAGGGAAATAAGTTTGTCAGAGTCAGTTAAGTGCCATACGTGATACACACTTTGGGTGATCATGTCTCGAAAGACTGGACAGAAGATTATCCCGCAGTAGGTTGCCATTGCTTTCTGCGGTAGACTGGTTACCAACCAAGGCTATAGAACCCAATCTGTGCTATTATTTAGCCCATACTTCGGGAATAAGGGACGGATTAATACCTTTCCCAAGGGTATTATTGCGTAAGTAAATGCAAGGCATTCAACTGAAAGTCGAACTTGGCACCCCAATTTCTCTTTCCGAGCCGATATTCACTGCACTTACCACAATTCAAGCTGTAATTGTCACGAAACGCTTACTGCACCTGGTATTTTCAAACGGTCACCCATTTAAGTACTGACCAGGATCAAAGTTGCTTAATTTCGGTGACCGAACGAGAAACGGTGTATTCAATGCCATATGACCGTAAACAAATAATAATGTCAGCGTGTGTGAATGTCTAGTGGAGATTATATTTCGTAACTTTGCGAACGTTGATTTGAGAACGTTTTTACCGTTTGTTTTAAATAAACGTACGTTCAAATCTATAAGAATGGGTTCCGTAAAGTTTATTGATGTAATATATTGTTTTTGACGCATGTTTTTAGTTGCTAATATTGTTATTAGTAGGCCCCCGAAGCAAGTTCATCGTAAAGATTTATGTTCTTCTTTTTAATCAGAATGACATTTGTAAAATCAAAGTTATGACCAGTTTTGTTCCTGTGTATTACGATCGAGTTTAAAAGGTTGTCTAAATGTAAATTTCTTTTATGTTCGTAGATACGGGTTTTTAGATTTCATGATGGCTCTCCAATATAGGCGCTTTTATAGTGTAAGCAATTATTTTTTGCTAAGTACCAGCAGTTCGAATTCTAGTTGAATTCCTTGCATTCACTTAAGCGCAAATACCCTTGGGAAAGGTATTAATCCGTATCTTCCCTCCAGCTATGAGTCAAATAACAGGACAGAGTGGGTTCTATAGCTTTGGTCGGCAAGCAGTCAACCGCAGAAAGTAATGGTAACCTACTGCGGGATAATCTTCTGTCCAGTCAGTCATGTCTCTTTCGAGACATGATCACCCAAAGCGTGTATCACTTATGGCAAGCGTGTATCATTTAATCGGTTTGGGATTTATTTTTCTTTCTAGTTATATCTTGGACGTAGTGGCTCGTATTAGGAATTACTAATATATTTACAAGTTTTGTAAAAAGCGTGCTAAAGAGTACGATTATAAATTTTGTCTAGTTAAAAGTCTTCTAATGAAAATTTCCTAATACTTTTTTTGAAAGTATATTTCTAACGAGCACTATAGCCCGGTGCTTCTCGGGTGTAATGAACGCTTTAAAACTAATCCATGGTCATGGAGATCAGACTCTTTGGACGTTGGCACGAAAGACTAAAAATCAATAGTTGTTTCCAGTTAAAGCGAAACCGTGGACTGAAATAAAAATGAATGGATGTAAGTCAAATTTTGATTTCCTGGTATCGATATCAAATAAGTTTTTATTTTTATTTTTTTATCGTAAACTGAATTTTGAAGGCTAAGTAAGTCCTCTGGGTAAATAGTATCATGGCTGAGACTAAGAACTACAATTATACCTACTTAGAGCCAAACCCGAAGCAAAAACTAAAATAAAAGGGCTGAAAAAATACAGACATACAGGCGGATAAACAGACACAAACACAAACATCTTGCCTTATATATATATATATATATATATATGTATATGTTTGTGTGTGTGTGTGTGTGTGTATATTAACGATTTTCTGCATTATTGTAAGAACTGCAACATTGAAACTTCTGAATATCGTTTCTTATGTCTTTGTCTATGAGTGTATCAAATTTGATTAAAATCGGACCACTCCTTCTATAAACCGATTTTTTTGATTATATTCATCGGGGGTACCTCGACACAAAACCTAGCTAAGAACATTCGCAGACGCTTATAGTACAATTGTGTAAATTTTCAAGAAAATCGGTTCAGCCGTTTCGGAGTCTATAGGTAACGGGCACAGACACACACACACACACACACACACACACACACACACACACACACACACAGACGAAGTTCCATTTATAAGTTTAGATAGGTCTTTAGATTTCGGTGTCACATTTTTCGTCATCAGATGAAACACTTCTGAGACATTGAAAATGTTGTACTTGTTTGATTTTGACGTCACCAGCTCACATGGTGGTTTATTTGTTATTGCTGACACCATAGATTACAATTGGTTATTAGTCCTTTCTTCTTACCAGTGCGAGAAGACAGGACTAACAGTCAATTTTCCACCGCCATAATGTACACTACCAGCCATAATTATTAGGCCACCCCAGTTTACAAAAAAAAAGATGTGTTGTATTTATTGCCAAGTGTATAATTCTAAATGAAAATAGAATGTTTTTTGTTATTATTACTTTGCAAAATTTTACAAAGCAGCCAGGAAGTCTTTACATTGGCCAGCCAATAAAAAGAAGAGATTAACATAGGGAAGAGAGCAGTAAACAGAGGTTGGAATTTGATCTCGGCTTATCGATAACTGTTACCCGATTAAAATCATGTTTTATTGATTGATACATTTTTACGACTTATCAACCCGTTGTAGATTATTTTTTTTTTAACCAGGAGTAGTTCTAGAATGTAAAAGTTTATTGTGTGTATGTGGTGGTTGTGAGGAAGATAATGTTTTCTTCCTAATATAAATATTACTAAATAACCCATAGCTTGGGTGACGAGGTGGATTCATACGTCTCTCAAGGTTATTTGTGATTGAGTGGATATTCTTCTTCGTGTGCCGTGTCCCTTCAGGACGTAGGCGATCATGGACTCCCACTTTGAACCGTCTCTTGTCGCTCTTAATATTTTTTTCTCTTGGTATCTCTTCTAAGCCCCGCTTTGCTATCCATTTGCTCAGACCTAACAAATACATCTTACGTTTCATTTCACTGTCTTTACTTCCCTTTGAGTATTAAATTCTCTAGGCCCCCATTCTGTATCCTAGGAACCTCATTTGTCTCTTCCTGATATTTAGTATTAGTTTTCTTCTTGTTTGCATCCTTTCCAACACTTTATTGTTGCAGATGTGCTCTGTTCATGGTATCCTCAGCATCCTTCTGTAAAACCACATTTCTGCTGTCTTAAACTTCTCCTTGATGATTGGTTGGTTGTTTTGTTTTATGGCATATCAACCTCGGCGGGTCATTTATTGCCAACTAAATTTTTATTTATCTATTGCTGGTAATACCTTTTACTTTCAACAATTTATTCTTGTATATATATATATATATATATATATATATATATATATATATATATATATATATAAGTTTTTGTGTCTAGTAATATTTTTCCTTTTCGAAAGTTTCGAGTATCAAGATTCATTGGGATTTTGTTTTTAAGGACAGGGTCCCCAAGTCCTACCCTGTTATTTAACCCATAACTAGAGGGAAGGGACGGATTAAAACCTTTCCCAAGGGTACCAGTGCTTAAGTGAATGCAAGTATTCAACAGTAATTTGAACTCGGCTCACCGATTTCTCTTTCCGAGCCGATATCCACTACACCACAACGCACACCCGTCACTAAACGCTTACATCACCAGGTATTCCCAAGCGGTCACTCATCTAAGTACTGACCAGGCTCAACGTTGCTTAACTTCGGTGATCGAGCGAGAACCGGTGTATTCAACGTGATATGGCCGTAAGCCGCTGTTTATAGAACTAGAACAATGTATGTTCGTCAAAGATATCGGAACAAAGGACGCAATATGTATGCTGAGGATGTTACGGGAAAGTGCAATACAAATGCAGAAGGACTCGTCAGTCAGTCAGTCAGTCAATTAAGTTCCATACGTGATAAACGCTTGAGCGATTAAGCCTCGAAAGAGACAAGACTGCTTAACGTTGCTTAACTTTGGTGATCGAGCGAGAACCGGTGTATTCAACGTGATATGGCCGTAAGCCGTCCTTGATGAGATCGTCCAACATTCACTTCCATACAGAAGGAATGAACCAAAACGAAACTCAGCTCTCCGATTAAAAACTTTGAGCCGTTATCCATTATATCATCCACAGCTCCAAGTCTACTGCACCTAGTATTCCCCAGCGGTCAATCAACTCGGATTCTAACGAGACTCGACGTTGACTTCGTTGGTCGTACGGGATTCGATGATTTGACATGATGTTGACGTAAGCTGATGAAAATCAGTTTCATTTTTTTAACGGCATACATGTTGTGGTGCAGCGAATATCGGCTCGAAACGAGAAATCGGGGAGCCGAGTTCGAATTCCAGTCAAATTCGTTGCTTTTACTTAAATGCAAATATCATTGGGGAAAAGTATTAATCCATCTCTCCCCTCCGGCGATGGATCAAATAACAGGAGAGATTGGGCTATACAGCCTTGGTTGGCAGCCAGTCTACCGTAGAAAGTAATGGCCACCTACTGCGGGAAAATCTGCCCAGTTAGTCATGATCACCCAAGCATCGTCCGACCTCAAGTGGAATCATTATATTGAATCAAGAGCTAAATTCACTGCTAGAAAGTTTGGTTCACTGTGACGGCTCAGAAAGTTTTTTCCTCAAGAATCCATCTTGCACATATACAAATCAACCATCGACCGTGTATAGAATACTGTCGTCATATCAGGTCAGACGCCCCTGCTGTTCATCTCAGGGGTTTCGACAGGCTCCAAAGGAGAATCTCTAATGTGATTGATCCCGACTTGGCACCTAACTCCAGCCACTTTCTCATCGGCGGGATGTGGCTTCCCTCTGTCTCTTCTACAAATAGTTTTATGGTTTCTGCTCCGACGAAATTAGGTCCCTGGTGCACTCTACAGAAGAATTTACTCGAGCAACCAGACTATCAGTAAAGTTTCATCTTTTCACAGTTAAACCTACTAAATGCAGCCGAAAATTCTACTCCAGTAGGTTCTTTTCTCGCACTTCCTGCCTGTGGAACTCCCTTCCATATACTTGCTTTCCTGACGGCTACAAGCTCCAGGAATTTAAATGTAATGTCAATTTCCATCTCTTATCCACTTGACTCTAGTCCTCTCGTCCTTTCTACATCACCCCATGTATCTTGTTCTTTTCCTTTCTCTCTATCTCCGCAACTGTCATCACACCTTTCCCTTTCTCTGACACCCCCTGTAACTGATTCGTCTTTCTTTTCACTCTCCACCGGCCTAAACTTTTACTCTCTTATGTAGCCCTCTGCTCATCAGTAGCGGTACCGCTTTGCTTGGGGTAAAACTATTAAAAAATGTGTGAATCACGTATGTGTTGTGGATCTTCGTCGCCAATTCGTCGTGGAATTGTTGTGGCAAAAATTCGCCGTAAAGTTGTAGTGACCGGTTTGTCGGAAGTTAGACACGGGACACAGAAGGTAAGTTTAAAACAGTGTATTAGTATAACAAGAACAATATATACAAAGGAAGTGTTAAAGTAAGTAAACAGAATAAGTAAGTCCGAACGGTACAGTTACGCTGCTTATTGACTGAATCGTAGCTGGTTTTAACTGTGTAGTAGCTACGTACTTTACTGCCTCCCCGGAGGTCACGCAGAAAATTTTATATAGGAAGAGTCCATTCCTAGTAGAAGGGTACCATAACAGTATGACACTTAATTGACTGAATTATGAATAAGCATTTGAAATGAATGTATGCTCCAACAACCCGCAGGATTTCACCTACACTCTTAAATGGAGATAAGTTATTTAATATAACAAGCAAATATTTTTTACACCTAATTGTATTCATCAGTCTTATATGAAATTAATATTTGGTCCAATTTTGGGATAATCGGTTAGGATTTTGACCACTGGTTTTTGACCACTGTTTTTTGACCACTGGTTTTTGACCACTGGTTTTTTTTACCACTGGTTTTATTGGGAGCTTTTTTAGTGGTTTTTTTTTATGGATCAGTTGTTATCCATTGAAAAGGAATTATTAAATAACTCGAATGTAGAAACAATTATTGGCAGATTCGAACAATGGTCTCTTGTATACAAACAATTGCTTTTAATATAGTGCACAGCATGTAATCACTTATGTGAAGTTTTGGAGATGCCCGGAGACAACTCCTTGACTACATGCCCTTAGCACTCAATTACCAAGGAGGGCTCCCCCGGCCTCGCTTATTAAAACACAGATCCACATTCACACCAGCTTGTGATACTGTAGGGCGGTTGTACAGCAGAGACAATTACAAATTTCAAAAATTAAATTTTTATTTCACTCTTTTATTTGGATGCCCCACCCCGATATAGAGTCCCGAGGCTGTCGCACCTTCTGTCTTCCCATCTGCACGCTACTACATGCATTTCTCTTTTTAACTCTCTGTTAGTGTGCAAATTGTGTATTAAACTACTGAAAATATCAACCAATTACGCGTTGTGGTGCAGTGGATATCGACACGGAACGAGGAATCGAGGAGCCGAGTTCGAATTCCAGCTGAATTCCTTGCATTCACTTACGCGCAAATACCCTTGGGAAAGGTATTAATCCGTCTCTTCCCTCCAGTTATGGGTTAAATAACAGGACATATTGGGTTCTATAGCCTTGGCTGGCAACCAGTCTACCGCAGAAAGCAATGGCAACCTACTGCAGGATAATCTTCTGCCCAGTCAGTCATGTCTCTTTCGAGGCATTATCGCCTAAGCGTGTATCACGTATGGCACTTAACTGACTGACTTAAAATAAAAAACGTCAATAAAAAATAAATTATATTTTTTTTTGTATTTATATTTGCTATCTACATCTTTGTTCAAATTAATTAAAACAAAACGAATAATGTCTTCCTAGAATGTTTCGCACTTTGCATGATCACGTATACGGCATCTCATAGCACAGTTTTTGTTTTTTTTTCACCCTCAGTTTTCGTTACGTTTTTTCGCCTTGGTGACAGGACTGACAGTTGAAAGGCTGACTTCAACAATATCCGCGATTTCTCTGTAAGGTTTGCCAGTGTGTTCGTGCAGCGTTACAATTTTCGTACGCTTTCTTGGATAATGTTCGCAGGACAACTAATTGACACTCACGACAATTGTCTCTGGGCGAGGTAAAACTCTGATGCAATCAGGGACGACGCAATGTTTTTCAAGGCCAAACAAATTACATCCTACACCTCAAAATAGATTTATATTGCTGCACACCACTGCAAATGACCTAATCTGGGGAAAAAATAGAAATTAATTGCACACATACATTTTTAATCAAATTAAAATGGATACTTGTTCTGCGTGGGCTAATTTTGCTTTCTGTCCGGCAAAAATTCTGGCAAACAGGAAAATAATATAAACTGGCCTTTTTAAGTCATTTTCTTCCAGAAATATATTTTCTCCTAAATCTCGTAGTTTGTTTTTCAGTGTTTCTCAACCTTTACTTCCGTGTGGACACTTTTTGATGAGAACAATGTCAGGCCCATATACGCACAAATAGAAAATTCATGTACAGAAAGTACACTTGACTTACAAGAGTAAAATTTAGTAAAATATAAATCCTCACTTATAACTACACTGCTCCTGGTGTCTCCAGGCCCATTTAAACATTTTCCAGACTCACTTTTGGGCCTAAGAGCCTAAATTGAGATTCACTGGTTTAAATAGAGAAATGATTTAGATTTTAAATTTTGGTTATCTTCCTTTTGAAGTGACGTGTAGCAAAGTAGTATTATTAATGATGCTTCGTATAAATGACTTCTCTACTTAAAATGAATATAAAAGAAGAGAGTACTGGATTGCTATGTGATGTCTGTTCTTCAGTATGGCAGCGAATGCTGGACAATCTCCTCCAAGATGAAGGAGAGACTTGATGCAACCGAAATGTGGTTCTACGCCAGGATGCTGTAGATACCATGGACAGAGCACATCAATGATGAGGTTTTAGAGAGGATGGAAACGAAAAAGAAACAAGTACTAAACATCAAGAAAAGACAACTAAAGTTCCTGGGACATATAATGAGGAATGAAGGCTTGGAGAATCTGATACTCACAGGTCAGATGGCGGGAAAGAGAGACAGGGGAAAGCAATGCGTAACATACTTGACGGGCTTGAGTAAGTGGATGGGTTTGGGTGGGATAACGAAAGAAAGGCACGTTAAGAGCCACTAGGGTTAGGGAGATGTGAAAGGCCATAAGCACCTACGTCCTGAAAGGACACGGCACATAGAAGTAGATATATTTTTTATAAACGTAAGTATTTTAAATGGGCAAACAATTTAGATTTGAAATTTGATCAGCTTGCGACAGGTACCGAATTGTTATACAAAGTTGGTCTGGTTGATTTTAAAATCGCTATTCATTCATGCCTGGTTGGAGTTGGGTGACCTGGACGGATGCGGCCAGCCGCATCAATTAACATTACAGCCGAGAGCGAGAAGACGCTTGTTTCCGAGAAAAACAGGTGTCCAAACACAAACTCCGGCTGATACTTCCCGCCTGTGGAATTCCCTTCAATTTACTTGCTTTCTCGACAGCTATAATCTCCAAGAATTTAAATGTAAGGTCAATAGTCATCTCCTATCTCACTAATCTGCATCCTCTCTCTCTCTCATGCTCCTTTCTCCGTCCACTTCACTCTCATCAGTATTCTCATCCTTCTCTTACCCACTTCCTGACATCCCCTATATACTGTCACTCTTTCTCATAACTTTCCTCCTATGTAACCCCCTGCAAAACAGTGACAGTAAAATGCCTTCCTTAAGGCGATATGATTGTAAAAAAAACAAAAAAACATTACAATAAAAATGACAGACAGACCGTTAGTCAGGTGGACACTCTGTTAAAGACATTTTACCCTACTGGTTTGCTGTGCAGTGGATATCAGCTCGAAACGAGAAATTGGGGAGTCGAGTTCGAATTTCAGTTGAATTCCTTGCATTCACTTACGCACAAATACCCTTGGGAAAGGTATTAATTCATCTCTTCTTTCCGGTTATGGGTTAAGTAACAGGACAGATTGGCTTCTGTAGCCTTGGCTGGCAACCAATCTACCGCAGAAAGTAATGGCAACCTACTGCGGGATAATATTCTGCCCAATCAGTCATGTTTCTTTCAAGACATGATCGCCCAAACATGTATCGCGTATGGTACTTAACTGACTGACCGTACACTACAGGTTAGATACTGGAAAGAAAGAGGAAGAAAATTATTGAAACAATCAATTCTTTTCAGTTCGTTTATTTAGAGAAATAAAGAATTCGGAGAAAAGAGTTCCATCGAGTTAAAAGTGACTATGATTTTGATAAAATTGTGGGCGACAAAAACAAAAAAAAAAAAGAAAAAGAAAAGCGAACTTAATGTGCGTTGTGTCACAGTGGATATCGGCTCGGAACGAGAAATCGGGGAACCGAGTTCGAATTCCAGTTGAATTGCTTGCATTCACTTACGCGCAAATACCCTTGGGAAAGGTATTAATCCATCTCTTCCTTCCAGTTATGGGTTAAATAACAGGACAGATTGGGTTCTATAGTCTTGGTCGGCAACCAGTCTACCGCAGAAAGCAGTGGCAACCTACTGCAGGATAGTCTTCTGCCCAGTCAGTCATGTCTCTTTCGAAGCGTGTATCACGTATGGTACTTAACTGACTGATTCTACCTCCAGTTAGACATTGTGTCTCCAAGTGTTGTTTTTTTTTTTCCTTCTCCCTATTTCTGAAAAAGAAGAGCTGATAGAAGAGGATTTTCTGATAAGCCTTGATTCCCGAGTGGCCCAATCTGACACCACCTGGCGAGGCACTGCCATAAAGCGAAAAATTGTAGGTTGCAAGTTTAGGGGAAAGGCAAGATGGCGGTTAGGGTGAGCTTAGAATAGACTTTCGCCGAAGACTCTCATAAAAAGAGACGGATTAAGTTTATTGCGTCTTTTTTTTACTTTTTCTTTTACGACCGACTCTTACTTGACACTAAATCTTTTTTTCTTTTTTTAGCAAAGGGAAAAAAAGGAGTTAAACATTTTTGTTCTTTTATTTATAGCGTTAAACATTTTTTGTAATAGTCTTTTTATTTATTTGTTATATATTCACTTATAACATTAAGAAACATTCACTTAATCACGTTTATATATTTTCGGGACAAATGCAAAAATATCAGTGCGAACAATAGAGTAATGGACTATAAAATTTGTAGGGTCTGAATAAGTAGTGGCGGGGAAAATCCCTAGGCTCACTGTCGGCCGTAATGAAAAGCGGGCAGAAACGCTTGGTCGCATTTGGTTTGAAGCGGCGATGGAAGCAAACGCGAATGAAAATTCGAAATGATTATTATATTAATTTCAAATTCCCTGCAGTTCTCTTGTCTTTTTGTTTATTTAGACTTTTCATTTTGCTTTTAGGAAGAGAAAGCTGTCAGCGTTTTAAACATTAAGAGTTACCCACTACCGCCTTCTATACAATCGGATTTCAGGATTGCATTTCCCGACGGGGTTCTTGACAAAATACAACGGAGAATCTGTTATGTGATCGATACCGACTTGACAGACTGGCTGCAGTCACTCTCCCACCGGCGTAACGTGGCTTCCCTGTGCCTCTTCTATAAATACTTTCACGGCTTTCGCTCCGATAAACTTAGATCACTAATACCCCCTAGGTACGAATTTGCACGAGATACTAGATTAGCAACTAGGTACCACTCTTTTACAGGGAAACAGATAAGATGTAACCGCAATTTCTACTTTAACAACTTCTTTTCTCGCACTTCCCGCCTGCGGAATTCCCTTCCATATACTTGCTTCCCCGACGGCTACAATTTCCAGGAATTTAAATGTAAGGTCAATAGACACCTCTTAACACACTAACTCGCATCCATTCTCTCAAACACTCTTCCCATCTACCCAACTCTCATCCTCGGTATCCTTACCCGTCTATCACCATCCTTCTGACATTTCCTATATCTAACCACTTTTTCTCATTACTTTCCCCTATGTAACCCCCTGCGCAATAGTGGTAGTGGAATGCCTTGCTCGGGGTGAGGTGATTAAAAAAAATATATATCGTGAACCAAGAATCACAGGGAGCGAGGCCGACACCGTAAGTGGGGTGTTGTTTTGTACATAATATACCCAAAGCACTAAAATAATAGGCAGATCTAATTTGGTTGTGAAAGTTTACTGCACGTCTATTTTATTTTACTTATTTTCTTTGGGGATGGAGACTGTAAAAATATTCACTTTAGCGAGGAAATGGTCATTCGCCGAATTTCTTTTAAAGTTATTTTTCTAGAAAAGCTATTTTTTCAGATTCTTAGTTAAAAAAAAAGAAGAAAAATAAAACAAAAAAAGACTAGCTCTTTTCATTTAATCATTTTCTATGTGATTTTGTTACATCAAAATGTACCGGATTCGAGGAATTTTTAATTAATGCCAATCAGTTACGTGCCATACGCCTGGGCGATCATGTCTTGAAAGAGCCATGTCTGGGCAGAAGATTTTCCCGCAGTAGGTAACCATTAATTCTGCGGTAGACTGGTTTCCAACTAAGGTTATAGAACTAAAAATCTGTCTTGTTATTTAACCCATAGCTTGAGGGAAAGGACGGAATAATAGATTTTATTCAGTGTATTTGCGCGTAGGTGAATGCAACGAATTCGACTGAAATTCGAACTCGGTTCTCCAATTTCTCGTTCCGTGTCGATATCAGCTGCATCACAAGGGACATCCGTTAATTAATGCATCTCGTTAAAATAATTTACTTGTTAAAGGGAGTTTTTAACACGGTGATCATTTTTGGTCTAAAGTTCCCAGATAAAGTATTGTTTCCAACTCGTCACTGTGGTGCAATGGATGTCGGTTAGAGTCGAGATCGAATTCCATTTGAATTCATTGTACCAATCCATTTTTCCCTTCAGTTATAGGTTAAATAGAAGGACCGATGGGGGATATATAGTCAGAAAGTAATAGCAACCTACTGCTAAGTCAGTCATGTCTCGAAAGAGACATGATCATCCAAGCGTGTATCACGTATGGTACTTACCTGAGTGAGTACCCTCATCATGGCTGTATTTTATTCTCCAGCCTTTCTTGTTTTATATAAAGACCCGAGAAATATTTTCATTATTTCATGAATTATTCAGACTAGTATAATCATCTTGGTTGTATTTAACTGTCCATTCATCCTAGTGTTGTATAAAGTTCTGTGAGGAAGCATTGTCATTATTTAATGAATTATTTGGACTAGTTTTCTACATCTTATAATTGATAATGGATGCTCGTATTTGAGTGAACAGTCTGTTTGTTTTCCTTTATATATATATATATATATATATATATATATATATACTAGTATACATAGTATAACCAGGCGTTGCTCGGGTGTAATGAAAGCTTTAAAACTAATCCATGGTCCTGGAGCTCAGACTCTTTGGACGTTGGCACAAAAGACTAAAAAGCAATAGTTGTTTCCAGTTAAAGCGAAACCGTAGACTGAAAGAGAAATGAATGAATGTAAGTCAAATTTTGACTTCCTGATAAACTGAATTTTGAAGGCTAAATAAGTCCTCTGAGTAAATGGTATCATGGCTGAGAACTACAATTATACCTACTTAGAGCCAAACTCGAAGCAAAAACTAAAATAAAACGGTTAAAAAATACAGACATACAGGCAGATAAACAGACACACACATAAACATTTTGCCTTTTATATTTATATGTTATCGATTTTCTGCACTATTGCAAGAACTGCAACCTTGAAACTTCTGAATATCGTTTTTTATGTCTTTGTCTATGAGTGTATCAAATTTGATTAAAATCGGACCACTCCTTCTATAACCCGATTTTTTCGATTATCGATTTTCGAGATTTATCTGGGGTACCTCGACACAAAACCTAGCTAAGAACACTCGCAGACGCTTATAGTACAACTGTGTAAATTTTCAAGAAAATCGGTTCAGCCGTTTCGGAGTTCATAGGTAACGGACACACATACACACAGACACACAAAGTTCCATTTATAAATAAGTTTATATATATATATATATATATATATATATATATATATATATATATATATATATATATAATTAAACAGTACAACCCTCTGCTCCGAATATGCGATAAATCGTGATTGGAAAATATTTATCATCCGGTAAAATTCGAACCTGCAACTCCCATACACCGGAAAGATGTCATCATTAGATCTAACGTGTCTAATCACTCGACGACAGAAAACTTCATGGTAAACAAAGTTTGAAGAAAGCTATATAAATGCACATTTTTCTGATTTCTTTAGAATATTAATTTCTGCTCTTGTTACGGCAAACAAACTTAACCGAAGACAGTATTACGAAGTTTTACGGAAACTTACGGAAAATTGGTATTTAACATTTTCTTTTTAATTTATTTGTTTGAACAATAAATATGTCTGTTAATACCAATTTCATAAGTTTCCGTATATATATATATATATACATATATATGCATTTTAAAAGTTATATATATATATATGTGTGTGTGTGTGTGTATATATCATTTATAGTGGTAACTCATGTTTGAATAGACTTTCCGCTTTTGTTCATAAAAACAATATATATATAAGAGAAATAGCGCATATTTTCTTTACGGCCGATAGACGAAAAATAAATAAATCTAACACATTTATTTAACACATAAATCGTGCTTTTACTTAAATAGTGCTTCTATTTGAAATAATGTTCAAACAAATATATATATATGTTTGAACATTATTTCAAATAGATACTCTTATTCGAGGGATAATATTTTTTTCTATAATTAGACAGCACATTTTTAATATTCAGCGGACTGAAATATTCGAGAAATCTTGTTAGGTAGATGTTCGAATAGGATTCGAACCTGCAACTCCCATATAATGAGGTATATGCTGTCATTAGTTCACACATGTCTTACAACTCGAGCGCAGAGGATTTCATTGCAAATAATGTTTGAATTAAGTCATATGAATGCATTTCTTTAGAATATTCATTTCTGCTCTTGTTACGGCAAACAAACTTAACCGAAGACAGTATTACGAAATTTTACGGAAACTTACGGAAAATTGATATTAACCGACTTGTTTATTTAAATTTATTTGTTTGAACATTATTTTTAATGGATAAACGTATTTGATTGGATAGTCTTTTTTCTATAATTAAATTCTACATTTTAATATCCATCAGCCTAAATATTTGGGAAATCCTGTTTGAAAAATTCTGGGTCTTTGCAAAAAAAAAAAAAGAAAAAAAAAAAACAGCCCCGATAAGTGAAGACATCTTAAGTATCCTCACAAAACTTTGAAGTCGGCATGAACCTGCTCAGTTAAATGACGAATTCTTTACATTAAACCTATCAAGGCTTTAACTCTACCTCAATATCGAGCAGTTTACAATAAAAAACCTGCTTGCCAAAATACCCTTTATCAATAAAGCTACTGAAAAAAACAACAATCTGGCGCTAAACATTATTACAACTCAACACTATTGTTAGATGGATGTAATTTGTTTTGTGTGTGCGTATTTAAGTATAATTTGGTTAATAATGAAATCAATGGTTTTCACGAAGTTCATTGTGATTCTTAAGTAGAGTACAACTTTAGATTGTCTTTAGTCGCCTACAGCACCACAGTGTCAGCGAGAGTAAAAGACCGATTTCTTTGTAGCCTTTGCAGCAGAGAACAGTCGTTGTAACTGTGTCAGCGGAATAGCAAATCTGAAAGGTAATTTAAGTTACGCTTTTTATAAATCACTTGAAAAAGTTATAAAGGTTCTAGAGTTTCCTGCTTTTGTTATATGGAATTCTGAGGTTAACAATCTCGTCATTTTGTGAATGTTTAACCCCTGGAGTGTTCTTGGGGGAAAAGAATGGAAGATTGGCAGAGAGAATAAGGGTTGTCCGAAGGTCGGATTAATAATAATAATAATGATAATAATAAGAATGACGTGGTAGAGAAGATGTCCAAAAAAACGTGGGAAGGTCGAGAGAAGAAAGAAGAAATGGCAGAGAGGATGAGGAAGAAGGAAAGAAGAGTCGTTTAAAAAGAAAAGAAAAGAAAGACGAATGTCAGAGTTTTAAAGAAGACGAAAAAGAAGAAAGATGTGATGGTAACGAAGAAGAAAAAGAAAAAGAAGAAAAAGAAGATTATACAGAAGAAGAAATGGAAGAAGCGTAAAGAAGAAGAAGAAGAAGAAGAAGAAGAAGAAGAAGAAGAAGAAATGCAAAATACTAGAGAATGAAAAAAGAAGAGTAAGGAGAAAAAGAGTGGCAAGATTATAGAGAAGGTAACCACCTTCTCTATAATCTTGCCTCTCTCTCGTTGGTTGTTTTTGTTTCGTGGCATATCAAACTCTATGGGATTTTTTTTAATCATTTCACCCCGAGCAAGGCGGAAACGCCACTGATGTGCAGGGGGTTACATAAATGTAAAAAGATTAATTAGAAAAGAGTGAGGAGTACAAGCTAGTTAGAAAGGAACAATAGAAAGCTGAGAAAGAAGGTGCGATGACAGATACATAGGTGGAGAGAAAGGGAAGGTTATACAGGGGTGGGGAGAGAGCTAGAGTCCAGTGGTTAGTAGATGAGTATTGACTTTGTATTTAAATTTCTGGAGGTTGTAGCCGTCAGGAAAGCAAGAATACGGGAGCGAGTTCCACAGGCGGGAAGTGCGAGAGAAGAAGCTGCAGGAGTAGAATTGTCGTCTGCATTTGGCTAACTTATTTAATGTCGGAATCTAGATAGTTTGTACGTAACTTTATTTATTTTATCTTTGGAGATGATAATGGTTTTACTAATTAACCCATATCTGGGGGAGAAGAGGTATTTGCGCTTAAGTGAATACAGCGAACATAAAACTGGAATTAGAATTCGGTCTTTTGACTAACAATTCCGAGTCATTATCACAATTTCTACTCCAATAGTTTCTATATCTCACAATTCCCACGCCGTGCATGGAGTACTGCTGCCATTTATGGTCAGGTGCCCCTGCCGTTCTCCTCAGTGTTCTTGACAAGCTCCAAAGGAGAGTCTGTAATGTGATAGGTACTGATCTGGCGACTCGACTGTAGCCACTTCCCCATCGTCGAGATGTGGCCTCCCTCTGTCTCTTCTATAAATACTTTAATGGCTTCTGCTCGGATGAGCTTAAGTCACTGATGCCTCCTTAACAGGTGTTTACCCGTGCAACCAGACTGGCAACTGGGTCCCACCCATTCACAGTCAGGTTAGCCAAATGCAGACGACAATTCTACTCCTGCAGCTTCTTCTCTCGCACTTCCCGCCTGTGGAACTCACTCCCGTATTCTTGCTTTCCTGACGGCTACAACCTCCAGAAATTTAAATGCAAAGTCAATACTCATCTACTAGCCACTGGACTCTAGCTCTCTCCCCACCCCTGTATAACCTTCCCTTTCTCTCCACCTATGTATCTGTCATCGCACCTGCTTTCTCAGCTTTCTATTGTTTCTTTCTAACTAGTTTGTACTCCTCACTCTTTTCTAATTAATCTTTTTACATTTATTTAACCCCCTGCACATCAGTGGCGTTTCCGCCTTGCTTGGGGTGAAATGATTAAAACAAAAACAAAAAGAAAAAAAAGGTTCTTTACCTTTATTTGCTTCCCTGATAGCTACAATCCCCGAAATTTTAAATCAAGTCAATTGTCATCTTCTGTCTTCTTTAATCCCGCTGGCATTTTATTCTTTCCTTAATACCCACTGTACCCAGTCTTTTCTCATATTGTTACTCTTTGCACACTAGTGGCGATACCGCCTTGCTAGGGGTGAAATGAAATGCTATAAAATAAATTATTAAATTTCCTGCACGTCCAAGCGGTTACCCATCTAGCTCCTGACAAGACTCAATGTTGCTTAACTTCAATAATCAAACGAGAACCAATGTTTCAACGTATAGGAATACGGGAAGAAAAAAAAAGAAAAAATGTAGCAATAAACACGCCTCCAATTAAAGCAGATAGACATAAAATAAGGTCATAAAACGGCGCCTACCACCATTCTGAAGGAGATGCGAAAATGCCAAACGCTGTGCACATGTTAAACCATAAATTAAAGCAGACAGATATATAATCAAATCATAAAACGGCGATCACTTTAAAAAAGAGGCGAAAAAGCTATATCCAAATACCACGCAGACTTATATAAACCATAAACACTCACATATGCATGAACTAACCCACTTACAAGTACACAAGCACATATACTCACAACAATTAACGACAGCAGTAGTAGAGAAAGAGGACCATTTGTTTAAAGGCACAGTCCACGCTCTCCTATTATTCTGAAGATGAGATTCTGATCTCGAAATATTAATACCCAGCAACTTCTTTACCTTCCTTTATTATACTAAATGCATTGTGATAGCTTTCTAATACCTACGCATACACCTATTTTTTTTTGTTATAATCGTCTCACCCCAAGCAAGACAGAACTTCCACTAGTGCACAGGGGGTTACATAATAGGAGAATGAAGAGAGGGGAGAACAGGTCACACTTGGTGTCGAAGAATGGGTGAGAGAAGGACGGGTACATTGGTGCAAAGAGAGTTACGTGAGAGGAAAGTGTAAAGTGAGAAGACAGATGTAAGTCAAGGAAATAAGAGATGACAGTTGACATTGCATTGGAGATTGTAGCTACAGTGAAACAAGAATATGGAAGGGAGTTTCACAGGCGGGGAGTGCGAGAAAAGAAACCGCTGTGGTTATACTTGATTGTTTTCACAGTAAAAAGGTGGGACCTTGTCGCTACTTTAGTAGCTCGAATAAAATCGTACAGAGGGGTCACCAAGGAGCTAAATACATGAAAGTATTTGCGAAGAAACAGGGGGAAGCCACATCTAGTCAGTGAGAGAAAGACTGTAGTCGAGCCGCCTGGTGAGATCGACTACATTTCTGATTCTCTTTTGGGTTTCGTCGATAACAGAAGATGAACAGCAGGGGCACCCGACCAGCTATGACAGCAGTATTCAAAGAACAGGCAGATGGTAGATTTGTATATGTGCATGATAGATTCAGAACAGAAAAACTTCCTAGCCCAGCACAGGGACCCGACCTTTTTAGCATTAGATTTATCTATTAATTCAATGTAGTTGTTCCACTGAAGGTCAGCTGAAAGAGTGAGCCTGAGGAGGCGCAGTGTATTACTTTCAGGGAGACTAGCGTGATCCATGCTGATGGAGGGAAAGAAAGATTGTCCATGGTGGTTAAAGGATAGCAACTTCGTTTGTGGCCGTAAGGCTGGTAAAGAAAACCAGTGAGAAAAACGTGATGGTAAAGAAAAAAGAAAGAAAGGTAAGGAGCAGAAGAAAAGCAAGATGATAAAGAAGAAAAGGGAGAGGTGTAAGGAAAAGATGAAGAAAGGTAATATTTTAGAGAACGAGAAGAGAAGAATAAAGAGAAGAAGAGAGACAAGCTTAGAGAGACAAAGATAAAGAAGAAAAGGGAGAGGTGTAAGGAAAAGATGAAGAAAGGTAATATTTTAGAGAACGAGAAGAGAAGAATAAAGAGAAGAAGAGAGACAAGCTTAGAGAGACAAAGGTAAAGAAGAAAAGGGAGAGGTGTAAGGAAAAGATGAAGAAAGGTAATATTTTAGAGAACGAGAAGAGAAGAATAAAGAGAAGAAGAGAGACAAGCTTAGAGAGACAAAGGTAAAGAAGAAAAGGGAGAGGTGTAAGGAAAAGATGAAAAAAGGTAATATTTCAGAGAACGAGAAGAGAAGAATAAAGAGAAGAAGAGAGACAAGCTTAGAGAGACAAAGATAAAGAAGAAAAGGGAGAGGTGTAAGGAAAAGATGAAGAAAGGTAATATTTCAGAGAACGAGGAGAGAAGAATAAAGAGAAGAAGAGAGACAAGCTTAGAGAGACAAAGATAAAGAAAGAAAAGAGAGAGGTGTAAGGAAAAAATGAAGAAAGGTAATATTTTAGAGAACGAGAAGAGAAGAATAAAGAGAAGAAGAGAGACAAGCTTAGAGAGACAAAGATAAAGAAGAAAAGGGAGAGGTGTAAGGAAAAGATGAAGAAAGGTAATATTTTAGAGAACGAGAAGAGAAGAATAAAGAGAAGAAGAGAGACAAGCTTAGAGAGACAAAGATAAAGAAAAGAAAAGAGAGGTGTAAGGAAAAGATGAAGAAAGGTAATATTTTAGAGAACGAGAAGAGAAGAATAAAGAGAAGAAGAGAGACAAGCTTAGAGAGACAAAGATAAAGAAGAAAAGGGAGAGGTGTAAGGAAAAGATGAAGAAAGGTAATATTTTAGAGAACGAGAAGAGAAGAATAAAGAGAAGAAGAGAGACAAGCTTAGAGAGACAAAGGTAAAGAAGAAAAGGGAGAGGTGTAAGGAAAAGATGAAGAAAGGTAATATTTTAGAGAACGAGAAGAGAAGAATAAAGAGAAGAAGAGAGACAAGCTTAGAGAGACAAAGGTAAAGAAGAAAAGGGAGAGGTGTAAGGAAAAGATGAAGAAAGGTAATATTTTAGAGAACGAGAAGAGAAGAATAAAGAGAAGAAGAGAGACAAGCTTAGAGAGACAAAGGTAAAGAAGAAAAGGGAGAGGTGTAAGGAAAAGATGAAGAAAGGTAATATTTTAGAGAACGAGAAGAGAAGAATAAAGAGAAGAAGAGAGACAAGCTTAGAGAGACAAAGATAAAGAAGAAAAGGGAGAGGTGTAAGGAAAAGATGAAGAAAGGTAATATTTTAGAGAACGAGAAGAGAAGAATAAAGAGAAGAAGAGAGACAAGCTTAGAGAGACAAAGATAAAGAAGAAAAGGGAGAGGTGTAAGGAAAAGATGAAGAAAGGTAATATTTTAGAGAACGAGAAGAGAAGAATAAAGAGAAGAAGAGAGACAAGCTTAGAGAGACAAAGATAAAGAAGAAAAGGGAGAGGTGTAAGGAAAAGATGAAGAAAGGTAATATTTTAGAGAACGAGAAGAGAAGAATAAAGAGAAGAAGAGAGACAAGCTTAGAGAGACAAAGGTAAAGAAGAAAAGGGAGAGGTGTAAGGAAAAGATGAAGAAAGGTAATATTTTAGAGAACGAGAAGAGAAGAATAAAGAGAAGAAGAGAGACAAGCTTAGAGAGACAAAGATAAAGAAGAAAAGGGAGAGGTGTAAGGAAAAGATGAAGAAAGGTAATATTTCAGAGAACGAGTAGAGAAGAATAAAGAGAAGAAGAGAGACAAGCTTAGAGAGACAAAGATAAAGAAGAAAAGGGAGAGGTGTAAGGAAAAGATGAAGAAAGGTAATATTTCAGAGAACGAGGAGAGAAGAATAAAGAGAAAAAGAGAGACAAGCTTAGAGAGACAAAGATAAAGAAGAAAAGGGAGAGGTGTAAGGAAAAGATGAAGAAAGGTAATATTTTAGAGAACGAGAAGAGAAGAATAAAGAGAAGAAGAGAGACAAGCTTAGAGAGACAAAGATAAAGAAGAAAAGGGAGAGGTGTAAGGAAAAGATGAAGAAAGGTAATATTTTAGAGAACGAGAAGAGAAGAATAAAGAGAAGAAGAGAGACAAGCTTAGAGAGACAAAGATAAAGAAGAAAAGGGAGAGGTGTAAGGAAAAGATGAAGAAAGGTAATATTTTAGAGAACGAGAAGAGAAGGATAAAGAGAAGATGAGAGACAAGCTTAGAGAGACAAAGATGAAGAAGAAAAGGGAGAGGTGTAAGGAAAAGATGAAGAAAGGTAATATTTTAGAGAACGAGAAGAGAAGAATAAAGAGAAGAAGAGAGACAAGCTTAGAGAGACAAAGATAAAGAAGAAAAGTATCAAGAAGATGACAAAGAAGTGGAAAATTTGGAAGATCAAAAAGAAGAAGAAGAAGAAGAAGAAGAAGAAGCCGCCATATTTGATAGAGATGAAAGGACCACGAAGCTTTTAATCTTTCGTTCGAAAACTGCCAATCAGATTATTGCTAAACTAGTTGCTGATATATAACTATATTAACTTTGATTTACCGTAATGTAGATTGCACACTTCCTGACGAGATAGAATGGTTACGACAAGCATCCTCTAAGTTAGAGAGTATCGATGCTTGGTTGGTGAAGCTTATGACTAAAATTCTTTTGAATATTTAGAAAATACGAAAACGTAAGTAATCAGCGCATATTTTAATCTCTTAAGCCGGCCAAACATAGAAATGAATAGAATATTAATCAGTTAATTGCCATACATGATACACACATGGGCGACCATGTCTGACCATGCAGCAAATTTTCCGGAGAAATTAACAAAAAGGACACTTATACTTAGAATCAGAAAGGGACAAGCAACAGAGATGTGGTTCTACAGAAGAAGGCTGAGAATACCATGGACGGCGCATGTGAGCAATGAGGAAGTTTTAAGGAAAATGGAAACAAAAAGGACACTTATACTTAGAATCAGAAAGAGACAAGCATCAGAGATGTGGTTCTACAAAAGAAAGCTGAGAATACCATGGACGGAACATGTGAGCAAGGAGTTTGGTTGTCATTCTATCGCAGAAATTAATAGCAATCTACTGCAGGAACTGCCCAGTCAGTCATGTCTCTTTCGAGACATGATCTCCTAACCGTGTACCACGTATCGCACTTAACTGACTGACATAGGTTATACGTTGTTCCTCTCTGTCCCTTAGAGGACGAAACGCGTAGGTTAAGATAAGTTTTCGTTATGTCTTTATTCATATTGTCTTTTACAGATATACACTATCTGAAATTTTTGCACATATTTGTATGTATGCATGTATTGTTAAAATTTGCTACATTTACAAGAGATGTAAAAGCGTAGCAACATAATAAAGTATCTAGAAGTTCCTTTTGTTGACAAACATGCATCCCGTATTCTTTCAATTGATGATTCGTCTTTTCTTTTTGCATTCATTTACTGCATCTCGTATGAGTTATTGGAGTTTTCTTTCAGTGTCTGTTGGCAATTCTATCTCATATGTATATCTTATTTTTTACTAGCAGTATAGCCCGGCGTTGCTCGGGTGTAATGAAAGCTTTAAAACTAATCTATGGTCCTGGAGCTCAGA
The DNA here is from genome assembly GCA_037127315.1 of Ascarosepion bandense. Classification (NCBI taxonomy): domain Eukaryota; kingdom Metazoa; phylum Mollusca; class Cephalopoda; order Sepiida; family Sepiidae; genus Ascarosepion; species Ascarosepion bandense. The sequence continues at coordinate 4,866,779 of JBBBDQ010000151.1, forward strand.
CTCTTTGGACGTTGGCACGAAAGACTAAAATGCAATAGTTGTTTTCAGTTAAAGCAAAACCGTAGACTGAAAGAAAAATGAATGGATGTAAGTCAAATTTTGATTTCCTGGTATCGATATCAAGTAAGTTTTTTTGTTGTAAACTGAATTTTGAAGGGTAAATAAGTCCTCTGAGTAAATGGTATCATGGCTGAGACTAAGAACTACAATTATACCTACTTAGAGCCAAACCCGAAGCAAAAACTAAAATAAAAGGGCTGAAAAAATACAGACATACAGGCAGATAAAGAGACACACACATATTATCGATTTTCTGCACTATTGTAAGAACTGCAATTTTAAAACTTCTGAATATCATTTCTTATGTCTTTGTCTATGAGTGTATGATATTTGATTAAAATCAGACCACTCCTTCTATAACCCGATTTATTCGATTATCGACTTTCGATACTTATATGGGGTACTTCAACACAAAACCTAGCTAAGAACATTCGCAGACGCTTATAGTACAACTGTGTAAATTTTCAAGAAAATCGGTTTAGCCGTTTCGGAGTCTATAGGTAACGGACACACACACACACACACACACACACACACACACACACACACACACACACACACACACACACACAGAGTTCCATCTTTAAATAAGTTTAGATTAGATAATCATATCGCCCCAAGCAAGACAGTCCATTTACCACTGGTGCGCAGGTGGTTACATAGAAAGAGTGACAGGTTATAGGGGGTGTCAGAAGGTGGGCAAGAGAAGGTTTAAGATATTAAGAGTGTAGTAGACGAAAAAAGGAGCATGAGAGAGAGGATGCAAGTTAGCAAGTTAGGAGGGACTATTACACTTAAAATCCTGGAGATTGTAGCTGTCGGGGAAGCAAGTAAACGGAATGGAATTCCACAGGCGGGAAGTGCGAGAAAAGAACCTGTGGGGTAGAATTTGTGCTTAGATTTTATTAGTTTCACAGTAAAAGGGTGGGACCTATTTGCTAATCTTCTGGCTCGAGCAATTTCATGCATAGGGGGAAACAGAGAGCTAAGTTCATCGGAGCAAAAGTTGTTAAGATTCTGTACCGTCAATAATGAATTCTGGTAGGGTTTCTAACAACCATGCATCTCATCTTCTTTCAACTGATGGTTAGTCCTTTCTTCTCGCTTTCCTTAACTTCGTATGAGTTTTTGTAGTTTCTTCTGATAGCAATATTGTGTCATCTGCATTTCTTATGTTCTTAAGATTGTGGCCACCAACAATGAATCCTGAAAGCACTTCTATTTCTCCGAGGATTGCCTAACCCAAAAGATTGAACAAGTGAGAAGACGCGATATAGGTTTTGGGTTGTTACCTTTGTACTTTCTATTTTCTATAAAATTCGTCATTTAACACATGTTTGGTCAATGATATCATCAGCCACCTTCTGAAGAACCACATTTCTGCTGTCTTAAGTTTCCTGCTAATCAGTGAAGAGATTGCCTAACATTCATTGCCATATATGAGGACTGATATTGCGTAAATTTTGATTTTGGTATCGCCAATTTGTAATTTGCATGTTTTGTTCCTTTCGCTAACAGCCTTACATTCAGTCTTCTTGCAATTGATGAATAGTCCTTTCTTATCGCTGTCCTTCAGCATATCTTATGTTGTTAAGATTGTAACCACCAATAATGAATACTGAAAGGACTTCTAATTCTTCAAGAATTGCCTCGTCAAAAAGATTGAACAAGTGAGAAGACGCTATATAGGTTTCGGCTTGTTTCCTTTGTACTTTCTATTTTCTATAAAATTCGTCATTTAACACATGTTCGGTCAATGATATCATCAGCCACCTCCTGTAGAACCACATTTCTGCTATCTCAAGACTCCTTTTCATTAGTGAGGATATTGCCAAACATTCACTGCTATATAAGATCACTGATAAACAGTTCAGTACTCTTTTCTTTGTTTCTAACGAATTTTTTTCTCTGTCTCAATACTTTGCTTAGCTTTTCGAAGTCATCTTTACCAATCCAAATGCGCCTTTAGATTTTCTGTAGGAATAATAACCAGATTTTTAAATTTCTATACTTGTTTGATTTTGGTATCGCCAATTTGTAATTTTCATGTTTTGTTCCTTTCGCTAACAGCCTTACATTCAGTCTTCTTGCAATTGATGAATAGTCCTTTCTTATCGCTGTTCTTCTATAAGAATTTTCGCAAGTTCCTTTTTGTGTCTACTATCAACAGTGTCATCTGCATTTCTTATGTTCTTAAGATTGTGACCGCCAACAATGAATCTTGAATCATCTAATTATCTCAAAATTGCCTCACTATAAATATTAAATAAGCTCGTCGAGAATACCCATCCATGTTTTACCGCTTTCTATATCGAATCTTATACCGTTTTAAAAATAGACGGCTTTTTAAACATTTATTTTGTCATTTTATATTTTTCTAAGTTGTTTTTTTTTAATTTTATCTTAAATTTTCTAGCTTCTCAATAACGTAATTGTCCTCCTGTTGTAAAAACCTTTTCTCTCGTCGGGGATAGTTTGACAATCATCTAATAACCACAGACGTTGCTCGGTAGTGCATGTCTCGGCAGTCACGAAATCGGGTCAAAATTACTTGTCAACGTGTCAGATTTGTCAAGAAGGCTTAAAAAATTAGGGCGAAGAAGATTCAGTTTTATTTATTTATTCTTAAATTTCATTCAACCCCCCCCCCCCACTCCGCTTTTGATATTCTTTTCATATTGTTGTTCTCAAGTTTTATAACAGCAGAATTTTTTTGTTCTGTTTCTGGATTGATGGCGACTTTTGGGAGATAATATTTGCATCACTACCTCCTATGCGTGTATGAGTCGTGCAAGAGAAGGCAATGGAGACGGTGTTGAGGGAAACAGACCCCCAGTGGCCATTGTCATCATGACTGAATGAAGTAAAGAAAATTTGGCACTTACAAGTCGTATTCAAGGCAAAAGGATAAGAGGGAAACAACTGAAAACGCAGTTAAAGGGCTTGTGTAAATGTTTCGCAGAACAGGGATTAGAAAAGATAGGAAAAAAGATATTGCTGAGAGCTACAAAGGATAGAAAACTATGGAGAGCCACGATCACTTACGCCCTGAAGTAAGAAAAAGAACAAAATAGATTCAGAAGATTCAGAAGATTAAAAAGAAGAATAGTCAAAACATAAAGAAGATTCAGAAGATTCAAAAGATTTAGAAGATTCAGAAGAAGATTCAGAAAAAGAAGATTCAAAAGATAAAAATTCAGAAGAAGAAGATTCAGAAGAAGAAGATTCAGAAGATTCAGAAGAAGAAAATTAGGAAGAAAATTCAGAAGAAGAAGATTTAGAAGAAGATTCAGAAGAGGATTCAGAAGGAGAAAATTCAGAAGATCCAAAAGAAGAAGCTTCAGAAAAAGTAGATTCAAAACAAGAAAATTCAGAAGATTTAGAAGATTAAAAAGATTCAGAAGAAAATTCAGAAGAATATTCGGCAAAAGAAGATTCAGAAGATTCAGAAGAAGAAGACGCAGAAGAAGATTCAGAATGAGAAAATTCAGAAGATCCAGAAGAAGATTCAGAAAAAGAAGAAAATTCAGAAGAAGATTCAGAAGATTAAAAAGATTCATAAGAAAATTCAGAAGAATATTCGGAAAAAGAAGATTCAGAAGATTCAGTTGAAGACCCAGAAGAAGATTCAAAAGGAGAAAATTCAGAAGATCCAGAAGAAGATTCAGAAAAAGAAGAACATTCAGAAGAAGATTTAGAAGATTAAAAAGATTCATAAGAAAATTCAGAAGAATATTCGGAAAAAGAAGATTCAGAAGATTCAGTTGAAGACCCAGAAGAAGATTCAAAAGGAGAAAATTCAGAAGATCCAGAAGAAGATTCAGAAAAAGAAGAACATTCAGAAGAAGATTCAGAAGATTAAAAAGATTCATAAGAAAATTCAGAAGAATATTCGGAAAAAGAAGATTCAGAAGAAGAAGACCCAGAAGAAGATTCAGAATGAGAAAATTCAGAAGATCCAGAAGAAGATTCAGAAAAAGAAGAAAATTCAGAAGAAGATTCAGAAGATTAAAAAGATTCAGAAGAAAATTCAGAAAAAGATTCAGAAGGAGAATATTCAGAAGATTCAGAAGAAGATTAAAAAAAAATTAAGTAGGTTTAGAAGATTCAGAGGAAAAAGATTCTCTAAACATTTGGTAGAATATATATTAACAGAGATAGCAAAAAATATAGATATTACTGGAAGCTTAAAGGACAGAAAATTGCGGGGAGCCGTGATCGTCCACATCCTAAAGGGAAACGGCAAACAGAAAAAGATATCTCTTTGGAAGTTCTTTGTTTCGATATCAAGTGAAGAAGTTTGTTTAATGAACTTACTTCGTAAATCATTTCGGCAATTTCAATTGACTTCTCAAGTGAATGCTCGTAAGTTGTATGAATAGAAAAATTGATGGCAGCTTTTAAGAAGTAAAATTTGCATCACTACCAAAAGTGTGTGTGTAAATCGTGATGGCGTGGGTAATGGTAGAAAACAGACCCTGATGACCATTGACTGAAGGAAGTAGAGAAGACAAGTGATATTTATTGAGGAAAAGATAAACTTGAAATATAATATTTTCAAAACGGTCTGATCCACTTCTCTAAGTGGTTGAAAAATGAATAATATCGGGACTATATCGTTATTTTTAAGGGTGGCGTCAAGTGATGCCGTTTCAGTATCTTTCGAATAACAAAGTTATTTTCGTCACTCGTTATCTGATTTTTTTGTGTGCGTTGTGGTGCAATGGATATCGACACGGAATGAGAAATCGGAGAACCGAGTTCGAATTCCAGTTAAATTCGTTGTATTCACTTACGAGCAGATACCTTAGGGAAAGTTATCAATCCATCTCTGCTATGGGTTGAATGCCAGGACAGATTAAGTTCTGAAGGCTTGGTTGGCAGAGACAAATGGCAACCTGCCGCAGAAAAATCTGTCTAGTCAATCATAGATCGAAAGAGACATGATCGCCAAAGCGTGTGTCATGTATGGCACATAACTGACTAACTGAATCCTCTAGGGTTTTTAGGAACACCATAAGTACTGCCGCATCAGTAACAGTAATGATTCCCGGACAGGATAGCCAGACGAAGTCCAATCCGATCCAGGCTGGATTTTAATTCAAAGATTTTTCTTTCTAGATTGGTTTCTTCTCCAAATTGTTAGCTAAAATTCCCCGAAATTCTGCGTCTGGGTTAATGTTTCGGACGAGCTCATGTACGGTTCGCCTCTAAATGGAAAGTGGCTCTGACTGTCGCCAATCAGAAGTATTTGCAAAGTTTCGTACCGGGCCTAAACGTAATTTTCCAGTGTCTGAAAGCGCTTATTGAGGGTGGGCCGGAGGCTGATCATCTCTGGTCGGGTCGACGCTGTGAGGGGGGTATGATGTTGAAAGACCCGGAACCCCCTAGTGATCCTCCCGATGACATCACTGACGACACCTTCTAGCGCCCCCATTACGGTGCGTATGTTTGAAATCCTGCTATTTACTCATATCGAGGAAGAATAAAAAGATGGATTCATAGCTTTAGCACTTAAGTGAATGTAATGAACTCAACTTTATATAATTTTTTTTTATAATCGTATCGCCCCAAGCAAGGGACTATACTGCCACTGTTGTGCAGTGGGTTACATAGGGGGAAAGTTATGAGAAAGAATGAGAGGTTACAAGGGGTGTCAGGAAGTGGGTAAGAGAAGAATGAGAATACTGATGAGAGTGGAGTGGACGGAGAAAGGAGCCTGAGAGAGAGAGAGAGAGAGAGAGAGAGAGAGAGAGAGAGAGAGAGAGAGAATGCAGGTTAGTGAGATAGGTATGATTATTGACTTTAAATTTAAATTCTTGGAAATTGTAGTTGTCAGGGAAGCAAGTAAACGGAAGGGAATTCCACAGGAGGGAAGTGCGAGAAAAGAAGCTGATGGAGTAGAATTTGCGTTTGCAATTTATTGGTTTCACAGTAAAAGGATGTGACCTAGTTGCTACTCTAGTGGCTTGAGTAAATTCATATATAGAGGGCACCACCAGTGAGCTAAGTTCTTCGGAGCCGAAGCCGTGAAAGTATTTGTAGAAGAGACACAGGAAAGCCACATTGCGCCGGTGAGAAAGTGACTAAGTAAATTTTTATTTTTTCTCAGATTCTTTGACGCTCAGTATGCTCTCAAGTCTTAGGGCTTTCATGCCTTACTTTATGGCTCTGCAACGATTAATAAATAAGAAACAAAAATCAAAGCGATCGGAGACAGTCGATCTTCCACACAACGAGAAGATTTTAATTTGTTTATTCATTACTCATCACAAAATTAACTCACTCGGCCTTTTTCTCAAATAATCATGAAAAGATCATGGTGCAATTTTTTTCTCGCTAGTTTGTTCAGCACACCTATCTATCTAAACTTATCTATAAATGGAACTTTGTCTGTGTGTGTCTCTGTCTGTGTGCGTGTCCGTCAACTACAGACTCCGAAACGGCTGAACCTATTTTATTGAAAATTTACACAGTTATACTATAAGCGTCTGCGAGTGTTCTTAGCTAGGTTTTGTGTCGAGGTACCCACGATAAATATCGAAAATCGAAAAAATCGGGTTATGGAAGGAATGGTCCGATTTTAATCAAATTTGATACACTCATAGACAAAGACATAAGAAACGATATTCAGAAGTTTCAATGTTGCAGTTCTTACATTAGTGCAGAAAATCGATAATATATATATATATATATATATATATATATATATATATATATAAAGCAAGATGTTTGTGTTTGTGTCTGTTTATCTGCCTGTATGTCTGTATTTTTGCAGCCCTTTTATTTTAGTTTTTGCTTCGGGTTTGGCTCTAGGTAGGTATAATTGTAGTTCTTAGTCTCAGCCATGATACCATTTACTCAGAGGACTTATTTATCCTTCAAAATTCAGTTTATGACAAAAAACTTATTTCATATCGATACCAGGAAATCAAAATTTGCCTTACATCCATACATTTTTCTTTCAGTCTACGGTTTCGCTTTAACTGGAAACAACTATTGCTTTTTAGTCTTTCGTGCCAATGTCCAAAGATTCTGAGCTCCAGGACCATGGATTAGTTTTAAAGCTTTCATTACACCCGAGCAACGCCAGGCTATACTGCTAGTTTTTTTTTTTTAATAATTTAAAAAAAAAAAAATTTGTGCGAACTATAAATGGAAGGAAGTGATTGACTTGGAAAAAAGTACACTTAAAAAATAGAGTGTAAAAGAATAAAAACGTATTTGATACGCTATTTTAGATTTTGTTTATTTTCATAGATTCCATTCTCTCTTTCCGAATATTAGAAAATATATTATAACATTTTTTTTTTTACTTTTTGTATAAGTTTGGTTTAAGCTGAGAATCTTCACAACCGTTTACTTAATTTTTTTTGGATTCCGTATATTTTATTTTCGTGTGCCAACGATTTTAGTGAGAGAAAATTTTCTTTTTCACCGTCCATCCAATCATTTATTCTAGAAACGTTGAAGTTAATACGTTGCGAGGAGATTTTGTCTTGTTCGTTGCTGCGATAAGTAACACGGCGCCATAAGACATTACTAAGTGTTATGATGGCCGGCTGTCGTAGTTCGGTACCTTGTGAAGAAAAATTGAGTGAATCCAGCCAACAACAAATAGAAAAGGATACGAAATCGATGTTCAAAATGTCAATTCACAATTCAAAACATGTTTGGCAAAAGGTCGGAGTGTGTTCTTGTATCATTCGACAGTATATACAGCCAATGTTCTTTAGGTAAATGTCATAAAAAAAGAAACATATCTGGCAACACTCACATTTTGTGTCGGATAGAGACCAAAAATTATCTCTAAGTTGCGTCCTCGAAGACATAGTTCAGCTCAGTTGTAGCTCCGTCCTCGAAGACATAGTGCAGCTCAGTTGTAGCTCCGTCCTCGAAGACATAGTGCAGCTCAGTTGTAGATCCGTCCTCGAAGACATAGTGCAGCTCAGATGTAGCTCCGTCCTCGAAGACATAGTGCAGCTCAGTTGTAGCTCCGTCCTCGAAGAAATAGCGCAGCTCAGATGTAGCTCCGTCCTCGAAGACATAGTGCAGCTCAGTTGAACCTCCGTCCTCGAAGACATAGTGCAGCTCAAATGTAGCTCCGTCCTTGAAGACATAGTGCAGCTCAGATGTAGCTCCGTCCTCGAAGACATAGTGCAGCTCAGTTGTAGCTCCGTCCTCGAAGACATAGTTCAGCTCAATTGTAGCTCCGTCCTCGAAGACATAGTGCAGCTCAGATGTAGCTCCGTCCTCGAAGACATAGTGCAGCTCAGTTATAGCTCCGTCCTCGAAGACATAGTTCAACTCAGATGTAGCTCCGTCCTCGAAGACATAGTGCAGCTTAGATGTAGCTCCGTCCTCGAAGACATAGTGCAGCTCAGTTGTAGCTCTGTTCTCGAAGACATAGTGCAGCTCAGATATAGCTCCGTTCTTGAAGACATAGTGCAGCTCAATTGTAGCTCCGTCCTCGAAGACATAGTTCAGCTCAGATGTAGCTCCGTCCTCGAAGACATAGTGCAGCTCAGATGTAGCTCCGTCCTCGAAGACATAGTGTAGCTCAGTTGTAGCTCCGTCCTCGAAGACATAGTGCAGCTCATTTGAAGCTCCGTCCTCGAAGACAAAGTTCAGCTCAGTTGTAGCTCTGTCCTCGAAGACATAGTGCAGCTCAGATGTAGCTCCGTCCTCGAAGACATAGTGCAGCTCAGTTGTAGCTCAGTCCTCGAAGACATAGTTCAGCTCAATTGTAGCTCGGTCCTCGAAGACATAGTGCAGCTCAGTTGTAGCTCCGTCCTCGAAGACATAGTGCAGCTCAGTTGTAGCTCCGTCCTCGAAGACATAGTGCAGCTCAGTTGTAGCTCCGTCCTCGAAGGCAGAGTTGCATCTGAGAAAACTTTTACCGTGCAGATGCCCGGTCCCGGGGAACAGTATCCCGCGGCCGCGCCACTCCTTGCACCAGAGAGGTGGACCAGGTGCCCGTCACCCGGGCCAGCTCAACTGGCGGTTGAGGGGACTGGGGATGTTTTGTTCCTTCGCCCTTCTGTACGCGGTCTGGCTCCCTACGTTTAAAAATCTTGTTCCAGTGGAGGAGTATGGTAAACATACTTTCTAGTTCTACTGAACTTACCAATTGTCTGATGATGACTAAAGGAAGCCGAATGTTTAAGCTTCTGTCATATTTCTTATACTATTCTACCGAAATGAATTTCAGCCAATTTTTTACGGAATCTCCCTGTCTATGAAATACGTAATTTAACTAAGATGATTATTAAAATTACTCGACAGAAAATTTCTGTTATTTTTTAAAATAATATTTGCTTTATATATACGAGGTCTCTCTGAAAATTAACAGGACTAGTGTCGCAAACGATTTATTTAACTTCTAGACGACAAACTACATGGCTTCCTTCAACGTATTAACCCTTAAGTCTTTTTCATCATTCTTTTCTGCTACGTTTTACTTATTTTTTTTTTATAATCATTTCATCCCGGGCAAGGCGTAAATGCCACTGATGTGCGGGGGGCTACATAACTGAAAGAGAATTAATTAGAACAGAGAGGAGTACAAACCAATTAGAAAAGAGCAATAGAAAGATGAAAATGCAGGTATGATGACCGTTGCAAGGGGGAGAGAAAGGAAAGGATATATGGGGTGGGGAAAGAACTAGAGTCAAGTGGTTAATAGATGAGTATAGACAGTGCATTTAAATTTCTGGAGTTTGTAGCCGTCAGGAAAGCAAGAATATGGGAGCGAGTTCCACAGGCGGGAAGTGCGAGAGAAGAAGCTACAGGAGTAGAATTGTCGTCTGCATTTGGCTAACCTAACTGTGAATGTGTGGGACCCAGTTGCCATTCTGGTTGCACGAGTAAACACCTGTTGAGAGGCACCAGTGACTTAAGGTCGTCTGAGCAGAAGTCATGAAAGTACTTATAGAACAGACAAAGGGAGGCCACATTCCGTCGGTGGGGAAGTGGCTGTAGTCGAGCCGCCAAGTCAGCACCTATCACGTTACTAACTCTCTTTTGGAGCCTGTCGAGAATACCGAGGTGAGCGGCAGGGGCGCCTAACCATGCACTGCTGAAAGGATCCTTCTTCGATGTAGAGAAGTAAGAAACCTAAAGAGAGTTCCACAGGCGAGACCTGCAAAGAAAGACACTATTAGAATAGAACTTGCGGTCACATCTAGCTATTTCAAAATTAAAACAGCGAGTTTCTGAAAACTACTCTTTGATAAAGCAGAAGATGGCGATTGGCATAATATTTAGATTTTTATGGGGTTTCCGGCTTTCTCTTTTCCAATCTTTTCACTTTTCTTTTTTTCTTATTTTTTTTTTCAATTGGAGCAAATAGACTAAACTATCGCCCGGTTCACACTCCACCCACGTCTATTGAACAGGAGTAGAGGCTCATCCCTTGTTCCCCGTTTAGGATGTGGTTTACGGCTTTCTCTTTTCCAATCTTTTCACTTTTCTCTTTTTTCTTATTTTTTTTTCAATTGGAGTAAATAGACTAAACTATCGCCCGGTTCACATTCCACCCACGTCTATTGAACAGGTGTAGAGGCTCATACCTTGTTCCCTGTTTAGGATGTGGTTTCCGGCTTTCTTTTCCAATCTTTTCACTCTTACGTATCCCCTTGCACATCAGTGGCATTACCGCCTTGCTCGGGGTAATATGATTAAAAAACATGTCAGGGACGCAATAAACCAGAAGAGAGTTCCACAGTCGAGACGTGCGAAGAAAGAAGCTATTAGAATAGAACTTTCGTTTGCTTCTAGGTATTTTAACAGTAAAACAGTGACGCATTGCTGCCAGTTTAGTAGTACGTTTAAATTGATGCAGTCGATTTTCTGCACTATTGTAAGAAGTGCAACCTTGAAACTTCTGAATATCGTTTCTTATGTCTTTGTGTATGAGTGTATCAAATTTTATTAAAATCGGACTACTCCTTCTATAATCCGATTTTTTCGATTATCGATATTTATCGGGTGTACCTCGACACAAAACATAGCTAAGAACACTCGCAGACGCTTATAGTATAACTGTGTAAACTTTCAAGGAAATCGGTTCAGCCGTTTCGGAGTCTATAGATAACAGATACACACACACACACACAAACAATGTTCCATTTATAAATAAGTTTAGATAAGACAGATAAGACGGTGGTTGGGAAGTGATTACATTCTAGCTACCTACTCGGAACTGAAGCCAAAGAAAAAAAAATAATCAATCAATTCCTCTCCTCCCCACCTATGGGTTAAATAGTAAGATAAATCATTGTTATTTGCAGAAAATCTTTAGTGCAGTATTCACAATAAAAAATTCTTTCATTCAACAATATGTTTTGACTTTAAATTTAAATAACTTGTAAATGGTTGATAAGCCGTGAAAAATCAATAAACTGTGGAAATTGAACAAAAATAAACTTGTAGACAGTGAGACTGTGATTTTGAATTCACGAAGCCCCCACACCAAAAAAAAAAAAAAAACTTTTTACGTGCACTTGTGTCCTTTTTTCTTTCTTAATACAGAGCCTCGAAAAGTTATAGCTTACGGCTTTACCAGGTCTAAATTCGGCTCTGGGAATAATAATAGTAAAAAAGAACTGTTTAGGCTTAACTTGTAAATCCTGAAAATTAGGTCGATTGAAACAATCAGAAAATCTAAGAAAAAAAAAAATTGTAATTGGTATGTAAAACGAAAGAATGACAATTCAAATCCACCATTTCCTGTCTTCGAAGACACCTCGCAAATTTGCCTGGAAAAATGTTTCAAAGTAAAGAAAACAAAAAAAAAAAAGAATAAAAAAAAATGGTGAGAAATTCTGCCCTCTCTAATTATCTATCAGCCCCAAAGCAATATTCTTTAACATATTCTTTAACACACAGAGTAATTTTTGCAGGCAGTTTTTAAGGGGTAAAAAAAAAGTTAACACACAAGAAAAGAATGAATTTTGACAAAACTAAACACGAATAGGTTTTAGAAAAAATGCCATACTTAACACCACTCGTCAAAACGTTTTTCTTTTGTTAATATCTGGTGAACGCTAAATACAAACTTTGATAATTTAAAAAAAATGTCGCTATTATTATTATTATTATTATTATTATGTCATTTTTCATCATATTTCGATTTCTGCTTTGGTCTCACTACCAACCAAGTCTGCGGGGAGACCTAAGGCAGGTAGTGGCATGTTGTTATGGCTCCATTTCATGTTTTTCTATCTTCCCTATCATCTCCAGCATTACATAGATAAAGTTTTCCTTAGTGTGTGGGCTGTACTTAGTAAGACAATTTTTTGTATATCTCTTAAGCTGGGGTTTCCAGGGATTCTTTCAATGTGTTGTTTTGTTCCATTTTTTATCATTCCAAGTGCACCTACTATCACTGGCACAACTCTTGTTTTCAATTTCCACATTTTTCCTATTTCAATTTCCAGGTCTTTATATTTTGATTCAATTTCCAGGTCTTTATATTTTGATTCAATTTCCAGGTCTTTATATTTTGATTATTATTATTATTATTATTATTATTATTATTATTATTATTATTATTATGTCATTTTCATCATAATTCGATTTCTGCTATGGTCACACAACCAGCAAATCTGTGGAAAGAGATGTCGTGGTGTGTTGTTATGGTCACATTTCAGTTTTTTTCTATCTCCCATAACATCACTAGCATTACATGGACAAAGTTGTTCTTTGTGTGTGAACTTTACTTATCAAGACAATATATTTGTATATCTCTTAAGCTGATGTTTCCTGGGATTCGTTCAATGTCTTGTTTTGTTCCATTTTTTATCATTCCATCTGTACCTACTATCAGTAGTACGAGTCTTGCTTTCATTTTTCATATATTTTTTCTAGTTCAATTTCCAGGTCTTTATATTTTGACAGCTTTTCAAATTCCTTGGTCGCTATGTTACAATCTGCTGAAGTCGTTTCAATTAGTAGGCAAGTTTTGCTTTTTGGTTTTTAACAATAATGTTCGGCCTATTTGCTTTAATATAATTATATGTTTAGATGATCTAATCCCATATAATGATGACATCTTCTATTTCTGTAACTGGTGCTGGGTGATGTTCATACCAGTGTTTGTTTATATATTTTCCCAAGTGTTGCATGTTGTCCAGTGTAAAAACTGCCCCACTCTATCGTAACGAATTTTATATTCAATTGGGGTAAGTACAGAACATCCAGTGGTTAGATGGTCTATTGTTTCTTGGTATTTTTCACAGAACCCGCATTTTGTATTCAACTTATTATGTATGATATTTACCTGAAAGTTTCTAGTGAAAAGACTCTGGTCTTGCGCTGCAAGAATAAAGCCATCACTTTCAAACTTCAATCCAGATGCTCGTTACCATCGATGAGTATTAACTTTATCAACATTGTTTTTTTTTTTTGTTTTTTTTGCACGTTCCGGATATTGGCCATGCAAAGGTTTGTCTTGCCAGCGTTGTTTTATCTGTTGAAGGCTTTATTCTTGGTTTTCTTTTTATATATTTTTTTGCTGTTTCGGTTTTTTTGCAGAATCTACTAAATGTAAATCTTGTTTGTATTTACTGCCTTCTTTCATTATTGAATATTTTTCTTTCTGTTTTTATGTAGTTTGACTAATTGAATCATCCTGTCCTTTGTTATTTCTATGTATGTTATTAAGAATTATTATGTTGTCATTTTTCATCATATTTCGATTTCTGCTTTGGTCGCACTACCTGCCAAGTCTGCGGGAAGTCCTAGGGCAGGTCACAGTGCGTTGTTATGATTCCATTTCATGTTTTTTTTTATCTCCACTAACATCTCTAGAATTATTATTATTATTATTATTATTATTATTATTATTATTATTATGTTGTCATTTTTCATCATATTTCGTTTTCTGCTTTGGTTGCACTACCTACCAAGTCTGCGGGAAGACCTAAGACAGGTCACGGTGTGTTGTTACGATTCCATTTCATGTTTTTTTTTATCTCCCCCAACATCCTTATTATTATTATTATTATTATTTCCCTTGATTTCGGTTGTATACACATTTCCGTTCGGGTCTTAAGCAGATACTTAAGGTCAGAAATGACTTCGTGACATTTTTCGCTTAAAATGTTTATAAAAAAACAAACTATTTACACAGAGAAATATCTTTGTAATATGTGAGCTGTACTTATATTTCTTTAAAGCGTGAACTACGAGGATTCCCTTCAGTGAGTCTATTTGAACATTTTCTAATCAATCCGAGGGCTCCAACTACAACTGTAATTGTTGATATCCTCATAGGACCAATTTTTAGATTTCTACTTCAAGATACTTTTTAATAATTTTTCAAGATTTTAAAGGTACATTACAATCTACAGGGACTTCTATTTCAATAAGAAAGCACATTCTGTTCTTGTGGTCGTGCTGTTCTGTCTGTTCTGTCTGTGTGTATCGTAAAGTCTCATAAAATTGTTAGAGGTTCTATCTCTGGAATCGAATCTGGGCGATGTTCATATCAGTTTCTTGCATATTCTCTTTTCCAATCTTTTTACTCTTTTCTTTTTCTTTTTTTTTTTTCAATTGGAGTAGGTAGACTAAACTATCGCCCGGTTCATACTCCACCCACGTCTATTGAACAGGTAAAGAGGCTCATCCCTTGTTCCCTGTTTAGATGTGGTTTCCGGCTTTCTCTTTTCCACCTTTTTGCATTTTCTTTTTTTTTTTTTTTTTTCAATTGGAGTAGGTAGACTAAACTATCGCCCGGTTCATTCTCCACCCACGTCTATTGAACAGGTAAAGAGGCTCATCCCTTGTTCCCCGGTTTAGGATGTGGTTTCCGGCTTTCTTTTCCAATCTTTTTACTTCCTTTTTCTTTTTTTTTTTTTTTTTCAATTGGAGTAGTGGGTAGACTAAACTATTGCCCGGTTCACACTTCATTCATGTCTATTGAAGCTGCAAAGAGGCTCATCCCTTGTTCCCTGTTTAGGATGTGGTTTCCGGCTTTCTCTTTTTCCAATTTTACTCTTTCTTTTTTTTTTTTTCCACCAGAGTAGGTAGACTAAACTATTGCCCGGTTCACACTTCATTCATGTCTATTGAACAGGTAAAGAGGCCCATCCCTTGTTCCCTGTTTAGGATGTGGTTTCCGGCTTCTCTTTTCCAATCTTTTTACTCTTTTCTTTTTTTTTTTTTTTCAATTGAGTAGGTAGACTTAAACTATTGCCCGGTTCATTCTCCACCACGTCTATTGAACAGGTAAAGAGGCTCATCCCTTGTTCCCTGTTTAGGATGTGGTTTCCGGCTTTCTCTTTTCCAATCTTTTTACTCTTTTCTTTTTTTTTTTTTTTTTTTTCAATTGGAGTAGGTAGACTAAACTATTGCCCGGTTCACAATTTCATTCATGTCTATTGAACAGGTAAAGAGGTCTATCCCTTGTTCCCGTTTAGGATGTGTTTCCGGCTTTCTCTTTTCCAATCTTTTTACTCTTTTTCTTTTTTTTTTTTTTCAATTGAGTAGGTAGACTAAACTATCGCTCGGTTCATTCTCCACCTAATGTCTTATTGAACAGGTAAAGAGGCTCATCCCTTGTTCCTTGTTTAGGATGTGGTTTCCGGCTTTCTTCTTCCACCTTTTTTACTCTTTCTTTTTTTTTTTTTTTTCAATTGGAGTAGGTAGACTAAACTATCGCCCGGTTCATTCTCCACCCACGTCTATTGAACAGGTAAAGAGGCTCATCCCTTTGAGCTCCCTGTTTAGGATGTGGTTTCCGGCTTTCTCTTTTCCAATCTTTGAGATTTTCTTTTTTTTTTTTTTTCAATTGGAGTAGGTAGACTAAACTATTGCCCGGTCTATTCTCCACCCACGCCTATTGAACAGGTAAAGAGGCTCATCCCTTGTTCCCTGTTTAGGATGTGGTTTCCGGCTTTCTCTTTTCCAATCTTTTTACTCTTTTTCTTTTTTTTTTTTTTTTTCAATTGGAGTAGGTAGACTTAAACTATTGCCCGGTTCACACTTCATTCATGTCTATTGAACAGGTAAAGAGGCTCATCCCTTTGTTCCCTGTTTAGATGTGGTTTCCGGCTTTCTCTTTTCCACCTTTTTACTCTTTTCTTTTTTTTTTTTTTTTTTTTCAATTGAGTAGGTAGACTAAACTATCGCCTGTTCATTCTCCACCCACGTCTATTGAACAGGTAAAGAGGCTCATCCCTTGTTCCCTGTTTATACGGTTTCCGGCTTTCTTATCCAATCTTTTACTCTTTTCTATTTTTTTTTTTTCAATTGAGTAGGTGGTGACTAAACTATTCGTTCATTCTCCACCCACGTCTATTGAACAGGTAAAGAGGCTCATCCCTACCTTCTGTTTAGGATGTGGTTTCCGGCTTCTTTTCCAATCTTTTTACACTTTTCTTTTTTTTTTTTTTTTTTTCAATTGGAGTAGGTAGACTAAACTATTGCCCGGTTCACACTTCATTCATGTCTA
Organism: Ascarosepion bandense; assembly: GCA_037127315.1. NCBI lineage: Eukaryota > Metazoa > Mollusca > Cephalopoda > Sepiida > Sepiidae > Ascarosepion > Ascarosepion bandense. The sequence goes on from JBBBDQ010000151.1 coordinate 4,883,295, forward strand.
TTGAACAGGTAAAGAGGCTCATCCCTTGTTCCCTGTTTAGGATGTGGTTTCCGGCTTTCTCTTTTCCAATCTTTTTACTCTTTTCTTTTTTTTTTTTTTTTTCAATTGGAGTAGGTAGACTAAACTATTGCCCGGTTCACACTTCATTCATGTCTATTGAACAGGTAAAGAGGCTCATCCCTTGTTCCCTGTTTAGGATGTGGTTTCCGGCTTTCTCTTTTCCAATCTTTTTACTCTTTTCTTTTTTTTTTTTTCAATTGGAGTAGATAGACTAAACTATCGCCCGGTTCACACTTCATTCATGTCTATTGAACAGGTGTAGAGGCTCATCCCTTGTTCCCTGTTTAGGATGTGGTTTCCGGCTTTCTCTTTTCCAATATTTTAACTCTTTTATTTCTTTTTTTTTTTTTTTTCAATTGGAGTAGGTATACTAAACTATCGCCCGGTTCACACTCCACCCACGTCTATTGAACAGGTAAAGAGGCTCATCCCTTGTTTTCTGTTTAGGATGTGGTTTCCAGCTTTCTCTTTTCCAATCTTTTCACTCTTACGTAGCCTCCTGCGCATCAGTGTCGTTACCGCCTTGCTCGGAGTGATATGATTAAAAAAATATTCCTTCACTCAAAATAAATATATTTTCCAGTGTAGATATTGGCACACTCTGTCATGGTGAATCTTGTATTCTGTGGGTGCTAGCACTGTGAAACCATATAGAAGATGGTCAATTGTTTCTGGATATTTATCACAGAATCTGCATTTCGGGTTAACACAATTTTTCAGTATGTGTACTTGATAATTTTTACTTAGCAAGCATTGCAGCAAGAATACATTATTATTATTATTATTATTATTATTATTATTTCCTTTGATTTCTGTTGCATACTCATTTTCTTTCTGGGTCCTAACCAGAGACCTAAGGTCAGAAATGGCTTCATGACGTTTTTACTGAACATTTTTTAACCTAAGACCACGCATATTTAACATTGATAAAGCCTGTCATAATGTGTAGGCTGTATTTGTGTGTACAATTTTTATATTTTTTAATGCATGGGTTGCCAGGGTTCTCCCGAATGAGCCTGTCAAAACTTTTTCCAGTCAAGCTTAGGCCTCTAACTCGAATTATTGATGCTTTCAAGTGTAGCACTTTTGAGATTTCCAATTCAAGATCCTTGTATTCTGATAGTTCCTTTTTATGAGATATTATTATCATCTTATTTTGCTTTCTGTGTAGTACAGTTCCTTACCAGGGGATTACCCAAGATGCGGGCTATGGCAGGATAATAAATATACGAATTCTGTTTACACAGATTCTGGTGTTAAATGATATTTAATTATGTACAGTGTTATATTTTCTTTACATTGATAAGACTCCCTTGAGCAGGTGAGTTGCTCCCACACGATGAATTTTTAAAAAAAATTAATGTAAACAAGGCTGATACCAGAGATCTTTTTAATATATGTATTCTTTTTTATCGTACTCAGGGTACCAATTATTGTAGGCATGACAGTAGTTTTAAGGTGTAACATTTTCATTTCAATTTCAAGATTCTAATATAATGGAAATAAGCTGTAAATTTCAAATCTTTTTATTTGTACCCACTTCTTAAAGTAGCAATCAGCATTCATAAGTATGATCTTTATTGCGATATTTTATATTATATAGTTTTTTTTGTATATTAAAGAATAAAACTTTTAATTTTTCTCCCAAAATTAATAAAACTTTATTCCATTAAGCAACTCACCCTAGCAAAATCCACTGTAATTTGTATCTCCCTTACTTGTTTGCACTTCTCCTAAAAATCTGGCTTCGATTGGTCTATGTATAGCTATTTCAGAGGGTGGGATGCATGGACGGATTGACGGAATACACAGAACTTTATACAGGGTGACCCCCCAAAAAGGGGAATTTTTAAGTGTGTATTGGCAGATATGAGCAAGTGGCAGTACTGCGAGACAGTGGCCACACGAAGGAAACGCTTCCATTTCAGTAACCATGGATCAAGATGAATTTCTAAGCAAGTTATGGATGTCAGATGAGGCCCATTTTCATCTCACAGGTTACCTGAATAAGCAGAACTATCGTTACTGGGCAGACACAAAACCTAACGAAGTTCATGAGCGCCCTTCACACGCTAGTAAGGTGACAGTATGGTGTGCTATTTCATTACATGGGATCATCGGACCTTATTTTTTTTTTAAATGAACAGGGGATCTCAGTCACTGTCACTGCGAATCGTTACTTGGAGACACCTGAATAGAAGAATTTTTCACAGGTTCAAGAAACCTACTTCCAACGGGATGGAGCGACATCCCAGGCTGCACGGTAATCATTGGAAGCTGTACGAGAATTGTTCGGTAGCCGTGTGATCTCAAGATTTGGTAATGTTCCATGGCCTCCTAGATCGCCAGATTTGTCCGTTTGTGATTTTTTTTCTTGTGGGGCTATCTCAAGAATAAAGTGTACACGGCTCGACCAAGAACTCTGGATGAGTTACAGCAGAGAACTCAGGATGAGATTCACAGTATCTCTGCTGAGATGTTGCAGCAGTCAATGAGGAATCTCAACAGCAGATTTCAAGAATGCATTCGTACAGGAAGACGCCGTCTACAGGACGTAATTAAAAAAAAAATGAAAATTCCATTATTATTTCTTAAATGGCATGTTTAAAGGTTTCAGTTACTTTGAATAAAATATTTTTCTTCCATCACTCTTGGTTTTATTGGAATGTTAAAAAGTTCCCGTTTTTTTTTTGGGGGGGGGGGCATTCTGTATTTAGATTTTTTTTCTTAGTTTGTCTTACGAAAGTTACCAGAGTGATTTTCAAAGCATGTACAGGAGTGTGAAATTCATTCAAGTGCTACTTGCTGATAGCTTAATAGGGAAAAATATTTTGTTTACCATTTACCTGCCACTTTTAGTGAAGGGTGGGGATACAAATCATCTCTTAGTTGCGTCTCTGTCCTCAAAGACAGAGTGCGGCTAAGTTGTATCTCTGTCAGAAGACAGGCATTCAATTAAGAAAAATTATACTGTGAGATGCCCGGTCCCGAGGAACAGTATCCCGAGGCCACGCCACCCCATTGCACCAGAGGGGTGGACCGACGCTCGTCACCGGGGCCAGCTCGACCAGCGGTTGCAGGGATTGGGCAATTTTTGTGCCTTGCTCGCTCGTACTCGTTCGGGCTCTCTACATTAAACATTGAACTTGTGTCGCTTCCACTTCTTAGTGGGGGGAGGAGGAAGAAGTAAATATCCATTTGTTTTTTGAAAGATCAAATATTTTCCTTCATTTTTTTAATCAGTTTTTTGAGTTCAAACTTGTCTGAGAAGCAAGAAGAGTTTCACGATCGGGAAGTGCAATAGAAGAAACACTTAGCATAGAACTTACGGTTACCTCTAACCGTTTTAAATGTAATTTGATGAAACCTTGCAGAGAATCTCGTACTTCAGAACATCTAGGTAACATAGACGATAATAATATTAATTTAGAATAATATAAAATCGGTGTAAGAAGGCTAAAAGGGGGAGAAACTTGGTTAACACCAATTACTAACCAAAATATACTACAGTATTCTTTACAACATACCAACATATTCTTGAAATTATTTGTTTGAACATTATTTTTAATCGATACTCGTATTTGAGTAGATATTCTGTTTTTAATCAAACAGTATATTTTTTCTACCGGCTTGATTATTTACGACTAGCAGTATAGCCCGGCGTTGCTCGGGTTTAATGAAAGCTTTAAAACTAATCCATGATCCTGGAGCGCAGACTCAACCTAAATAATATTTGTGTGAAGTTTGGTGAGAATTGGATAAAAATTGTGGATTTGTATAAAGGACATACAGACAGATAAACACACACACACACACACACACACACACACACACACACACACACATCTTGCCATATATATATATATATATATATATATATATATTATCGATTTTCTGCACTATTGTAAGAACTGCAACCTTGAAACTTCTGAAGCTCGTTTCTTATGTACTTGTCTATGAGTGTATCAAATTTTATTAAAATCGGACAACTCCTATAACCCGACTTTTTCGATTATCGATTTTCGATATTTATCGGGGTTACCTCGAAACAAAACCTAGCTAAGAACACTCGCAGACGCTTATAGTACAACTGTGTAAATTTTCAAGAAAATCGGTTCAGCCGTTTCTGAGTCTATAGATAACGAACACACACACACACACAGACACATACACACACAGAGACAAAATTCCATTTATAAATAAGTTTAGATAAATTTTTGTTACGAAAATGTATGTCATTCGACAGTAATCGAACAAATTTTTCGTAAAAAATCAAGCCGGTAGAAATAAATATACTGTTTGATTAAAAACAGAATATCTACTCAAATACAAGTACCGATTAAAAATAATGTTCAAACAAATAATTTCAATATATCGGTTGTTAAACCATTTCGTTAATGTTCGGGATTTTCCGTAACATATTCTTACTTATCATTCTTACGACATCCGCTCTAGTTTCACAATAGTCCTAATTAGTATCCCTAGGTAAAGTTTTTTCTGACGGGTGGGGGATAAAATTAACAACATTTAAAAATGAAACGCTGATGAGTATTTATAATAGAGGATAGTTCATTAGAAAAATGACCATGAAAGTAATTACAGAAAGAGCACGGGAGCGTTACTGAAACCGAGATGCCAGGTCAGGATCAATAACGTTGCAGATTATTCTTTGGATTTTATCAAGTATATCTAACCATATACAAGGAACATCAGTCCACATAATGGCAGCAGTATTCAAAAGCAAGGACGAATCTAAATATGGAAGATAGATTCTGGTGAGAAAAATTAAAAAGTGAACTCTTTAAAAAATTTCCAATAATTTTTCTTTAAAATCATTTGATTGTAAACGAAAACAAGAGAAAAAAATGCTTAAAAAAGTTGTCTGCTTGTAAAAGCTTGTAGAGTCTGCAAATATTTTCTATTGAGAAAAAATAATTATTAAAATGGTGACTGATTGAAAATGGATATGGAACAATTAAAGTACGTTTTATAAAAAGTTGTATTTCTTCAGTATTGTGAAAAAAAAAGTGTTTTAAAAAGATGATTACCTGGTAACAGCCTCAAGCAAAATAAATATGTACAACTCCGACTGATATTTTAAGTTAGAAAGGATTCCAGTTAAGTAAATGATGTACAATAATTTTTTAATATAAAGATATACTGAATTTTAATTTTATTTAATGTGATGATTAACCCTCTGTTTATACTGTGGGACATTGTCAGAGAAAAATCTTGGGGTTTCGAAACACTGCATTTAAAGTATTATTGATATATCGTTTAATTGTTAATTTTCTTGTTATATATTTTCTTGAGTGTGTTCCCTTGCGTGTCGTTTCTTGATTCTAACGGTCTATGGCAATTCTTCAGTAGGAATCCAAACGCTGCAATACATACTAAATCAACGGCTGCACAGTTAAGTGACAAACTTCTCTACATTAATCCTATATATATATATATATATATATATATATAATACCAAATCCCATCAGTCAGTCAGTTAAGTGCCATACGTGATACACGCTTGGGTGATCATGTCTCGAAAGAGACATGACTGATTGGGCAGAAGATTATCCCGCAGTAAGTTGCCATTGCTTTCTGTGGTAGACTGGTTGCCGACCAAGACTATACTATAGAACCCAATCTGTCCTGCTATTTAACCCATAACTGGAAGGAAGAGACGGATTAATACCTTTCCCAAGGGTATTTGCGCGTAAATGAATACAATGGATTCAACTGGAATTCAAACTCGGCTCCCCGTTCCGAGCCGATATCCACTGTACTACAACGCACATACTCAACGTTAATAGAATTTATAAATTTTTGCTTATAAAACGTTTTGTTAAAAGAGAAATAACAATGTTTAGTGATCGGTGTGCATATTCTTATGATGTTTTGGATAGGTAGGGGGGAGCATTACTTTGGATTTTTTGAGATGATTTGTTAGAATGTTCAGATATTTGTAATGGCTATATTAGCATAAAGTGATTTTATATCCAAACTAACACATCTTATATTTGGTTTACCCATGGGGTCTTCTATTAATGTTGTTCTTACTTGCCTATTTATACAGTTCTTAAAACCAGTTCTTTCAAATGCATTATACCTAACAATTCTACTTACTTCAGATATATAGTTGACGTCCTATTATTTTACCCACATGACACCAACCTATTAAAAATAGTAACTAAACTCAATAAGTTAGAACCTGCCATCGAATTCACGTTATATATATATATATATTTAGTATATCGAGGCAGCAAGTAATTTTCTAGACATATGCTATTAAATATAAGAGACAATGAATGTCTATTATGTTTAATCATGAGCCGTTCTAAACGTCGTATTTTTGCTTTAATTTCAGTTGAAAATAAAGACAAAAATTCTCCAACATTTGGATAATTATTTATTGGTTTTCTTCTAAGCTTTCGGCTCACATGAGCCATCTTCAGAGAGGTAGTTTAAACTGAAATATTATAAAATCCACCATCACCGACGATTTTATAATCAGACAGATTTTGGTCAACAATACGGTGATCCTTACTCATACACACAGTAAGAGGAACCTGCAGGTATTGGAGGCCATGTACATCAAATCAAAACAACCAACACTCAATAAAATCAACTTTAAAACAGGAAATAACATATTACATTGCATTTGACTAGATGGTTTTGTTGTCATTTCGCGCTATCCCGCGGTGTGACGTCATAAAACCGCATCGCAAACTTAAGAACTGCGTTTATTATTTTTGGTAACTATTGCCGTTGCCAAGCGGAGTTTTATGTCAACACAAAATAAAATCGTCGGTGATGGTGGATTTTATAATATTTCAGTTTAAACTACCTCTCTGAAGATGGCTCATGTGAGCCGAAAGCTTAGAAGAAAACCAATAAATAATTATCCAAATGTTGGAGAATTTTTGTCTTTATTTTCAACTGAAATTAAAGCAAAAATACGACGTTTAGAACGGCTCATGATTAAACATAATAGACATTCATTGTCTCTTATATTTAATAGCATATGTCTAGAATATATATATATATATATATATATAACTGAGCAAAGTCATGTCGACTTTGAAGTCAAATGACAAACTTCTCTACATTAATCCTATTAACGTTCTCTTTCCTAACATCGACCAATTTACGATAAAAAAACCTCTGCTTATCAAAATATCAGTAATATTCTGAATAAACAACAACCTTGGCACTAAGCATTATCAGCACAATATATATATATATATATATATATATATACGGTCATCCGCATACAGTCCTGTTTCGCTGTATCAGTACAGATAGACAACTGACTGTTTCTAGCCAGGATGGAACCCCGACCGATTTGACATCAGTGGGGAATTTTACCCATAGGCAATCGTCGCAAAGAGAAAGAAAGATTTTAGAGTGTTAAATTGTAAACAAACACCAGTAACCAAGAGTGTTCAAGTAGTTGCTGAAGAACGATGCGTAAATAGCGTTGAGTAACTACCGTATTTAAAATCTAAAATATCCTCAGAATGCTCAATCTACGGACGAGAGCACACACGCACACACACACACACACACATATATATATATATATATATATATATATATGCTCTCGTCCGTTGATTGAACATATATTGATTATATATATATATATAATTAAAGGCGGCAGATAATGTAATTAAAGTTATTTTACTTAAATCTTCTTGTTGTGAACAACTGAATGAAAGTCATTAGATAATTTTATATGGGATATTTCCGGTGTTTTTGAGTGAGTGTTTGCGGCTAGTATTTTAATTGTTTTCCTGATTGTATTTGGGCCCAAAAAAACAACAATAAAAAAAACAAAAAAACAAAAAAAACAAAACAAAAAAAAAGCGTTATGTCAAAAAAAAAAAAGAAAAGAAAAAAATACTCGTACAAACGCAATAAAAATCCAATAAAATGCTTACTCCCATTATATTGTAAATCATCTTGATTAAAACCTTAATGAAACAATTTATAAATATATATTTTTTAATCATATCACCCTGAGCAAGGCGATAACGCCACTGATGTGAAGGGGTTTCGTAAGAGTGAAAAGATTGAAAAAGAGAAAACCGGAAACCACATCCTAAACAGAAAACAAGGGATGAGCCTCTACACCTGTACAATACACGTGGGTGGAGTGTGAACCGGGCGATAGTTTAGTTTATCTGCTCCAATTGAAAAAAAATAAAAATAAAAAATAAAAAATAAGAAAAAGAAAAGTGAAAAGACTGGAAAAGAGAAAGCTGGAAACCACATCCGAAACAGGGAACAAGGGATGAGCCTCTACACCTGTACAATAGACGTGGGTGGAGTGTGTACCGGGCGATAGTTTAGTCTATCTACTCCAATTGAAAAAAAAAAGAAAAAAAAAAGGTAAGTGAAAAGATTGGAAAAAAGAAAGCCGGAAACCACATCCTAAACGGGGAACAAGGGATGAGCCTCTACAGCTGTACAATAGACGTGGGTGGAGTGTGAACCGGGCGATATTTTAGTCAAACTACTCCAATTGAAAAAAAGAAAGAAAAAAAAATAAGAAAAAGAAAAGTGAAAAGATTGGAAAAGAGAAAGCCGGAAACCACATCCGAAACAGGGAACAAGGGATAAGCCTCTACACCTGTACAATAGACGTGGGTGGAGTGTGAATCGGGCGATAGTTTTATTCTATATACTCCAATTGAAAACAAAAAAATAAATAAAAAAAATAAGAAAAAGAAAAGAGAAAAGATTGGAAAAGAGAAAGCCGGAAACCACATCCTAACAAAAGAATTCTGTACTGTTAAGTCCTCTTATATAGTATTCACTTTTTTCATCCGTAAAGAGATTGTTCATCATCTACTGAACAGTCTCTTCACAGACGAAAAAAGAGACTTGAAGCAACAGAAATGTGCTTCTACAAAGAAAAGAGTCCTGAACTGTTATGTAATATCAGTCTTCCTATATGGCAATGAATACTGGACAGAAATGTACTTCTACAAAAAAAAAAAAAGTAAAAATAATCTTGATCTGTAATACAATGTAATACAGTCCTGTTATATGGCAGAGAATGATGGATAATCTCCTCACAAATGAAAAAAAAACTTGAAGCGAAAGAAATGTGCTTCTACAAAGATAAGAGTCCTGGAGTGTTGTGTAATGTCAGTTCTCCTACATGGCAATGAATACTGGACAATCTCCTCACAGATGAAGAAGAGACTTGAAGCAACAGAAATGTGCTTCTACAAAGAAAAGAGTCCTGAACTGCTATGTAATATCAGTCTTCCTATATGGCAATGAATAGTGGACAATCTTCCCACAGATGAAGAAGAGATTTGAAACAACAGAAATGTGCTTCTACACAGAAGAGTCATGAACTGTTATGTAATATCAGTCCTCCTATATGGCAGTGAATGATGGACAATCTCTTCACAGATGAAGAAGAGACTTGAAACAACAGAAATGTGCCTCTACAAAGAAAAGAGTCCTGAACTGTTATGTAATATCAGTCTTCCTATATGGCAACGAATACTGGACAATCTTCCTACAGATGAAGAAGAGACTTGAAGCAATAGAAATGTGCTTCTACAAAGAAAAGAGTCCTGAACTGTTATGTAATATCAGTCCTCCTATATGGCAGTGAATGCTGGACAATCTCCTCACAGAAGAAGAAGAGACTTGAAGCAACAGAAATGTGCTTCTACAAAGAAAAGAGTCCTGAATGGTTATGCAATATCAGTCCTCCTATATAGCAGTAAATGCTGGACAATCTCCTCACAGATGAAGAAGAGACTTGAAGCAACAGAAATGTGCTTCTACAAAGAAAAGAGTCCTGAACTGTTATGTAATATCAGTCTTCCTATATGGCAATGAATACTGGACAATCTTCCCACAGATGAAGAAGAGATTTGAAACAACAGAAATGTGCTTCTACAAAGAAGAGTCATGAACTGTTATGTAATATCAGTCTTCCTATACGGCAACGAATACTTGACAATCTTCCCACAGATGAAGAAGAGACTTGAAACAACAGAAATGTGCCTCTACAAAGAAGAGTCATGAACTGTTATGTAATATCAGTCTTCCTATACGGCAACGAATACTGGACAATCTTCCCACAGATGAAGAAGAGACTTGAAACAACAGAAATGTGCTTCTACAAAGAAACGAGTCCTGAACTGTTATGTAATATCAGTCCTCCTATATGGCAGTGAATGCTGGACAATCTCCTCACAGATGAAGAAGAGACTTGAAGCAATAGAAATGTGCTTCTACAAAGAAAAGAGTCCTGAACTGTTATGTAATATCAGTCCTACTATATGGCAGTGAATGCTGGACAATCTCCTCACAGATGAAGAAGAGACTTGAAGCAACAGAAATGTGCTTCTACAAAGAAAAGAGTCCTGAACTATTATGTAATATCAGTCCTCCTATATGGCAGTGAATGATGGACAATCTCCTCAAAGCTGATAAATGACGAGGTTTTATTGTAAATGGAAACAAAATGGTCACTTATAATTAACATCAGAAAGAGATAATTCAGGTTTCTCTGGCACATAATGATGAAAGAAGGCGTGGAAATTTTAAAACTCACATGGCATATTGAATACAAAAAACACAGACGACAACAGCGGATAACATTGCTAACGAGCTTGTGTAAATGGATGATAGAACAAGTCTTTTGAGAAACAGACACAAAATTACTGCAAAAGATTAGAAATTGTGGAGGCACATGATCGTCAGCGCCCTGAAGGGGTGGAGAACATCATATGTAGAAATAGCCATTACCAGTTTCTTTTGGGGACTTGTCTTTAACGGGGGGGGGGACCCTAGCTGTTTTCCAAGGTTTTGAGTGACTTGAAAGAATTTCTGAAAGGTGGTGTCACTGAGGACTTGTGAAAAAGTCACCCCCTCCAGTTGAGGTCAGCTGACAAGCGTCTAATCACGTGTACCTCTCCAGCCACGAGACCTCAATTATTTGAGACTCATTACAAGGGAGAGGTGGGGTGGTCGTAAAAGTCAGTCTCACACATCACTAGATTTTCGTTTTAAAAAAAAAATCCCGAGTTTAAACGTCGGGAGATAAGTAAGGAATTCATTCTAATCATTATCGTGTTTCGGCCTGTCAGCACAAAATATGACCAAAGATATAATTGCCTGATATGACTGGCATATATATATATATATATATATATATATATATATACAGATGTGTACATATAAGCACATATATATGTGTGTGTGCGCGTGTGTTTGAGTACATATATACATATATATACATGCATATTTAGAGCTATCTTAGAGAGTTATCCCACCACTGTATGTACAGGATACTCCTTTGGATTCTTCTATATCTATACCGCATGCTTATATATATATATATATATATATATATATATTTGTGTGTGTGTGTGTGTGTGCACGTGTGCTTCAGAGAGAGAAAGGGAACAAAATTTTACCTTAGATATGTGTGCATATATGTTACCAAACCGACATACACACATATGTGTGTATGTCGGTTTGGTAACGGGTTAAGAACAAACACACATGCAAACATACACACACGAGCATATGTGTGTATGTGCATGTGCGTGTGCGTGTGCGTGCGCAGGTGTGTGTGTGTGTGTGTGTGTGTGTGTGTGTGTGTGTGTGTGTGTGTGTGAATGAAGATTTATACTTTAGGTATATGCGCATATATAGAAATGTGTCGGCTTTGGAAACTGTCTTCGAGTACGAACGCACACACGGGCACATATAATGACACACGCACATAACCACACACACACACAGAGACACACACAGAGACACACACACGCCACACACACACACACACACACACATACACACACATTTTTTACTTGAAATATTGCAGCTAAAACTAAAATTTGAATGTAATGCTTTAAGTAAAAATTACTTATTTTTTACTTCACCAGAATATCTTCTTTATTTTTCTATGTTTCATAAACTGTCCTGTTCTTTTCCAGGTTTAATAACTCGTCCTGTTCTTTTCCATGTTTAATATAATCTTAAGAATATTACTTTTCATGTCCGCATTTTTCCGTGTAATAATAAAATTGAAATCATGGCATATATTGTCAAAAAACGAAACAAACAAACAAATAAATAAATAAAAATGGCTATAATTACATTTCGTGTTAATTTGTCAATCCTCGTTTGATTTTTAAGATAATTTGTTAAAAAAATAACAACTAAGTTATTAAAATTTTAATTTTGAAATACTGTAATTTTCTTGAATTAACCATAAATTTTGAATTTTCATTTTCCGGCATTAAATAACACATAAAAGTGTTGATATGCCACGAAACAAAAACAACCAAACCACACAAAAACCAAACGATTTTCAAAGCATGGAACCTAATTAAATTGTTTCTTGCTTCAAATTTTTTTATTTATTTTTTTAGTTAGTATGACATATGCAAATGCGAAGTGCTTTCTCTTTTCTTTTTTATGCACCGAGTCACTTCAGAAGGAGATCATGGCTCTCCACAACTTCCTGCTTTTCATTGCTCTTAATAAGAAAGTTTGTTTTTCTGTTATTTTTCTAAGCCCTGTTCTTTTATTCATTTACTCAATTACACTATGCGTTGTTTTACTCTGTTTCTCTTTCCCTCTATCTGCCCTGTGAGTATCAAATTTTCCAAGCTCTCCCTCCTCATTAAGTATGCAATGCGTTGTTTCCGTTGTTCCTCTTGCCCTCTATTTGTCCTGAGAGTACCCAATTTTCCAAGCCCTCCTATGCCACAGAATCGTCATCCGCCTCTTTCTGATGTTAAACATTAGTTTTCTTTTTGTTTCCATCTTCTCAAAAACTTCGTCGTTACTCACATGTTTGGTCTATAGTATGCTCAGCATCCTTCTGCAGAACATTTCTGTTGCTACTCTATCAGTCTACTCTTCATCAATGAGGTGATCGTTCAGCACTCACTGGCATACAAGAGGACACATATCACGTAGCAGTTTTCTTAAAAACTTTGCCGTTACTCACATGTTCGGTCCATGGTATCCTCAGCATCCTTCTGTAGAACATTTCTGTTGCTATTCTATAAGTCTACTCTTCATCAATGAGGTGATCGTTCAGCACTCACTGGCATACAAGAGGACACGTATCACGTAGCAGTTTTCTTAAAAACTTCGCCGTTACTCACATGTTAGGTCCATGTTATCCTCAGCATCCTTCTGTAGAACATTTCTGTTGCTACTCTATAAGTTTACTCTTCATCTTTGAGATCATTCGAGACTCACTACCAAACAGGAGGATAGATATCACATGGCATCTTAGTACTCTTTTCCTAGTTTCTATCGAAATTTAAGTTTCTCAGTACTCTGCTTAGCCTTTGCAATGTTTCCTTGGGTATTCCAGTACGACTTCGGATTTTGGTGTTATGCTTTTCATACTTCGTTAAAGCCCTTCCCAGATATTTAAATATTTGCACTATTTTTATTTTGAGATGTTTACTCCTTTCTTCTCACTTTTCTTCATTACCTTCCGTAGGTTTTTTTTCTTCCTGTGTCTGCTATTAACACTGTGTCATCTTGTCTAGAAAAAAAAACGGAATTGTCTGGTACAATACTTTTTTCAACAGTAGCCGTAGCAATTGATTCGATATACACCCTCACGCAAATTAACTGAAACAAAACGAATAACCACTTTCTAGGATCTTTCACGCTTACGCTGATCACGTATACGTCGTCTCTTGGCTTTGGTTTTCTCTTCCGACTGCATTTTCTTTTACGTTTTGGATTGATAGATCCAGTTTGTTTCTTCGCCTTCATGACACGACTGACAGTTGAAAGGCTGACATCAACAATAGCCGCGATTTCTCAGTAATTTTGCAAGTGTGTTCGTTCAGTGTTACAATTTTCGTACGCTTCTTTGGAGTAATGTTCATCGTAGATAATGACCGTAGGACAACTAATCGACAGTCGAGACAATCTGATGCAATCATGGATGATGCAATATCTTTGAAGGCAAAACAAATTTCATCATACACTCCGAAAATAGATTTATATTACACTACTCCAATGAAAATGAGCTAATATGTGGAAACCATAAAAATCGATTACACCAGTCACTCTATTGGGTCTAAAAATGACTGTATGATGAAAGAAAGGAAACTAAAGCAGTTGTTTCAATGAATTTGCACAAGGGTGTAGTCGCTCTACTTTGTGTCAGTGGAAAACGTCTGCCCAACAAGGTACAAAGAGTGTTTTTTTTTTCTGCTGGAATTTAACATCGGCCATTTTGATAGCAGGCAGAAAAATTTCTCTTTAGTGGTTAAACGAGAGCAGAATCGGTTTGATCTTTAGACGAAGTGTGGTTAAAATTTTTCGATTCTACTTTACTTCTTTCATGTGCCATGTCCTTTCAGGACGTAGGCGATCATGGCTTTCCACATCTCCCTATCTCTAGTGGCTCTTAGCACGCTTTCTTCTATTGCATCATGCAACCCTCGTTCCGTCATCCACCTGATCAGGCTCTTCTAATATGCTATCCGCTGCTTTTCCATGTCTCTTTTTCCTTCTATCTGGCCTGTTAGTATCAGGTTCTCCAAGCCCTCCTTTCTCAATGCATGTCCCAGGAACTTTAGTTGTCTTTTCCTGATGCTCAGTATTAATTTCTTTTTCGTTTCCATCCTTTCCAAAACCTCGTCATTGCTCACATGTTCGGTCCACAATATCCGCAGCATCCTTCTGTAGAACCACATTTCAGTTGCTTCAAGTTTTTCCTTCATCTTCTTGTGAATTACTCGATGTATACAGACACATTTCCATCCCCTTTCTGTCTGCTTTTCTACAGTTTTTCTGGCCTGGATGTCTGTCAATTTTTGCAGCGTGGTCAAGCAGCCTGCCTATTCATACTTTCATGAGGAAAAAGTATCGGTAAGTTATTGTTTTGTTCCCCGAAGGACTTTATTTCTTCAAATCTTTCGAAAACATCCTTATTTCCGTGCAAAAGTAAATGCTGAACTCAAATCGATAATTGTTTATTGATGAAACCTAACTTTTTTCAATTTTACAAACAGAAAAATATCAAACTTTTTTTTCGCTGTTTATCTCACCCCGTAAACACGGTTCAAAATATGTTATTCACTGCTGAATGACTTCACGCGTAATTTGCTATTCATGCGCGGAAATTGAATTCCGAGCCCAAACGAATCGCGGACTAATTGCTCAAAAGAAGTACACGGACTGTAATAAGTATCCTACGCCCCAAGTCATTCAGCGGTGAATCAGATATGAAAATGGTAGTAAGGGGTGACATATAGTCCGACTTTTATGTGGTCGAAAACAGGAAAAATAGTAGGTTTCTTCAATAAACAATTATCGATTTCATTTCAGCATATATATTTACACGTAATTAAGGAAGTTTAGGAAAGATTTGACGGGGTAAAAGCCTTCGGGAAACAAAACAAAAATTTAGCAAAGTATTTACCCCGTGGCTCTATTTTTGAGTGCGGGAAATATTTTATTTCACGCACAGTTGGCCATGAAGAATAATCGCTGTTCCACTGGGTACCTCGTCATGTAACAATGTTTCGCACTGTAATCTGATCTCCATTTCCATTAATAGCTGTACAGTACATTGTAATTTGAGCAAGAAATTCACTACAACTGTATTTGAAGGTTTAGAAAGATAATCTCATATTCAATCAGAAATACATCTATTTTAAATTGAGCCTTCCTTTATTTTCTTTAATTCATTCTTAATAATATTTACTACACTCTGCTTCTGTTCAGGGAGCAGTGTAAAACAGATAATAAGCGAACGCATTTATTCATACGAAACTTAGCTGAGTATGATAATAGTTCTTCTACTTCTATGTGCCCTGTCCCTTCAGGACGTAGGCGATCATGGCTCTCCACGTCTCCCTATCCCTTGTGGCTCTTAGTATGTTTGCTCCTGTTGCTCCTGGCAACCTCCGTTCCGTCATCCACCTGATCAGACCCTGCAAATATGTTATCCGCTGCCTTCCTCTGTTTCTCTTTCCTTCTATCTGTTCAGTCAGTATCAGGTTCTCCAGGCTCTCCTTCCTCATTGCGTGTCCCAGGAACTTCAGTTGTCTCTTCCTGATGCTCAGCATCAATTTCCTTTTTGTTGCCATTCTTTCCAACACCTCATCGTTGCTTGCACACACACACACACACACACACACACACACACACACACACACACACACACACTCGCTCTCTCTCTCTCTCTCTCTCTCTTTCTCTCTCTCTCTCTGTTTCTTTAACACTTTACCTTTGTCTCTCTTTCCTATGCAAACCATTCCCTTTTTCTTTGTTGTCGTGAACGCTCAGTCACTCTTGCTTATTCGTTTTCTTGTTATTTTACTTCTTTTTTCTTGACTTATTCTCAATTGCTGTTCCTTTCACTTCGTAAATAGCTAATAACTTTTCTTCTTCTTCTTCTATGTGGGCTGTCCCTTCAGGAGGTAGGCGATCATGGTTCTCCACGTCTCCCTATCCCTTGTAGCTCTTAGTATGTTTGCTCCTGTTACTCCAGGCAACCCCCGTTCCGTCATCCACCTGATCAGGCCCTGCAAATATGTTATCCGCTACCTTCCTCTGTCTCTACTTCCTTCTATCTGTCCAGTCAGTATCAGGTTCTCCAAGCCCTCCTTCCTCATTGCGTGTCC
>JBBBDQ010000151.1:4902500-4962500 GCA_037127315.1 Ascarosepion bandense
AGTCATATGAATGCACATTTTTCTGATTTCTTTAGAATATTCATTTCTGCTCTTGTTAAGGCAAACAAACTTAACCGAAGACAGTATTACGAAATTTTACGGAAACTTACGGAAAATTGGTATTTAACATTTTCTTTTTAATTTATTTGTTTGAACAATAAATATGTCTGTTAATACCAATTTCATAAGTTTCCGTAAAATTTCGAAAGGGTAAATGTAGATCTGCAAATGTGATCTATCAGACCACCATCTACCATAAAGAAAAATAAGGAGAAAAAAAATGTCGGAATTTCGGCGGGAATTTGGAAGCAACGGCTTTATACACACAAGCACTCCACTAACGACAATTTAAAATATCAAATAGCCCTTTACCGAAAATACTCGGAATTAAAAGAAAATAACCTAAATCCACAGATAAAGTGGAAGCTGATAGACAAGACAAGGACCCCTAATAGCTTAAAGGATAGTTGTAATCTATTTTTAACAGAAAAGATTAAAATTTTGACATTTCAATATCAGAATGTACTTCTGAATAAACGTACAGGGATCATTAGTATGTGTCGTCATAGAAATAAATATAAATTGCAATGATTATCTTATTCTCCTATTTAGTCACAATAAGTTTTTTTTTAATTTGATTAAGCAGTTACCTACCCCCCTATCTACCACTAATAATCCAATGGTCAAGCCACATACACCCCCAACACCATGGAAGAAATTACTACTCAGATTCCGCTAGCTTAACGCTATAAAAGCCAATATTCTCCAACCCCTTCCTTTACTAGTCCAAGCTTCCAGTATTAGAATTTTTCCTCATTCTTTGCTTAAATGGGTTCGACAATGCATGTCTTGAACTGACATGTTAAAAATGGCTATTTCCCCTCTAAATTTTATCTGAATTTACAGATATATATATATATATATGTGTGTGTGTGTGTGTGTGTGTGTGTGTGTGTGTGTGTGTTAGTATTTAGAGAGAGCACTCTCGCGTTATAAAACAACAGTTTATCATTACTTTCGTTCCTCTAAAACTGAAACTTTTGAATTCAAAATTTGAATTTCTGCTTCCCAATAATAATAATAATAATAATAATAATAAACAATAAGCAATATTTTCTTGAATTTATCAACACGCATTTTTTCTTTTTCTTTTTTCGCCGTTTGGTATGCATTTTTTTACTCGTTTTGCTTTTTGGTCGATAAGCAGCGAAAGAAACAAGTTATCAATGAATTACTTTTACCGAGATAAACATCAGAAACCTTGCCTTCCTTCAAGGATCCCACTAACTCTAGATAACTTCGAGTTAAAGATATTTTCAAGATTATTTTTCTGAATTTTTACTTTGTGATTTATGAATGAAGAAACCAATATGACTTCTGAAGCAGCCATTTTGATTAAATTTTGTTCTTGCTTATTTGTGACAAACCCCAGCAACAAAAAATACTCGCAGAAGCCATGTTCTGCAAATCGTATATAAATTAAAAAAAAGGTTTTAGCATTGAATGAAAAAATCGATACGGCTTGATGATTCTTTATTTGGTCAGGACTCAGAGGCAACAAAAAATTATAACACAGCCTAGAAAAGAGTAATTTCAATATTATCAGTTTCTTTATAAGGAAACATTAACCAAGTTGCCCGTATAACTAAATGCAATTTTCTTCACAGAACTGTTACTTTGTGGAATGAACTCCCGAGAACATGCTTTCTTGATAACTATTTCCATAATCTATCTTACATATTTATAAGTCTACAATTCACCCTGGCTTTGAATATTGCTATATATTTAGGGATTCTTGATCATATTCAAAGAACGGTTTGAGTTTAGTTTAATGGCTTATCAACCTCTGTGGGTTGTTTAATGCCAAAGAGGTGGGGTTTTTAAGGTATTTTCTTTTGTAATGTTTGGTTATAATGAAAATATTATTTTATTGAAAAAAATTTGTTTTTATTCTTTTTTATTTTAGAAAACTGAAAATATCTTCTATTTTTGTACTCAAAAATGTTTTGCTGAGAATAGTTTTTTCTTCAAAAATGTATATTTTTTATAAAAGTCTATTTTTATGTATATATTTCAATAAAAGTGTATTTTTATACGTTTATGGTATTTTGACCCCAGTTTGGGAGTTAACTATTTGCCAATAGCTGGGACCACTCAGGGTCAGGGTAGACTTGGGAACAACAGCAATTAAGATGTGATTCCATGCTCCTCACAAACTTCAAGTCAGAGGCCTTGCTGCCGGACGAAGTTTACCGTCGTGCCCAGGATAATTCAAAGAAGAATCTGTAATATTATTAGTCCAGACCTGGCATCTCGGTTACAGTTACTTTCCCATCGACGTAATATAGCTTCCTTGTGACTTTTCTCTAGATACTTTCGTGTTAATTTTTCTGATTCATTTTTAGTTTATTTAGTAAATATATATTAAATTAAATTGTAAATACACTGTAAAATAGGCATCACTGGCCGTGGTTTGAAAAGTGTTTCGCATCGCATTCAAGCAAGGGTCCAGCACACGGCAAATTGAATTTGGTCCAGATCGAAACAACAAGCAAATAAAATGCGCGCAACATCACGATCTAACATGTGCAAGTGATATATATGCGTGTTTTTTTATAACGTTTTTTCTTTTTTTTTTTTAGGAGAGTTTTGTAATTTGTTTGAAGCATTGTGTATATAAGGTGTATGGGTAGGTATTTGAAGGCTATCACAATGCGTTTAGTATAATAAAGGAAGATAAAGAAGTTGTTGGATATTATTTATTTATTATTCATCAATATTTCGAGATCAGAATCTCATCTTCAGAATGAAAGGAGAGCTTGATTTCACGTCCGTCCGCTGGTGGACCGTACCTTTAAACGAATGGTCATTTTTCGCTGCTACTGCATTCATTAACTGTGGCGAGTATGTGCGTGTGTGTCAACGAGCGCGTTAATAACGGCAAACGCCTTCAGGAAATTTCATTGCCGATACAAGCTGCAAAGAGTAACAATCGTTTTGTTTACTTCATTACAAGAACGTACAAAGAGGAACAATTAACAAGTCTATCTTCATACCCTGTCTGGTGGCAAACGCTGCTGGTGCCGCCAGAGGTGGAGGTCCCGCCATAGCCACCGAAAGTATATCACACCTGTTCGGCGGCTGATGAAGACAGGGTATCGAACGTGCTAACACGTTGTATGTTAAATAAATAAATAAATATTGGAGTTAGATTTTTTAAGATTGTTATTTTTATTCCCAACATTCAGACAAATTCTATACATGGAAATTAGTTAGGACTACATAGAGACCCAGAGGTATTATAGTGGCTGTAGTAATAATATAGTTAAAAATGTATCGTTTTGGTGTCTGGTTTGTTGTATGTTTGGATTTAAAATAAGAGAATTGAAAACCAGGTTTTCCCTATCCTCCCCTTTTGGCCTTGTGCGCCATTATTTATATTTTCAAAATAAATATTACTTTTCTGCATGGTTAGGACTTCATAGAGACTAAGAGGTATTATGGTGACTGCAATAGGAATAGTAAGTAAAAATGACATTGAGAAAGCTGTGTTCAAATTGGGTGCTGCGTTTGATCACAATCGATCAAAAACAACAACGTGTCTACGAGTTGGAGCGTTGTTTGCAACTGTTTCAACGCAACAAGAAGTTTTTGCGTCAATATGTGACAATAGATGAAACATGGATTCATCACTTTACTCCGAATTCAAATCGGCAGTCAGCTGAGTGGACAGCAGCAGGTGAAAGCCGTCCGCAGCGACCGAAGACACAAGCATCAGAAGGCAAGGTTTTGGCCCCCGAATTTTGAGATGCGCAAAGTATTTTGTTCATCGATTACCTTGAGAAAGAAAAAAACTATCAATAGCGAATATTATATAGCATTATTAGTGCGTTTGAAGGAAGGAAGGAATCGCCAAAAACAAAACGGCCACGAATAAAGAAGAAAGTAGTGATCTTTCACCAAGACAACACACCGTGTCACAAGTCGATCGTGACCATGGCAAAACTACATGAATTGCACTTCCACAGTCACCCTGTTCTCCAGATCTGGCCCCCACCGACTACTGGCTGTTTACAGACCTCAACAGAATGCTCTAGGAAATGAGATTTGGCTCCTATGAAGAAGTGATATCGGAAACTGAGGCGTATTTAATGCCAAAGATATCGTTCTACAAAAAAAAAAAAAAAAAAAAGCAACGAATTGTTAAAGAAGCGTTGAAATCAGTGTATCACCCTAGAAGGAGACTCAATCAGTTAAGTGCCATACGTGATACACACTTGGGCGATCATGTCTCGGAAGAGACATGGCTGACTGGACAGAAGATTATTCCGCACTAGGTTGCCATTACTTTCTGCCATTACTTTCTGTTTGCCAGCCAAGGCTATCTGTCCTGTTAATTAACCAATAACTTGAGAGAAGAGACGAATTAATAATTTACCCAAAAGTATTTGTGCATAAGTAAATGCAAGGAATTTAACTGGAATTCAAACTCGACTCCCCTATTTCTCGTTCCGAGCCGATAACGACTGCACCACATCCCCAGGAGACTATGTTGATGAATAAAGTCGAATTTTGCCTACAAGTTGTTTTATTAGTCAGGCCCGGGATTTATTTATTCTGTATTCTTACTCCTTGTTCGTGTATTGTCCTCTATCCTTAATCATAATTTTTGTTTCATATTCTCTAACACCCCGTAAAGCTCTTGCGTTTTAGCAGCTTTATTGCCTTGTTTCAGGTGAAGTTGTTAAAAAAACACAAAACTCATTTACATAAAAAAACGGTAAGTTAAGTACCATATGTGATACACGATTAGGTGGTCATGTCTCGAAGGAGACATGACTGACTGTGCGGACGTTTTTATCCCATTAGTCTGCCATTGTCATCCAAGGTTATAGAACCTAATATGTCCGGCTATTTAACCCATAGCTGGAGAGGGAAGGGACGGATTCTTACCTTTCCCAAAGGTATTTGCCCGTTAGTGAATGCAACAATTCAACTGGAATTCGAAATCGGCTCTCTGATTACCTTTTCTGAACTGATATCCATTGCACCACAACCCGCATCCACATCCGGTCACCAATTGTATAAATAGCTACAGGTATTACCCCTGGGGCAGTTGAATGCCTCCTACTTCCTGTGGGTTAGTAACACAATACTAAAAAAAAAAAAAAAATAGACACTACAATCTTGTTCTTTTTAAGTTCAGGAACAAACGATATCTATCCTGCTCATCCACATAATTCTCTCTTACTCTCCACTCCCTGGCATTCTCACTCAGAAAACCTCTACCCTGAGTGACCTTTGGGCCTTGTATCGGTTAAGTTACCATAATAAAAAATAAATAAATAAACAGACATAAAATTTGAGATTGGTCTGAAGACTCTGAAAAGATAAAACTTGATCAAGAAATACAGTTAAATGTGCCGTATATATATATATATATATATATATATATATATATATATATATATATATAAACATATCACCCCAAGCAAGGCGATAACGCCACTGATGCGCAGGGGGATACGTAAGGGTAAAAAGAATGGAAAAGAGAAAGCCGGAAACCACATCCTAAACAGGGAACAAGGGATGGGCCTCTTCACCTGTTCAATAGACGTGGGTGGAGTGTGAATTGGGTGATAGTTTAGTCCAAGTAATACTGGTGTTTAGTAAAAGTTTTATGCCATATTTATTTATTTATTTGCTTGCGTTTAGGCGCAAATTCTAAAAAGAAATAACAAAAACTGAAACCTTTCTTCAAATAAAATTAGATCTTATGGGTCAGATTATATATTGATTATAATAGAGAAGTGATCCCCCACTTTATATTCATATTATAATTTCTTATTTATTTATCGAATTCTGATTAGGTATGAATCCACCTCTTCTCATGACTTTTAGATTTATTTCTTCTTCTATGTGCCGTGTCCCTTCAGGATGTAGGCGATCATGGCCTTCCACATCTCCCTATCCCTTGTAGCTCTTTAGCACCTTTTCTCCTGTTACCTCTTTCCAAACCCTGATCTGCCATCCATTCGCTCAAGCCCATAAATCTAGAATATAAATCTATAGAAATAGCATAGCCACAAAATGAGGGATCAGTTTATATATTGATTATAATAGAGAATTGATCCCCCACTTTATATGTACATTATAATTTCTAATTTGTTTATCGAATTCTGATTAGGTATGAATCTACCTTTTCTCAATACTGATTAGCTACGCAGACATGTCTTTTAGATTTATTTCTTCTTCTATTTGACGTGTCCCTTCAGGATGTAGGCGATCATGGCCTTCCACATTTCCCTATTCTTAGCAGCTCTTAGAACCCTTTCTCTTGCTATTCCTCCCAAACTCTGATCTGACATCCATTTCCTAAAGCCCATTAATCTAGACTATAAATGTATAGAAACTAGCATAGCCACAAGGAGAGGGGTCAGTTTACATATTGATTATAATAGAGAATTGATCCCCCACTTTATATCCACATCATAATTTCTTATTTGTTTATCAAATTCTTATTGGGCATGAATCCACCTTTTCTCAATACTGATTGAGAAAAGGTGGATTCATATCTTAGATTTATTTATTCAATCTTTAGAGAAAATTATACAATCTAACAGATAATAAATTTAAGAAACGTTTATAAAAGCTATAAGCCCTCAAAAATTTTAATTTGGGACGGTAAGTTTTTTTTAATTATCTAGAGCAGGTGTCGGCAATCTTTTACTTTGTGCTGGCTTAGCACCATTCAGTATGTCAAAAGCATATGTACAGGTCAAGTAAAGGTCAATATAACTATTCAAAATATATTTTACTAGCAGTATAACCCGGCGTTGCTCGGGTGTAATGAAAGCTTTAAAACTAATCCATGGTCCAGACTCAGCCTAAAGAATATTTGTGTGAAGTTTGGTGAGAATCAAATCAAAATTGTGGATTTGTATAAAGGACATACAGAGAGATAAATAGACATACACACACACATACACACACACACACACATCTTACGTTATATATATATATATATATTATCGATTTTTTGCACTATTGTAAGAACTGCAACATTGAAACTTCTGAATATCGTTTCTCATGTCTTTGTCTATGAGTGTGTCAAACTTGATTAAAATCGGACCACTCCTTCTATAACCCGATTTTTTCGATTATCGATTTTCGATATTTATCGGGTGTACCTCGACACAAAACCTAGCTAAGAACACTCGCAGACGCTTATAGTACAATTGTGTAAATTTTCAAGAAAATCGGTTTAGCCGTTTCGGAGTCTGTAGGTAACACACACACACACACACACTCACACACACACACGCACACACACACACACAGACAAAGTTCCATTTATAAATAAGTTTAGATGATTACTGAAAAACACACAAGTTTATTCTTAGAAATTAAAGACAATAAATAAAAAAACCCAAATGTTCAGATGTTAGGCATCTTCATTGTGGACTTAACACTGCTTTCACGTGAGAGGAAATTTGCTCACAGGAATAAGTTGAACCAAAAACCGAAAGAAAAGCAGGAATGATTTTCTTCCAACAGATGAAAGATCTCGGAATGGATGTCCAGTAGCTGAGAATAACAACAGATTTTTTTTTAAATTTTCGTCTTCCAGAGAATTCCTTAATTCAACAAATCGCGCCACTGGTAATTGCTTGGCGTGTCACGTGGGGCAGCGTGCTGTAGTTTGCCGACCCCTGGCCTAGAATGCTTAAAATTCGAGACTCGTTTATACTGTAATGACTACTGAAAAAATGCACAAGTTTATCATTAGAAATTAAAAAAGAAACAATAAATTAAATAAAACAAAATGAATTCGTATCTATGAACAGCACACCTTTAAAATAATGGAACCAAAAGGTGGCTTAAAAGGATCGGAAGGTGATAGAAATGCCGCTAAAATAAGCAGAACGAATCAGATTGACAAAGACGGTGTATAATTAGAGATTATATATAAGTCAGCAGTATAATTCCTGTACAAATCAGCCAGCCAATGAACTGTCAATAAACCTAAACATCTTACCCCATAAGGATCATGACAATCTTTATCGTCTAATAGGATCTCCTGTCTCTTAATCAGGGCTTCCAGCAAAAGTATTTATAACCACAACTTTGGCCGACACAAATTAATAACTGAAAAGCAAATAATTAGCATGACTCGTCTCAATATGTCAGACAATGGGGAAGGCTGAAGAAGGAATCGGCTGAAATGAAACAATAAAAACGAGGGAACTTGTCTGAAGAACAAAACAATCTCAATAGCACATCTCAGAATTTACATCTATCTATCTATCTATCTATCTATATATCTATCTATTTATCTATCTATCTTAGTCATAATAATATTAACTATAGTAATAACAATACCAATAGTAACAGAACTAACTCTGTCGAAACTAGTATTAATTAAGCTATAATTTAAATCGTTTTGTACAACCCACCGAGAACGAACTCGGAGGGAAAAGAAGGGGAAGTAAAAAAAGAAACAAACGAAGTACATGAACAAAAAGTCAAGCACTCGTAAGAAAGAAAAACCCAAGACGAAAACCCTAACACTAAAGCGCTCAATACGAAAGTCGAGCAAACAAAGACAGAAAATCTAAGCAAGAGCCAACAACCTACCGCGGTTTCGTCAGGGAAATTGGCGTATATTTCGTATTTTATTTCGTAGGGCGAAATCGTGGTAGGTTGTTGGCTCTTGCTTAGATTTTCTATCTATCTTAGTCTGTTAATCTATCTATCTATCTATCTATCTATCTATCTATCTATCTATCTATCTATCTATCTATCACAGCCTGTTTAATCTATCTATCTATCTATCTATCTATCTATCTATCACAGCCTGTTTAATCTATCTATCTATCTATCTATCTATCTATCTATCTATCACAGCCTGTTTAATCTATCTATCTATCTATCTATCTATCTATCACAGCCTGTTTAATCTATCTATCTATCTATCTATCTATCTATCTATCTATCTATCTATCTATCTATCTATCTATCTAGTCTTTTCATATCTATCTATCTATCTATCTATCTATCTATCTATCTATCTATCTATCTGAAACTACTCTATCTATCTATCTATCTATCTATCTATCTATCTATCACAGCCTGTTTAATCTATCTATCTATCTATCTATCTATCTATCTATCTATCTATCACAGTCTTTTCATTATCTATCTATCTATCTATCTATCTATCTATCTATCTATCTATCTATCTATCTGAAACTACTCTACTATCTATCTATCTATCTATCTATCTATCTATCTATCTATCTATCACAGCCTGTTTAATCTATCTATCTATCTATCTATCTATCTATCTATCTATCTATCTATCTATCATCACAGCCTGTTTAATCTATCTATCTATCTATCTATCTATCTGAAACTACTCATATCTATCTATCTATCTATCTATCTATCTATCTATCTATCTATCTATCTATCTATCTATTAAAGCCTGTTTAATCTATCTATCTATCTATCTATCTATCTATCTATCTATCTATCTATCTATCACAGCCTGTTTAATCTATCTATCTATCTATCTATCTATCTATCTATCTATCTATCTATCTATCTGTGAATAGAATTATTGAATTCATCTTTATTCTGGCATTTCTGTTATTTCAAACTTTATTTTAGTAGATGCTCGCATTTAAAATAGACACCCCATTTCTATTTTAAACTGGATGTATTACGTCTGTTTGCTTGCGCGTTCAAGAAATTTTAATAAAGAAACTGCCCTCTCCGATAGGTAGCGAACCTTTTTTTGTTAATGAAATACTGTAGTAAGGCACGACGGATCAGACTGTGATTTCCTCTACAAAATATAGGAGAGAAGATTTTGTTTAAGATTTCTCGAATGCGCAGTTCAACTGACGTTATACACACTATTTAAAATAAAAACATGGCGTCTATTTAAAATAAGAGTATCTACTAATAATAAAGTTTGGCGTAATATATATATATATATATGGATGGCTGGATGGATGGCTGAATTGATGGATGAAGGAACTGTCAAGTAAATGACGCAAACATGAAAATAACTCTGATATTTCATTTTAACAGATGTATTTACCAACATTACAGAAAAATCTCTTGAAATACTAAGGAGTAAATTTATTCAATAAAATTTAATTGGTTTCAACCACGGCTTCCAGGCGGGTTCGGAATCTCTTGCATTTCTTCTAGATGGTCTCCTTGTTTAAGTTGGGGAATGCAGCCATAATCCTTGCCTTCAGTTTATCTTAGGTGTAACAATTGATCCCTCGTTCAACTGCACCCTACACATTGCAATCAAAGGTGTTGCAGTCTGGGGAAATAGGTGACCAGATGTAAGGGAGATTTGGTCACAGAAATTGTCTGACTATGACTGTGTACCTTTTGTTTGTGTGGCATTACCTCCTCAAGACACTTGATATTGGCCTATGTTGAGTCCGAGGCTTGTGGGAAAATGGATGAAGGCATAACGTTGCCGTAACTAGTGATTACGCCAAATATCTTCGTAATCACCATTAGACTTATCCAACTCTTTCCGAAACCTCTGCACTGTACTCAGATTGATATCCAAACTCTCTGAAATGTTCGTATTGAAGTTTCTGATGCGAATGCCAAGCAGTACAGCCTGCCGTTTTCAGATTTCTAGCGGAGTGATTTGCATCATAAGGTTCTTTTTTTCTCGCAGACGGTGCCCAACTGACCCTAATATTCTGCGCAGTCGGCAAAATAAAAAAAAACAACGCACATGCACGAAATTAAACATATAAAATAATATAATATACTCAGTATATATATATATATATATATATATATATATATATATATATATATATATAGGGTGTTCATAAATTCGTGTGCACTTTAAAAATTTATAACTTTATTTGTATTTGCGATAGAAATAATTTGTAAAAAGGATTAGAAAGAAGTAAATATAATTTTTATTTTTAAGGTTTTATTGAAATTTTATTTAAGTCTCCATCATTAGTATTACAAAGGGCAATACGATTTTGCAGTTCACGGAAAACATTTGCCAACTGATTTACAGTAATGCCTGAAAACACATTAGTTATTTTAGCTTTCAAATCTTCTAATGAACTACGTTTGGTCGCAATACACAGTTGTTTTCTCATGTTCCCATAAAAGAATCCGACGGAGTCAAATCTGGTGAACGTGGAGGCCAATAAAATGGTTCGTCGTCGTCGTCTTCTTGCGGCCATTTGCCGAGATACAACTCACTACACCCCTATACTTGAAATTCAATCTAAAGTAAAAGCTTCCAGAAATAATTTTCATTTTTAAAAATGGATTTTACAATTTTACACATTAGGTATCGCTTTTGTTTGGAAGTACTAATAAATAACGCCAAGGTTTCTGATTAAAATAATTTTACTTCTTTTCCATTTCATTTTAAAGAAATGCTTATACCGGGAAAATATTTGCACCGAATGGAACGACTATAGTATAGTCTGATGAAATGAGCTAATTTAGCTCATAGAAATTAATTATAATTTATAAACAATGTAAATGGTGTGTTGAGTTTTCCTATATATATATATATATATATATACATTAGAACTGTTTTTCCGATCAAAGTTAGACTTGTCTAGAAAACGTGTATATAAAATAGTGCTCAGTACACAATGCAAAAAATCTTAAGTGCAGAGCTGTTAAATATTAAAATGATACTATTCCCTGCGCATTTAGAACCCTGGCACAGTTTTTGCAGCGAAATTCTTATCTTGTCAAATAGCTGAATACTTGATGCTTCGCCAGGGCTACCAAGGGTGTTTTTATTGTGACACCAACAATAGATAGGTTGCCTCCAGGCCACATCCTGTTATTTAACCAATAACTGGAGGGGAGTGACGGATTAATACCTTTCCCAAGGGTACCAGTGCTGAAGCGAATGCAGGGTACTCAACTGGAATTCAAACTCGGCTTACCGATTTCTCTTTCCAAGCCGACATCCACTGCACCACAACGCACATCCGTCACTGAACGCTTACAGCGCCTGGTATTCCCAAGTAGTCACCCATCTAAGTACTGACCAGACCCAACGTTACTTAACTTCGGTGTTCGAACGAGAACCGGTGTATTCAACGTGATATGCCGATCCATCTGTTTATTTATTCAAAAATTGTTGCAAATTTTGTGGTAAAGAATTATTCAATAACTATACTTAAAACTAGGTACATTAAACTTTATAACATTTTTTACAGTATGTACAGGATACTCCTTTGGATTCTTCTATACCCACAATGCATGCTGATATATATATATATATATATATATATATATATTTTAATGGTTGTTACAATGTTTTTATAAATTCATAGTATCACTACTGCCTTGCTTGGGATGATATGATTAAAAAAAAAGGTATAGAAGTGGTGTTGAGAGATAAAATGCGTATTTAAATATATATACGGTGTCCATAACATTCGTGTGCATTATAGAAATTTACAACTTTATTTGTATTTGTCATAGAAATAATTTATAAAAAGTATTAGAAAGAAGTAAATCTGTATTTTTTAAGGTTTTGTTGAAATTTTATTTCAGTTTCGTCGCTGACAAATGGCCTTCCAGACCGTGGCTTATCATACACTGAGCCTGTCTCTTTAATTCTTTTCATCCATTTAGCAATAGTGTTCCTATGAGGTCATTCTTTATTGTATTCTATTCTAAACTTTCTTTGTACAGCATTAGTAGATTTCAGTTCAGCCAACCATCGGATACAGTTTAATTTTTCCTCATTTGAATCCATGGATCAAATTGATTTTAAAAAAAAAGAAAATATTCTTTTTACTTATCTAAAAACTGTTACAAATTTTGTGGTAAAGAATTATTCAATAACTATACTTAAAAATTAGGTACATTAAACTTTATAACATTTTTACAGATTATTTCTATCACAAATACAAATAAAAGTATAAAATTTTTAAAGTGCATATAAACTTTATGGATATTCTGTATTTTATAGTTCAAAAGGCTAGATGTAAGGGTTAGCAGGGCCATGTTTAGCGCCCCCGCAGACCCCTCAATTGCGGGAGCGCCACAAGTTCCTTAGGGGTTGCAAGGCCCTGGGAAGCCGCAAGACTCCTTGGCTCCGCAGATCTATTTTAATGAAAAAAATTAACAAAATAATTATTATGATTAACTGGAAAATTACTATCGTACTTGTATATTGAAATAGACATTTATCAACCCCTCTCGCTCTCTCACTCTTTATGTATATATATATATATATATATATATATATATATATATATATAGCATAACCCACGTATACTGTCATAGCATAATCCACGTATACTGTCATAGTATGTATAGGAAAAACTACTAAAAAGTTGTAAGTTTAAAAATGTATTTTTTTGACAGTATTTATTTATTTCTATTATATATATATATATATATATATATATATTTGATATTTCAGACCGGCCTCGGCCTTTCATCAGAAACAAATGATTTTAAAATTTAAACTAGAAGCGTCCGTCGCAAGAAGCCTTCTGAAGAAAGCACGAGGCCGGTCTGAAATATCAAATATATATATATATATATATATATATATATATATATATATATATAATAGAAATAAATAAATACTGTCAAAAATACATTTTTAAACGTACGACTTTTTAGTAGTTTTTCCTATATATCTATCTCTCTCTCTCTCTATATATATATATATATATATATATATATATATAATCTTTGATATAAGCCTTCCGGGCGCCAGAAGGCCGCAAATTATTTGTAATTAAAAAAAATGAACTTGAGAGAGAAATAGATTATAGATATCTGTTTCAACATACATAAAAAATTAATTAAAATGTTGTAAAAATGTTTGTAATGTATCGCTTCAAAACGCCAATTCCGCGATTTCTTCCGATTTTTCGTGATCACGGCATATCTGCCTTCCGAGCGTATGTTATTTTGCTTAAAGTATCATTTATTGTGGGTTCAGTATGTTCGGGGGGTGCGCAAGTTGCATTCTGCGAGTAGAGGGACCGCAAGGCGCATTCTGCCGGGGGGTGCGATGTTGGTAAGCACGGCACTGGCCGTTAGTTGTATAATAAGAGTTTCTTTTTCAGCACTTCTGGCTAATAGAAGTCTCTCCCGGTTTCTTACCGGGTTCCGAAGGCGAATTGGCATGGCAAAGGACGCGTTCCAGAAGATGAGCAAAATACTAACACACAGGAAAATCTCAATAGAAACGAAGAAAAGAGTGCTAGATTGCTATGTGATGTCAGTTCTTCAATACGACTGTGAATGCTGGACAATATCATCGAAAATGAGGATAAAACTGGAAGCGGCCGAAATGTGGTTCTACAGAAGGATGCTGCGGATATCGTGGACTGAGCATGCAAGCAACGACGAGGTGTTAGAAAGAATGGCAAATAAAAGGAAATTGATGCTGAGCATCAGGAAGAGACAACTGAAGTTCCTGGGACATGCAATGAGGAAGGAGAGCCTGGAGAACCTGATACTGACTGCACAGATAGAAGGAAGGAGAGACAGAGGAAGGCAGCGGATAACATATTTGCAGGGCCTGATCAGGTGGATGACGGAACGGGGGTTGCCAGGAGCAACAGGAGCAAACATACTAAGAGCCACAAGGGATAGGGAGACGTGGAGAGCCATGATCGCCTACGTCCTGAAGGGACAGGGCACATTGAAGAAGAAGAATGATGTCAATCGTTATCGCATATCTTTTCAATTCCTATTCTTGTTCTTACGTTTTAATAATGTTTTTTTTATACTTTTTTTTACACTCAGTACCCACTTCCGGCGTTTTTGTGACTTTATTGCCTTGCTTGGGATGAAATCGTTAAAAAAGAAAGAAAGAAATAATAATATCGATGATAGTAGCACATTTCAGGAACTGATTTTACTCTGTAACGATATTATAAACAACATCTCATAACTCGATTGCGATAAGTGGCGCGGCCTAAGAAAGGTCTAAAAATACTAATCTACAAAAATGATTTACCCCTTTCCCAACAAAAAAAAAAAATTACCCTATTTTTATCATTGGACACAAAATGTTGTCTTATTTTCGATTCTGATCTGATTTTGACTTTCACCCTTCTTTCAAGGAAATGACTAATTCAATTCTGGAATTTTGATTTAGTTGAATTCTTCAGATGTCATTAATTCATTACTGTAAGAATAAGAGCAGATATTCACTTCCCCTTTCCATAATAATTCAACAAGTCGATGTTGTTTCTGAGGGGAAAAAAAATTAAAAGGGATAAAAAAAAAAAAAAAACCGAAATTTTTTTTTCGTTTTTCAAAAAAAAATTTACATGAGTAATTTTCGCGTCTTTGTCTTTCTGCAATTTTTATTCGTTTATTAAAAAAAAAATTAAAAAAGGAAAGAAGAAAATAAAATTTAATAAATTCTTCCCTTTTTGTTAATATCGACTGCCTCAACCAAGTTTAATGAACCTTTCTTCCATCTTGCTTTCTTTAAAGACTTCGTAGTTCATGACTACGGGGAAGAAGCTCTTAACTTCTACATGGCTGAATATCCATTTGAAGTTTCTTGGCTGAAAGGCATAATAAAATAGATAAATTAAAAAAAAAAATGATAGCCTTTAACCAAAATTGACAAAAATGAAGAAAATAAAAAATTAATAAAGAAACAAAATTCAAGCCTGCCTCTACCTACCTAAAAAAAAAAAAAAAAAAAATTAAATAAAGAACATAGAAAGAAACAAATAAATAAATAAAAAAAAAAGGTAACTCCGGCTTCAATTAACTTGTCAATCATGAAGAATTGTGGAATATTTTTCTGACTGAATTTCCAATTAGAATGTCTGGTTTGTTGTGTTTGTAAAACCAAACCCTACCCTCGCTCATCACCCTTCCTCCTCCTTCGTCAGTTTTAACATCTTTCTCTTCGTTTCTGTAACTTCTTTCATTCTTTGGAAACATTTAATCTGACCAGTGGTAATGGCAATATTAGCTGTTTCCCTATAAGGAAACATTTGGCATTCATTGACAGAGCAGTCAGAGCTACACTAGTCACACTTTTCTTCACTTTCTGGTCATCAGAACTGTTACTTCCCGAGAAAATGCTTTCCCTACAACTCTTACCAGAATCTATCTAAACTTATTTATAAATGGAAATTTGTCTGTGTGTGTGTGTCCGTTACCTATAGACTCCGAAACGGCTGAACCGATTTTCTTGAAAATTTACAAAGTTGTACTACATGCGTCTGCGAGTGTTCTTAGCTAGGTTTTGTGTCGAGTTACCCCCGATAAATATCGAAAATCGATAATCGAAAAAATCGGGCTATAGCAGGAGTGGTCCGATTTTAATCAAATTTCATACACTCAAAGATAAACACATAAGAAACGATATTCAGAAGTAAATGCATGAACAGTAGGTTTTAATGAACCTGTTCTTTCACTTCCTTATAATATATATATATATATATATATATATATATATATATATATATATATATATATATATGTTTTTATATATATATGTTTTTATATATATATATGTATATATATATATATATATATATATATATATATATATATATATATATATAATTTAAAAACGAGTTATTACACGACCTAAATTTCTACCATGTGGTGTCTTCAGGTGATTTGCAATAACTGATTTTATATTTTTTTTAAGAACGTTTACGTAGCGGGGATTTTTTGAACGCGCAATTTTCAAAATTAGAAGAAATTATAACGTTTTCATCCATGGTCGTATGACCATATTTTTAATAAGTATTTTTAATAAGTATTTTTAATAAGTATTTTTAATAAGTATTTTATGGTATGTTATTCTTTGGGAATAACATAATAACTAATTATTCTTCCCAAACAAAATTGATAGTGAGGGGCTCCTTCCTAATCTGGCTGCAAGTAAAAACGTTTTCATTCTCTATTATATATATATATATATATATATATATATATATATAATAATAAATACTTTATATCCGTCTCGAAAAAACCCAACGAGTATAAACTCGGAGGGGAAAAAATGGAAATAAAACAAGAAACAAACTAAGCACCTGAACAGACGTCAAAGCACTCGTTTGAAAGAAAACCTGAGATGAGAACCCTAACACTAAAGCGCTCAATACAACAGTAGAGAAAACAAGTAAGAATAAATCTAACCTCGAGCCAACGGACCTACCTAGGTTTCACCTAACGGATCGTCAGGATAAGTCGGCTCTTATATATATATATATATATATATATATATATATATATATATATATATATATATACTGATTTGATCTTTTAAGTAAAATGCTAGCAAGGATTTTGTTCAACGCTAACTAAACGATCCAATACATACAAGAGTTATACCAATTATACAGACAGTTCATTATGATTATTATATAATACTAGCAGTATAGCCCGGCGTTGCTCGGGTGTAATGAAAGCTTTAAAACTAACCCATGGTCCTGGAGCTCAGACTCTTTGGACATTGGCACGAAAGACTAAAAAGCAAAAGGTGTTTCCAGTTAAAGCGAAACCGTAGACTGAAAGAAAAATGAATGGATGTAAGTCAACTTTTGATTTCCTGGTATCGATATCAAATAAGTTTTTTTCATCGTAAACTGAATTTTGAAGGCTAACTAAGTCCTCCGAGTAAATGGTATCATGGCTGAAACTAAGAACTACAATTATACCTACCTAGAGCCAAACCCGAAGCATGAACTAAAATAAAAGGGCTGAAAAAAATGCAAACATACAGGCAGATAAAGAGACACACACACAAACATCTTGCCTTATATATATATATATATATATATATATAATCGATTTTCTGCACTATTGTAAGAACTGAAACCTTGAAACTTATGAATATCGTTTCTTACGTCTTTGTCTATGAGTGTATCAAATTTGATTAAAATCAGACCACTCCTTCTATACCTCGACTCAAAACCTAGCTAAGAACACTCGCAGACGCTTATAGCACAACTGTGTAAATTTTCAAGAAAATCGGTTCTGCCGTTTCGGAGTCTATAGGTAACGGACACACACACACACACACACACACACACACACACACACACACACACAGACACACACAGAGACAAAGTTCCATTTATAAATAAGTTTATATATATATATATATTATTATTATTCAATTCACTACAAGCAAAACAATACTGGGCATGAAAGAGGATAAAAAATCTTTAAAAAGGAACCAGAAATGACATCCAGCACCGGAAACCAGGGACAAACCTCAAGTCCTAGTTTACTACTCCAGTTGAAAAGACCGAGTACGGTGTAATAATTACTGTTTCCTATTTGATCACTGGGAGATTAATAAACAGGGAAGATGTCGTTAAACTTTCCTCCTTTTCTGGTACCTAAGTGTATATGCTGGACAATATCATCGAAAATGAAGACAAAATGAAGACAAAATGTGGTTCTACAGAAGGATGCTGCGGATATCGTGGACTGAGCATACAAGCAACGACGAAGTGTTAGAAAGAATGGCAACAAAAAGGAAATTGATGCTGAGCATCAGGAAGAGACAACTGAAGTTCCTGGGACATGCAATGAGGAAGGAGAGCCTGGAGAACCTGATACTGACTGGTCAGATAGAAGGAAGGAGAGACAGAGGAAGGCAGCGGATAACATATTTGCAGGGCCTGATCAGGTGGATGACGGAACGGGGGTTGCCAGGAGCAACAGGAGCAAACATACTAAGAGCCACAAGGGATAGGGAGACGTGGAGATCCATGATCGCCTACGTCCTGAAGGGACAGGGCACATAGAAGAAGAAGAAGAAGTGTATATGTTCCGGTTTCTTATTCAGTCAACATCAAAATAATTATTTAAAGTGAATTTAATTTAAAATGTACGTAAACATTTGTAATGTTAATAATAGCCGTTTCCTTATAATGAAACATTCAGCATTCAATAACCGAGCAAGCAGCCTGTGCTATTTCCGGTTGACATTTATAAAATCTTCCTATTACAACAATGTTTTAAAAAATAGGTTTCTCAAGTTCAATCACTGTTATCGCTTTTTCCAAAATTGATGATTATTCCTGTTGTATCATGGAATGAAAAGATACACAGAGAAATGTAGATCAGTCAGTTAAGTGCCATACGTGATACACGCTTTAGGCGATCATGTCTCTTTCGAGACATGACTGACAAGGCAGAAGATTATCCCGCAGTAGGTTGACATTACATTCTACGGTAGACTGGTTGCCAGCAAAGGCTACAGAACCCAGTTTGTCCTGTTATTTAACCCATAACTGGAGGGAAGAGACGGATTAATACATTTCCCAAGGGTATTTACGCATAAGTGAATGCAAGGAATATCAAGTGGAATTCGGACTCGGCTCCCCGGTTTCTCATTCCGAGCCGATATCCACTGCACTCCAACGCACATCCTAGGTAACTACTTTTTTAACAGAGTGGTACAACTAAGACGTACTGTATATACACTTTTTACAGTCTCTCACAGTCGTAGGTGTTATTTCCCGAAATCCGAGATAATGACAACCCTCGTGCTCAGCGTGCATTGTCTTTTAGACATCCGGGCGACCGGATGTCACATGGTACGAACCCCGACGCAACAGTTTCCTTCCTAAACTTTTTGTTCTAAACGTGAACATGTTGATTATGTTATCATTTTGACAAAGAGGGATATGGTCAAGAGTAAAAATATTAGCTGTTTCCCCATCAGCCATTCATTGATCAAACTTTTAGTACTGTTTGCGGTTAAAATTTATAAAATATTTCATTTAGAACAATCTTCTTTTATGTGCCGTGTCCCTTCAGGATCTTTCACATGTGCTTCCACATCTCGCTATCCCTAGTGGCCCTTACTCCTGTTACCCCACACAACCTCGCTCCGTCATCCATCTACTCAAGCCCATCAAACATGTTAGCATTGCGTTCCTCTGCTTCTTTTGCTCTCTTGTTAGTATCAGATTCTCCAAGCCCTCCTTCCTCATTACATATCCCAGAAACTTCAGCTATTTTTTCCTGATGTTATGTATTAGTTTCCATCCTTTCCAAAACCTCATCGTTGCTGACATGTTTGGTACATGGTATCCTCAACATCCTCCTGTAGAACCATATTTCGGTTGCTTCAAGTCTCTCCTTAATCTTTGAGGAGATGGACCAGTATTCACTGCCATATCGAAGAGCAAGTAATCCAGTATTCTCTTCTTTGTTTCCAGTGAAATTTTCTCGCCTCTCAGTACCCTTCTAAGCTTCCGGAATGCATCCTTTGCCATGCCAATTCGCCTTCGGTTCTCAGTTGCACTTTCCGTCTTCTGTTAAAACATTTCCCAGGGATTTAAATTTCTGTACCGGCTTGATTTTAATATCCCCAACCTGTACTTGGCATCTTTTTACTGATGACCATGCATTCGGGTTTTCTTGTAGTTTATCTGTAGTCATTTCCTTCCACTTTTTTCAGATACCTTCTGTCGTCGGTCTTTTAGTTTCCTTTCCGTGTCTGCTATCAGCACTGTATTATTTGCATAACTTAGATTGTTCTGATTGTGGTCGCGAATATTTTTAGGAAAAAGGATTCTCAAGTTCAGTAGCTGTTATCGCTCTTTCCCGAATCTAACTTACTTATCTATATCTATGATAAAAAGCTATTTAGAATGTAATGATTAGAAATGTTAGAGTGAATAATATCACTGAAATCTAACCTCATAACAGCCTGATATCTTCACAAATCGTGACAAATTCATCAAAAACCAAGATGGCGCATCAATTTTAAATTAGACGCAAGCAAATTTTGGTACATAAATAAGGTTAAGTTTGATTCCCGAATGTGGAATTCTCTTCCACATGACTGCTTCCCCGACGGCTACAATCTCCAGGAGTTTAAATGTATGGTCAATAGACATCTCCTAACAAACTAACTTCCATTCTTTCAAACACTCTTCCCACCCACCCAACTATCTATCACCCCACTTCTGACATTTCCTATATCTAACCACTCTTCCTATTTACCTCCCCCTATGTAGCCCCAAGCGCAATAGTGGCAGTGGAATGCCTTGCTTGGGGTGAAATGATTAAAAAAAAATGTTAAAACATATGATAATGCATACCGTCCTGTCGAATATTTTTATCGACATTTCGCTAGAAATCTTCATTAACGGTAATCTTGGCAAGTCTATTACAAGCGCTAAGTTTACGGTGGAAAGTTTTCTGAAAGTTATGTTTTCATAAGATTCAGTCAGTCAGTTTAATGCCATACGTGATACACGCTTGGGCGATCATGACTCGAAAGAGACATGACTGACTGGGCAGAATATTATCCCGCAGTAGGTTGCCATTGCTTTCTGCGGTAGACTGGTTGCCGACCAAGGCTATAGAACCCAATCTGTCCTATTATTTAGCCCATAACTGGAAGGAAGAGACGGATTAATACCTTTCCCAACGGTATTTGTGCGTAAGTGAATGCAAGGAATTTCAACTGGAATTCGAACTCGGCTCCCCGATTTCTCGTACCGAGCCGATATCTACTGCGCCGCAACGCACAACCTTTAACTCCGGTCACCGACCTTTGATTTTTAGAAAAAAGGGTGGTTTTTGGAGATATTTTATATGAAAAAATACATCTTATAAGCACCCGAATAATGCAATAAAAAGTATGTCAGAAAACAGGTCATAATAAACATTACTACATGGCTAATACCACTTAAACGTTAGTTCATAGCGCAAATGCTACAGACTAACAACGCCTTGTAAACATACTTATGCATAATAAGAGCTTTGAAAGAATGCTCCTTTTCAAAACAACACTAATCTATAGAGATATTTTATAAGAAAAAAATGTGCCTTATAAACAGCGGAATACAGTACATTGATAATTGTGCTACATTGTCTTATTGATAAGCTATTGTACTACATTGTATAGAACTAGTAGTATCGGTGAAAATTTCACAGCTTCCCAGTTTGAATTTTGTTTTCTTTTTCTTTCTTTCTTTCTTTCTTTCCTTCTTTCTTTACTTTCTTTCTTTCTTTCTTTTTCTGCTCTTTCTTTCTTTCTTTCTTTCTGTTTTCTTTATTGTTCTTTCTCTCTTTCTTTCTGTTTTCTTC
Organism: Ascarosepion bandense; assembly: GCA_037127315.1. Classification (NCBI taxonomy): domain Eukaryota; kingdom Metazoa; phylum Mollusca; class Cephalopoda; order Sepiida; family Sepiidae; genus Ascarosepion; species Ascarosepion bandense. The sequence continues at coordinate 4,924,605 of JBBBDQ010000151.1, forward strand.
CTTTCTGTTTTCTTTCTTTGTTATTACCTTCTTTTTTCTTCTTTTCTTCTTTTTCGGTTTTCTTTCTTTCTTTCTTTCTCTTTTCTGTTCTGTTCTGTTCTTTCCTTTTTCTTTCCTTCCTTTCTTTCTTTCTTTTTATTTTTTCTCTCTTTCTTCTTTTCTTCTTTTTCGGTTTTCTTTCCTTCTTTTTCCTTCCTTCCTTCCTTCCTTCCTTCCTTCCTTCCTTCCTTCCTTCCTTCCTTCCTGTTTTATTCCTTTCTGTTTTCTTTCTTTTTTATTTTCCTCTTTCTTTCTTTCTTTCTTTCTTTCTTCAGTTTTCTTTCTTTTCTTTCTCTTTTACTTCTTTACTTTCTTTTTCTTCTTATTTTCTTTCTTTCTTTCCTTTTATCGCTGAAATCAAACAGCGTCTCTGATATGTTTTTTCCGGCTTTCCTCGCGATGAAAATGGAACAGCTATTAATGAAGTATCGGTAGGGCGTAAAGTACGTGCCAACTGAGGAAGAAAAGACACACAGATTGTTATATTATATCTGCTATTCTATGTTACATTAAATTACATGAGTCCAGATGCAAATCCAGCGTCTAGACCCCAGTTAAAGGAACCCCTTCTCTGACCGAGCATGTTTTCAGAAGTGCAGCCGTACTCATTACATTTGGCCAGTTGCAGTGAAGTTACATAGATGGGATTTATGGAAGGGTTCATCTGCACTTTAAGGGCTGTTGTTGTTTTGTGCCGATCGCGTTCCACTTAACCTCCTCATTAAAGCCTGTTCAGTCGCCGACCACATTAGTAATTTCATAAAATAGGTGAAGAAACAGTATGGAATTTATTTTCCCACATTAATTTTTTTGCCTTTTAATAAAGAAAATATTAGTATTTTTGTAAAAAGAAAGTGTCGCGATTGTTGTAAGTGTTAAAATAGTAGTTTTGTAAGTGTTGTGAGTGTTGTAAGTATTTTTTGATTATGTTTTCTAGATGTTACACCTCTAGAAAACATGATCAGTCAGGGAAGGGATTCCTTTCACAGTAGACTAGATGCTGGATTTGCATATGGACGCATGTAATTTAATGTAACATAGAATAGCAGATATAATATAACAATCTGTGTGTCCCTTTTTCCTCAGTTGGTACGTACGTTACGCCCTACCAATACCTCATTAATAGCTGACTGTTCCGTTTTCATTGCGAGGAATGACGGAAAAGACATATCAGAGACGCTGTTTGATTCCAGCGATAGAAGGAAAAAAAGAAAGAAAATATTTTGTGTTACTTTAAACTTAACATCAATTCAAAACCTTTAAATTATTAATTATTTTTCAGTTTATAGTATTTTTACATTATTCGGACCATTGTCCTCATTTTTGTTGTATCTTAAGAACAAATGGCCCAGTGGATATAGACGTTGGTTAGTTCCTGCGACTTGACCGAAAGAGTCGTGAGTTCAATATCAGGCTACAGCATTGGCGAACAAGTAACTTACACGATTAGAGGGAGTTAACTCATGACTACCAAAAGAGGCACTACTACGCAAGGAAGGAAGATCATATACCCCAGTGATTGTAATAAAGGGTTCGGTTCGAAATTCCTAGCACCGAAAAAAGGCCGGAGCGTCAACAGCCAAAACGTCATGCAAATAGCAACAAAGATGAGGACAATAGTCCGAATAATGAAAATACTGTAAATACTGCATCATCTCAGAAATATGGACAAATATTTTTCAGTTATTTTAAAATTTGAATTTTCAACGGTTCCATCCACATCCGGGTACAAATGCCAACGTTGGATGTTCTTTCTTTCTTTCTTTCTTTCTTTCTGTTTTCTTTCTTTGTTATTACCTTCTTTTTTTCATCTTCTTTTCTTCTTTTTCGGTTTTCTTTCTTTCTTTCTTTTTCTATTTTTCCTTCTTTCTCTTTTCTGTTCTGTTCTTTCTTTCTTTCTTTCTTTCTTTCTTCCTTTCTTTCTTTCTTTCTTTCTGTTTTCTTCCTTTCTGTTTTATTTCTTTTTATTTTCTTCTCTCTTTCTTTCTTTCTTTCTTTTCTGTTTTCTTTGTTTTCTTTCTTTTTTTCTCTTTTACTTCTTTACTTTCTTTTTTTTTTCTTTCTTTCTTTTTATCGCTGAAATCAAACAGCGTCTCTAATATGTTTTTTCCGACTTTCCTCGCGATGAAATTGGAACAGTTAGCTATTAATGAAGTATCGGTAGGGCGTATAAATGTTGGATGTTCAAGCCCCAGATGTAGGGCAGATTTTTCAATCCCGGTATCATCCTGATTCTATAAAACGTATATATCTATGGAGAGAAAGTGACACACCGACGAACAGATAGAATTTGTCGTTTATTTATTTAGATAAATGTTTACCAACCTTAATTTATTGCGCAAATAATAGTAGTTTCGTGGGTGTTGTGTAAGAGCCGTGTGTGTTTTAAGTGTAAAAATATTAGTAATTTTGTTAGTGTCAAAACTTACTTAATGTTTAAAGAAAGAACAAAACAAAACAAATTTGGCTAGATTTAACAAAAACGTGTTTTAATGTATTTCCATTATGGCTATGTTTCTATATTGTCATGACAACAGTTTCTGATTTACCGATTCCAAAGAAGAAATTATTTGCTAAAATTGAACAAAAAAAAAAAAAAGAGCCTGAAAACTATTAATTTGGAAAGTAATTTTTATGACGCCTTATTTTATGGGTATCTTTTTATTTCATAAGTAATTTTTTCTATTTGTTAAACTTGTATTTTTTTTTTTTTTTTGCGATATTTTATTTATATTTGACTATTTTTATGCTTTTGGTCCGCAACTTTATTTTAAAATTTTCTTGTGTAAACATACAGTTTGCGAATTATTTCCATGGAGACGACTTGCCATTCAAATCTAAACCATAGATTAAAACCTTAAAAAAAAAAAAAATTAACAGCTAAATTATATTTTGGTGGAACCCGTTTTCTTTTATATGTTTATTTATTTGACCAGTTCTTTAGGAGATAAGGTTTGAGTGGAAAGGCAAAAACTGAAAGGCCATGGCAGTCTGTCAGTGGACTCAAAGACCATAAAGATGTCATTACTCTTTCAGTCATAACCGTCACGGTTGGTTGGGTGGTTAGTGGCAGCATTTGAATTTTAACGCTTCTTTTTTTCCGTGGCAATATATGGAAAGCAAACATTACTCAATAAAATGAGGGGGGAAAAGGAGGAACAAGCATGATTCTGTTGAAACAGGAATTTCTATGAAATGGTTTTTTGCCCAAAATATAACACTAGCCTCCTCGACAAAATTTGAATATATATACTAGCAGTATAGCCCGACGTTGCTCGGGTGTAATGAAAGCTTTAAAACTAATCTATGGTCCGGGAGCTCAGACTCAGCCTAAAGAATATTTGTGTGAAGCTTGGTGAGAATGGGGATAAAAATTGTGGATTTGTATAAAGGACATACAGACAGATAAACAGACACACATACAAACATCTTGCCTTTTATATATATATTATTGATTTTCTGCACTATTGTAAAAACTGAAACCTTGAAACTTCTGAATATCGTTTCTTATGTCTTTATCTATGAGTGTATCAAATTTGATTAAAATCGAACCATTCCTTCTATAACCCGATTTTTTCGATTATCGATTTTCAATATTTATTGGGGGTACCTCGACACAAAACCTAGCTAAAAACACTCGCAGACGCTTATAGTACAACTTTGTAAATTTTAAAGAAAATCGGTTCAGCCGTTTCGGAGTCTATAGGTAACGGACACACACACACACTCAGACACACACACACAGACAAAGTTCCATTTATATGTTTATATATATATATATATATATATATATATATATATATATATATATATATTCGTGGGCACTTTAAAAAATTACCAATACAAATGAAGTTATACATTTTTTATAGAGCGCACGGACTTTATGGACACCCTTTATATATATATATATATATATATATATATATAATAAAACAAAAAGGAAATAGTTTAATCATTTTCACGTCAGGGAGTTTGTGAGTGTTTTTTTAATTATTGCATGAACAATTATATATTTTATATAAAAAAATTTATAGTGTTTAATTTTTGTATATATATATATATATATATATATATAGGATGTCCATAAAGTTCGTGTGCACTTTAAAAATAATACAAATACAAATGAAGTTATACATTTTTTATAGTGCGCACGGACTTTATGGACACCCTGCGTGTATATATAAAATAAAACAAAAAGAAAATAGCTTAAGCATTTTCATATCAAGGAGTTTGCGAAATTTTAAAACATTTTTGTTTTTTTACTAATTAATCATCCAATCAGTCAGTCAGTTGACATACGTGATACATACTTGGGCGATCATGTCTCGAAAGAGACATGACTGACTGGGCAGAAGGTTGCCATTACTTTTTTCGGTAAACTCGTTGCCAGCCAAGGCTATAGAACCAGTCTGTCCTGTTATTTAACCATTAACTGGAAGGAATAGACGGATTAATACCTTTCCCAACGGTATTTGCGCGTAAGTGAATGCAAGGAATTCAACTGGAATTCGAACTCGGCTCTCCGATTTCTCGTTCTGGGCCGATATCCACTGCACTACAACGCACATCATACCCATATAGCGCAAGAGCTCCCTCGAGTAGAAGCAACCTCTCGTAGGACTGTTTCATAAAGTTGCGGTTTTGGGGAAGAAAAATATGGTCTAACATTTTTAAAGTCAAGGAGATCGGAAATGATTTTATTTATTACTAATTGATCTCCCAAGAGTCACTCAAGGTAAAGGTTTAGTGGCTGAGGTCGATGCACGTAAAATTAGGATGTAAGAAGTTAATTTTATCAGGATATATAGGAAAAATAATGCTTAACTTTATTGGAAGTTGTTAAGATTGTTATGATCAGGGAAGTATTCACTTGGGAGTCTGTTCTAGAAAGAAATACTTCTCTGAAAAAATTTGTTCTGAATATATACACCTGCTTCTGAATTATTATATAAGATAAGTTTTTCTAACACTACTCCTCAAAATACATTGAAGAAACATGCAGAAATTGGGGGGAAAAAAACGAATCTATGAACACAAAAAGAATTTCATAATTTAAAAAAAAAACACTGTCTATGCACAGATATAAGTTCGGCTACAGTTTCGGCCTAAAAAATGCCAAGCTCATGAAAAGTGAAAAGATCGAGAGTGTCGCCATCAAATATTATCAAAATATTAATCTGCGCCACGGTTTTTTCCCAATCTCACCTATCCTAATAGAAACAATACTTTCCCATGCCAACATATAAAACAAGCGTATAAAAATAAAAATAAAACGGTTAAATTCATAATTTCAACGTCATATACCATTACCAGACAAGCAATATAATTGACCTTAATATTTTTCTTTGAGTATGCAATGTACGTAATGAAATATGAAATATTTTTCAGTTTACCTAATGACCATTTATGAGTGTTTTATAATTTTTTAGGATCCAACAACATTTTGTTTCTGTTTATAGATACTGTGTTTCAAATACATTCATTTATTTCATTTTTTTCTTGCTTCCATCAGTGGAAGGAAGGTGTCGGCAAAAAGTAAATAAACTTTTCCTCTTGTCTCTTTCTTTTAATCATATTCTATATTGTTCCTTTTTACAGATAATATCTGAGAATATATATATTACGAAAAGTTTCGGAGATTAACGAAATGGAATTAACAACCGACATATTTAATTCTTTTTTTGGTGGGGGGGAATATGTACAATTTATTGAATATGTTAAATATATATTTATATATTGAATATATAATTTATTTGTTAAAAAATAATGTTCTAACAAATATATATATATATATATATATATATATATATATATATATATAGGTCGTTTTTTTTTTTAATCTGGGGAGCCCGAACGCGTACGAGCGGGCAAAAGAACAAAAATTACCCAGTCCCCGCAAACTCCGGTCGCGCTGGCCCCGGTGAGGAGCAACGGGTACACATCTCTGGTGCAATGGGGTGGGTCGGCTTCGGGACACAGTTCTTCGAAACCGGGTATCTGCTCAGTATAATTTGTCTCAGTTGCATATCTGTCCCCGGACAGAGTTACAACTGAGCTGCACTCAGTCTTCGAGGACAGAGACGCAACTCAGAGATGTTTTAAGGTCCCCACTCGACACAAAATGTGCCATGTTAGTATTATTTGTGTGTTAATAGGTGAGAACATCTAACTCCTAGTATCCTAGGATATAGGCAACTTCGTATTCGAAACGGATTGCACAACTCCAATCTAGAAAAAAACAAACAAAAAAAAACCACCTATTTTCTACGGAAATCATCGTAGCCACAATTAATGTAGTGAGGCCGTCGTGGCCGTATGGATCAACGGAGAATCTACAGAATTAACATACATACATGTTTAGAAGTTACTAAAACCTCATTTGAAATATGTTTAAATTCTCACAACCTTGATACTGCTGCACTCACTTGATATCAAAAGACATTTAAATTTAAAAAAATTATTTGAAGAAAAATATTTAATGAAATGTTTTTTCTGCTACTTTTATTCATTTAAAAATATTTCTATAATTAATGACTTTTCTCTACTTATTAATTGGCGATACCGATTTTAAATGAGGTTAGAAGTTCTCTGGAAATGTCAGAGAAGAATAAAACCTAGCAACACCTGTTGTGTGTGTGTGTGTGTGTGTTTGTGTGTGTGTGTGTGTGTGTGTGTGTGTGTGTGTGTGTGTGTATTTCATCATCGACTGAGAATTATTTTTTTCAGTTTTATATTGTAAATATTTTCATAAACAAAATCTAGATAAAGGAAAAAAATAGTGTCAGGAACGCAGACAGACATTTTGAATATCTTAACAAATGGCTTGGCGGCCTTTTTGTGGTGCGGTGGATATCGGCTCGGAGCGAGAAATCGGACAGCCGAGTTCGAATTCCAGTTGAATTCGTTGCATTCACTTACGAACAAATACTCTTGGGAAAGGTATTAATTCATCTTTTTCCCCTTTAGCTATGGGTCGAATAGCAGGGCAGATTGGGTTCTATAGCCTTGGTCGGCAAACTGTCTATCTCAGAAAGTAATGTCAACCTACTGCTGAAAAATCTTCTGCCCAGTTTATTCACGTCCCTTTTAAGACATGAACGCCCAAGCGTGATCACGTATAGCATTTAATTGACTTATGTATAATACAAGCCAAAAGTAGGGGAAATCGTCTAGATTTCGAAGACATCCCTCAAAGTTTGGTAGCGTGCATTTCTCACAATTCACTGGCTCAGTTGGGTGTAGAAGCTTTTTTTTTTATCACATATTTAATAATAAAAATAATAATAATTGTGGTTGCAATTGGTGGTGGTGACAGTAGTGTCATTAATCCATTTAGTGCATAAAGCTTACATAGCATTTTAACTCCCTCTTTCGCTTAATTCCTCTTACCGGTTAATGGTAATAGGCATGGCGGATTTTATAATTTAGGTAACCCCCTCACCCCACTCAAAATTGTGAGTCATACACTAATGGGTTAGATCAATTTTTTTCAACTTTTTTAAGTAACGGCACACCTAGGAGCAGAAAAAAATACCACGGCACAATTAGCAACATTTTTAAAGTGTATGCATTTAAATATGAAATAAAACCATAGATTTAAACAGAATTACCCACACAAATATGAACTTATTTCAATGTTTCTATTCAATTACTAGCCATATAGCACGGCGTTGCTCGGATGTAGTGAAAGCTTTAAAACTAATCCATGGTCCTGGAGCTCAGACTCTTTGGACGTTGGCACGAAAGACGAAAAAGCAATAGTTGTTTCCAGTTAAAGCGAAACCGTTGACTGAAAGAAAGATGAATAGATGTAAGTCAAATTTTGATTTCCTGGTATCGATTTCAAATAAGTTTTTTTCGTCGTAAACTGAATTTTGAAGGCTAAATAAGTCCTCTGAGTAAATGGTATCATGGCTGAGACTAATAACTACAATTATGCCTAGTTAGAAGCAAAAACTAAAATAAAAGGGCTGAAAAAAATACAGACATAACAGGCAAATAAACAGACTCATAAACAAACATCTTGCCTTTTTTATATATATATATATATATATATATTATTGATTTTCTGCACTATTGTAAGAACTGCAACCTTGAAACTTCTGAATATCGTTTCTTATGTCTTTGTCTATGAGTGTATCAAATTTGATTAAAATCGGACCACTCCTTCTATTATATAACCCTGTTTTTTCGATTATCGATATTTATCGTTGGTACCTCGACACAAAACCTAGCTAAGAACACTCGCAGACGCTTATAGTACAACTTCTTTTTTTTAATCATATCACCCCAAGCAAGGCGGTAATGCCACTGATGTGCAGGGGGCTACGTAAGAGTAAAAAGATTGGAAAAGAGAAAGCCGGAAACCACATCCTAAACAGGGAACAAGGGATGAGCCTCTTCACCTGTTCAATAGACGTGGGTGGAGTGTGAACCGGGCGATAGTTTAGTCTATCTACTCCAATTGAGAGAAAAAAAAAGAAAAAAGAAAAGGGAGTGAAAAGATTGGAAAAGAGAAAGCCGGAAACCACATCCTAAACAGGGAACAAGGGATGAGCCTCTTAACCTGTTCAATAGACGTGGGTGGAGTGTGAACAGGCTGATAGATAGATCTATCTACTCTAATTGAAAAAAAAAAAAAAAGAAAGAAACCAAAGTGAGAAGATTGGAAAAGAGAAAGCCGGAAACCACATCCTAAACAGGGAACAGGGGATGAGCCTCTACACCTGTTCAATAGACGTGGGTGGAGTGTGAAGCGGGCGATAGATAGATCTATCTACTCCTATTGAAAAAAAAATAGAAACTAAAGTGAGAAGAGTGGAAAAGAGAAAGCCGGAAACCACATCCTAAACAGGGAACAAGGGATGAACCTCTTAACCTGTTCAATAGACCGCGTTTCGTTATAATGCTTTTTAGATTATGAACACTTCCAGCAAAAATTACACAAATTTCGCAGTTTTGCCTTCCATCAACCTTTCTACTAAGTTCATAAATAAATTAACCATCCCCAAGACTAAGATTGTAACCATCACCCTGTGTAAGTTTTCAAGAAAATCCGTTCAGCCGTTTCAGAGTCTATAGGTACCGGACACACACACACAGAGACACACACAGAGACAAAGTTCCATTTATAAATAAGTTTAGATTTGTGTAGCTTATTTAGTGTAAAACATGTGCGTTTTTTTCCGTGATTTCTTCAATATTTGGTCAAATGTGTGATAAGCAAACCGCCATTTCTTCTTCAGTTGAGCGAAGTCATTATCACTTTTCATCTTTGATGTTATTTAGGATTGAGAAGCCTAATTGATATAAAACACGTAGAAATTGCAATAAAACGTATAAAGCTAATGTGGATGATTTCTTTTGTATTGAAACCCAAAATGTATAAATGGGGGCCGTTGAATGTTTGATTTTTGAGCCCTCGATCACTAGGAATGTTGACCAATTCTTCTTCCCATAACCAAAGTTCAATATTATAATAGACATTTATGAAGGGATTTCGAATCAAATTATATTTTCTGTGCTCTCTGACGGAAAATAATAGTCGATGTTTTCGTCTAGTGCTGTCAGATGCGTACGGTGTCTTTTTCTTTTTTTTTTTTTAATCATATCACCCCAAGCAAGGCGGTAACGCCACTGATGGGCAGGTGACTACGTAAGAGTGAAAAGATTGGAAATGAGAAAGCCGGAAATCACATCCTAAACAGGGAACAGGAGATGAGCCTCTTTAAGGTATTTTTTTAATGTTCGGTTATAGTGAGAAGGTTGATTTAGTCAGTTTTTAATGAAAATCTTTTGTTTTTATTCTTTTTTTATTTTAAAAAACTGAAAATGTATTCTAGTTTTGTATTAAAAATGTTTGGCTGATAATAATTTTTTCCTTCAAAATTGTATTGTTGGTAATATTTTTCCTTCAAAAATGTATACTTTTCTGTAAAAGTCTATTTTTATGTATATATTTTAATAAAAGTGTATCTTTATACTTTCATAGTGTTTTGATCCCAGTTTGGGGGTTAACTATTTACTCATAGCTGCGACCCTAACAGGTGCTACCACTCCGGGGCAGAGTGGAGCTGAGAGCAACAATAATTAAGAGGTGGTTCCATGCTCTTCAAAACCTCCAATCTCTTGATCAGGGACCTGTCTGCCGAAAGGGTAGACCTGGGAACAACAGCAATTAAGATGTGCTTCCATGCTCCTCAAAACCTCCAAACTCTTGATCAGAGACCTGTCTGCCGAAAGGGTAGACCTGGGAATAACAACAATCAAGAGGTGGTTCCATGCTCCTCAAAACCTCCAATCTCTTGATCAGGGACCTGTCTGCCAAAAGGGTAGACCTGGGAACAACAGCAATTAAGAGGTGGTTCCATGCTCCTCAAAACCTCCAATCTCTTGATCAGGGACCTGTCTGCCGAAAGGGTAGACCTATAATATATATGACAATATTTCGCGGCAAACTTAATAGGTTCACGCGGCTCACTAGTGTGCCACAGCAAGATGGCTGCGAATCACTGGGTTAAATAGTTTCAGAATCATAGCTTCTTTTCTTATGAACCGTTTCCATTCAGGACGTAGGCGATCATGGACTTCCACTTACCGCTGTCTCTTGTCACTCTCAATATTTTTTCCTCTTGGTATCTCTCCCAAACCACGCTCAGCCATCTATTCGCTTAAGCCTATCAAATATGTTTCACACTGCTTTCTACTGTCACTCTTTCCTTCTATCTATCTTGTGAATATTAGATTCTCTAGACCCTCTTTCCTCATTACATGTTCCAGGAACCTCAGCTGTCTCTTCCTGATGAGTTCTCTTCTCCTTTGCATCCTCTTATAATTTCTCATGGTATCTGTTCACATAAATATGAAGTAGAAAATTGCAATAAAACTGCTAAAGCCTTTTCAGCTAATGTGGGATAAAAGGGTTTAATACTTATTCATTTATTAAAGCACTAACCTTGATGGGAATGATAGGAAACCTCGACATTTTCGGCAAAGATATAAGAATAATCAAGAATCTCTACTGGCAGCAAACGGCCTGCATACGGACAGGTAACGACCTCAGTAGATACACAAAGATAGAAAAAGGCGTAAGACAAGGCTGTGTCTTTTCACCGGATTTGTTCAACCTATACAGCGAGAATATTTTGAGGACCCTAGATGACACACCAGGATTTATTATTGGAGGCCACAACCTGAACAACATAAGATACGCGGACGATACAGTACTGATTGCGGACACGGAAAGGAAACTGCAAGATCTCATACAGAAAGTAGCAGTGGAGAGTGACAAGATGGGACTACAAATAAACTTTAAGAAAACTGAGTGCATGGTCATCAGCAAAAGATACAACCCAAAATGCCAAATACAGGTGGGGGATAACAGAATCAAACAAGTCCAAGAATTTAAGTACCTAGGAAGTGTTCTAACAGGAGATGGAAAGTGCGACACGGAGATCCGAAGGCGAATTGGCATGGCAAAGGACGCGTTCCAGAAGATGAGCAAAATACTAACACACAGGAAGATCTCAATAGAAACGAAGAAAAGAGTGCTAGACTGCTACGTGATGTCAGTTCTTCAGTACGGCTGTGAATGCTGGACAATATCATCGAAAATGAGGACAAAACTGGAAGCGGCCGAAATGTGGTTCTACAGAGGGATGCTACGGATATCGTGGACTGAGCATACAAGCAACGACGAAGTGTTAGAAAGAATGGCAACAAAAAGGAAATTGATGCTGAGCATCAGGAAGAGACAACTGAAGTTCCTGGGACATGCAATGAGGAAGGAGAGCCTGGAGAACCTGATACTGACTGGTCAGATAGAAGGAAGGAGAGACAGAGGAAGGCAGCGGATAACATATTTGCAGGGCCTGATCAGGTGGATGACGGAACGGGGGTTGCCAGGAGCAACAGGAGCAAACATACTAAGAGCCACAAGGGATAGGGAGACGTGGAGATCCATGATCGCCTACGTCCTGAAGGGACAGGGCACATAGAAGAAGAAGAAGAACCTTGAACTAATTACTAATTCCACACACACAAATATATACGTATGCCGTGGTAATATTTCACGGCCAGCTTAAGGGTATAGCGCGGCCTACGAGTGTGCTGCCGCACAGAGGCCGCGAATCTCTGGTTTAAATAATTACAAAATCCTAGCTTCGTCTTTTATGTGCTGTTTTCCTTCAGGGCGTAAGCGATCATGGCCATCTACATCTTGCAGTTCTAAATAACTTTTTTTCATGTTATTTCTTCCTTTATTCGGACTATTGTCCTTATCGTTGTTGCCATTTGTACGACGCTTCGGCCGTTGTGCGCTCCGGCCTTCTTCAGATGCACGGAATTTTGAGCCGAAACCTTTATTACAATCGCTGAGGTATATGAACTTCATTCCTTACGAAGTAGTGCCTCTTCTGGTATTCATGAGTTATCTACCTCTAACCCTGTAAGATACTTGTTCACCACTGCTGTAGCCTGATACTGAACTCACAACACTTTGGGTCAAGTCACAGGAACTAGCCAACGTCTATATCCACTGGGCCATGTGTACTTAAGGAGTCCGAATAATGTAAATACTGTAAATACTATTTTATCTCAGAAATATGGACAAATATTATTTATTCCTGTTCTGCCATTCATATACTCAAGCCCATCAAATATGTCACACGTTGCTTTCATCTGTCCCTTTTCTATTTATCCGCCCAGTGAGTATCAGATTCCCTAAACTTTCCTTCCTCATTACGTATCTCGAAAATTTCAACATCATGGGAATAAACAATCAAATCATAGCTTGATTTGATTGTTTATGGGCGAAGAAGGCATAAATTGATTTGATTATTGATAGGCGAAGAGGGTATAAATTGATTTGATTATTGATAGGCGAAGAAGGCATAAATTGATTTGATTATTGATAGGCGAAGAAGGCATAAATTGATTTGATTATTGATAGGCGAAGAAGGCATAAATTGATTTGATTATCGATAGGCGAAGAAGGCATAAATTGATTTGATTATCGATAGGCGAAGAAGGCATAAATTGATTTGATTATTGATAGGCGAAGAAGGCATAAATTGATTTGATTATTGATAGGCGAAGAAGGCATAAAATGTACTAATTAGTAAATGCGGAGGGTCGTCCTAAAACTTTGAACTTGTAATCAAATGTTAAATTTAACTGATCCCCTAAAAAAGGAATCTGTTTTTTTTTTTTTAATCAGACAGTTAATTGCCATGTTTCTATGACTGAGGTGGATGTAGATTGATGATTTTTTCTGCGATAGACTAGACAACCCAGGCTATAGTACCCCAGTCAGTTCTGCTATTTGACTTATTGCTGGTGGGAGAAAAAAATACACAGATTCAGACTTTCTCCAAGTGTATTTCCGCTGTAATGAAATCCGACCGGACTATTACGAACCTGGCTCTCCTGTTTCTCCGTGCGAGCCGTTATCCGTTGAGCCACCAAACAATATCCACCTAAGCGAACATGTGAGAAGTGACAAGATTTTGGAGAGGATGGAAAAGAAAAGGCAACTTATACTTAACATCACGAAAAGAGAGCTGTAGTTTCCGGGGTACGAAATGAGATAAGGAGGGCTTGGAGAATCTGATATTCACAGAACGGATAGAGGTAAAATAGACAGGGGAAAGCCTCCCGGGTCATACTTGATGGGTTTGAGCATGTAGATAGCAAATAAGGTTTGGGACAAATGCCAAGGGAAAAGGTGTTAAGAGCTGCAAGGGGATGTGGAGGGCCATGATTCAGGTGCCTTGTCCTGAAGAGAGACAGTACATAGAAGAAAAAAGATAACGGACTGAGCTAACGTGGGTCGATATTTTGCGGCAAAAAGAAGAGTTTAACACCGACCCGCGGATATCGAGGAGAGCACTCTGTTTTCGAATGCGTGAACAAGGACTTTATCTCTTCATAGTTGAGAACATTACAGGTCGGACAGAGAACTTTTCGGTATCCCCTTGTATACCCAGGGAAGGGTATCAGAATTTACGTAACCTTCGTGTTTTTATCTTTGTTTATTTATTTATTTTTTAAGGAAGAAGATAATGTTTCAGTTGAAATAAAAACGAAATCCACCTCATCTTACTTTACAATGAATCTGACATTTTTTTAACCCCTTTTTATGACCTGCGTCTGGTTTTTAATCTCTCTTACTTGTAAAAGAGATTTTGTTTCTTCTGTCTCCAGGAGCAGATGTCAGCATGCTTCTTTGGAAACATAAAAAAAAAAAGAAAGCAAAACAAGAAACAAAAAACGAAAAACAAAAACAAGCAATTCTTTTGTGCACTCTACCTCGAAATATTTTTCTTACCCCGAACCCCGTTCAACACGAACCTTTATTTTCATCCTTCCTTGAATTTTTGTCTTTTGAATACAAACTGATCAAGGTTCTCCTTCTGTCTTTCGCATGCTCTCTCTCTTACTTTATCTCTCTCTCTGTTGATCTCTCTATTTGCTTCACTTAACTTTCAATGGTTTTTTATGACCTTCAGCAAGGTAGCTGATCAGTTTGAAAGTACCTGACCTAATTTACCCACGACGATACCGTTACAATCTTTTGTGAGAATAGCTAACATATTCTCCAGATCCTTTTTTATTTGTATCGTCATTAAGAATCTCCTTTTTCTAAGTACCGTGTTCCTTGAGGATGTAGGCGACCATGGCCTTCCACATCTACCTATCCCTTATAGTTTTTAAGATCCTTCTCTTCTTACCCCTCACAAACCCTGCTCTGTTATCCATTTGCTCAAGACCATCAAGTATGTCTTTCTTTCCCTTTATTCGTCTTGTGAGTGTTAGATTCTCCAGGTTTTCTTCCTCATTACATGTTTCAGAAACCTCAGCTAGCTTTTCCTGATAAGTTTCCTTTTCGTTTCAATCCTCAACAAAACTTTGTCGTTGGCCACGTGTTCCGTCCATGGTATTCTCAGCATCCTTCGGGAGAAGTATATTTTGGTTGTTTTAAGTCTTTCCTTCATCTTTGACGAGATTGTCCAGCATTCACGGATATCACGTAACAGTCTAGTATACTTTTTTTTTGTTTCCAACGAAAATTTCCTGTTTTACTAAATAATTAATAAAAGAATTAAGATGGGGTACTGCTGCCATTTATGGTCAGGTGCCCTTGCCGTTCTCCTCAGTGTTCTTGACAGGCTCCAAAGGAGAGTCTGTAATGTGATAGGTACTGATCTGGCGACTCGACTGCAGCCACTTCCCCATCGTCGAAATGTGGCCTGCCTCTGTCTCTTCTATAAATACTTTCATGGCTTCTGCTCGGACGAGCTTAAGTCACTGATGCCTCCTCAACAGGTGTTTACCCGTGCAACCAGACTGGCAACTGGGTCCCACCCATTCACAGTCAGGTTAGCCAAATGCAGACGACAATTCTATTCCTGCAGCTTCCTCTCTCGCACTTCCCGCCTGTGGAACTCACTCCCGTATTCTTGCTTTCCTGACGGCTACAACCTCCAGAAATTTAAATGTAAAGTTAATACTCATCTACTAACCGCTGGCCTCTAGCTCTCTCCCCTCCCCTGTATAACCTTCCCTTTCTCTCCACCTATGTATCTGTCATCGCACCTGCTTTCTCAGCTTTCTATTGTTCCTTTCTAACTAGTTTGTACTCCTCACTCTTTTCTAATTAATCTTTTTACATTTCTGTAACCCCCTGCCCATCAGTGGCGTTTCCGCCTTGCTCGGGGTGAAATGATAAAAAAAAAAATTCATCAGAAATTTTAAATAGAAAAACTGTGAAATTTTCGTGGTTCTTTTAAGTAATCATTATTAATGTAGATGTTAGTTATTAGATTAACCGTATTCTTATAAGGAAAAATGTGACATTCACTGACCAAACAGTTAGCGTTATTTCTGAACAAAATTAATCAAATGATTTTCTTAAAATAATTTTTCCATCTGTTATTGCTTTCTCTAGTTACGATGAGGGTTTTCTTGTAAACATTTAGTATTTAGTAGTGTGAAAAGTTAACAAATGAATTATATAATTATTTTCCCTCCTCGTGATTCTTGTTACCTGTTTTAATTGTTAGTGTTGGACGTGTTCAGTCGCCTTTCTTCTTGCTCGCCATTGTTAACTTGTCTAATAGTAATGGTGAAATCAATGATTTTTGGATTGTTACGTGTTTGAAGTTGTAACAAAGAAAAGAAAACGATTTACCAAAACACAGAACTAAATCACGAACAAATATTTAATTTACTAAAAACACAATATAAAATATATACAAATATAAAATTGTAGCATTCAAAACAAAAAACATAGATTTTACTGGCGATGTGTTTACGAAGGAGAAGGAAAGGTGTTGGTCACGTATTTTTAACAGGTTAAGGCTAGCGAAGTAATGTAAGTGCTATTATTGGAAATCCTCAAATGTGTATATATAGATTAACTTTCAATGAAAATATTCAAAATTTCTATTTACCGGATTTGTTCCATGAGGTTCTCTTTTGTGTGTTTGTTGGTCGGTAACTTTTCATGGAGATTCTTTCGATTGGATATACTAATCCGCGAATCAAAGCCGGAGTTGATAATGTCAGAAATTCCCTTTTAGCAACTGACAACTCTCTTAAAAAAAAAAACTATTTTTATAGGGTCTAGCACCTAATTAACATATTTCACGATATTTCTAGAATCATCTAGATTTTTTTCGAATATACTGGAATTATCTAGAATCTTCCAAACGTTCTATTTCTATTTGTTCTATTTTACAACTACTTCATGAATGAAAACTTTTTGTATTAACAAATAGGACTCAGTAGAATTCCTTACTATAAAATTTAATCTTTTTGTTGAGTTTATTAATATTATTTATATAGAAATGCATCCTCGTCTATTGAACAGGTGAAGAGGCTCATCCCTTGTTTCCTGTTTAGGATGCGGTTTACGGTTTTCTCTTTTCTAATCTTCTCACTTTTTTTTTCAATTGGAGTAGATAGACTAAACAATCGCCCGGTTCACACTCCACCCACGTCTATTGAACAGGCGAAGAGGCTCATCCCTTGTTTCCTGTTTAGGATTTGGCTTCCGGTTTTCTCTTTTCCAATCCTTTCACTCCTATGTAGCCCCCTGCACATCAGTGGCGTTACCGCCTTGCTCGGGGTGATATGATTAAAAAAAATATGCATTCTCGTAACAGTATACTGGAAGAATACGGCATGTGTCTGTTTGTGAGTTAAAATTTAGTCAGTATTTTTATTTTTTACTAATGTTCACTCAATAAAATGTCCAAGGACGACCCAGGGTAAAAGATTATTGTGTAGAGTTGTATTAGCAAAAAGGGGTAAGATAACGGAAAAGGTAGCCAATTTTAGATTAAAAACAATTAAAACTTTATCTATAAAAGTAACGAGGGTGGACGTTGTGTACGTATTTGTTTATTTGATAAATTTGACTTAGCGTCTGCATTTTGTGATCTAGCTCGACGGGAGTTGCGATCAGATGTAGATCAAAATTTTAGAACACTGACGACACCTTGAAATTTTTCATAAAGTCAAAACGAGGGGTAGAAAATATATATTATCACCCCACAAAGTCAGGGATCAGTTTATGCATTGATTATAAGAATCGATCACCCAACTTTATATTATCTGTATCTGTATATGTTGCTTCTCCCCCTCTCACCCTAATCCAATAGAGACATTCGACATTGTTATCTATAACTATAAAAGTGACGAAGGTGGACGTTGTGTAAGTATTTGCTATGTAAATTCATCATGTTTTTTTTATTCTTATTATTCCTTAAACTAACATGCAATGAGGAAGGAGAGCCTGGAGAACCTGATACTGACTGGCCAGATAGAAGGAAGGAGAGACAGAGGAAGGCAGCGGATAACATATTTGCAGGGTCCGATCAGGTGGATGACGGAACGGGGTTTGTCAGGAGCAACAGGAGCAAACATACTAAGAGCCACAAGGGATAGGGAGACGTGGAGATCCATGATCGCCTACGTCCTGAAGGGACAGGGCACATAGAAGAAGAAGAAGAAGAAGAAGAAGAAGAACAAGAGAAAGGGTGTTAAGAGCTACAAGGAATAGGGAGATGTGGAGGGCCATGATCGCCTATGTTTTGAAGGGACACGATACATAGAAGAAATTGCAGTCTTTATTAATGCTAATGGTCATGGTGAAACGAATCATTTCAGTAGAGGAAATATTCTGAATTCATTTTTATAAATTTCTAACTTGAGTGTTAAGTCAATAAATGTCGAATGTTTCCGTATAAGGAAACGTCTGATTTCATCAGTGACCTTAACATTTAAACTAAAAAAGGAAGAAAAAGTGATGGCTGAATAAAAATGAATAAATGAAACCGAAAGAAAGTGAAGAGGTGAATAGACATTTAAAAGTTGCCGAGTAACGAGTGGGGACTTCTGGATTGAAAGTATGGTGGCAGTTTGGTATTTTAGACAATCAAACCGATTCTCGTCATTAAACACTTTCCATTATGTCTGCCGACATTTAATGGCATGTTAAATTAAACAAGAGGTGAAGAAGTGGAAAGCGAATTTGTGTTTGTCTGTGTGTGTGAGAGAGAGGCGAGGGAGACGAAACGATTAGGATATGGTGAAGACGTGGGTGAGATGTGAGGTTACTTTATGACAACGTCATTGAACTTCCTCTCTTTCACAGACATACATACACACAGGTGCGCACACACACAACCGTGTGCAAAGGTAAAAAGAAAATCAACCGAGACCATATAAACAAACATCAATTCTTACATAAAATACAATATATATATATATATATATATATATATATATATATTGTGTGTATTTTGGCAGCATTTTTTCATTAATGCAGGTTTCATTGAATAATATAGACAAGTTTTGTCTATTAATTTTGTGTAGGATCCGTTCATACCGTCTGATATACTTGATGGCAAGTATATCAGACGGTATGAACGGATCCTACACAAAATTAATAGACAAAACTTGCCTATATTATTCAATGAAACCTGCATTAATAATATATATATATATTTTTTTAATCGTATCACTCCGAGTAAGGCGGTAACGCCACTGATGTGCAGGGGGCTACGTAATAGTGAAAAGATTGGAAAAGAAAAAGCTGGAAACCACATCCTAACAGATCAGACCTGGGGAGATCTGGGGAGATCAGACCATTGTTCTACCATGGTTTTGACGTTTTTGGTTAAGTCAGGCGCTTTGTATTACAACTTAAATATCTTAAATTTCTCTTCAAACATATAGTGAGTTTAATAAAACTGTTTACTTGTCTAATTTAGATCTCACCTATAACTGTTAGTATCTACACATATTTATAAATGCAACTTTGTCTGTGTGTGTGTGTGTGTCCGTTACCTATAGACTCCGAAACGGCTGAACCGATTTCTTGAAAATTTACACAGTTGTACTATAAGCATCTGTGAGTGTTCTTAGCTAGGTTTTGTGTCAAGGTACCCCCAATATATATCGAAAATCAATAATCGAAAAAATCGGATTATAGAAGGAGTAATTCGATTATAATCAAATTTGATACACTCATAGACAAATACATAAGAAACGATATTCAGAAGTTTCAAGGTTGCAGTTCTTACAATAGTGCAGAAAATCGATAATATATATATATAAAAGGCAAGATGTTTGTGTGTGTGTCTCTTTATCTGCTTGTATGTCTGTATTTTTTCAGCCCTTTTATTTTAGTTCTTGCTTCGGGTTTGGCTCTAAGTAGGTATAATTGTAGTTCTTTGTCTCAGCCATGATACCATTTACTCAGAGGACTTATTTAGCCTTCAAAATTCAGTTTACGACGAAAAAAACTTATTTGATATCGATACCAGGAAATCAAAATTTGACTTACATCCATTCATTTTTCTTTCAGTCTACGGTTTCGCTTTAACTGAAAACAACTATTGCTTTTTAGTCTTTCTTGCCAACGTCCAAAGAGTCTGAGCTCCAGGACCATGGATTAGTTTTAAAGCTTTCATTACACCCGAGCAACTCCGAGCTATACTGTTAGTATATATATAAAGATAACCTATAACCGTTTAGTATTTATATATTATAGTGTTAAATTGTAATGAAGATTAGTGTCAAAATATTTTTCAGTTGTTTACTGGCATTTTAGGCAAGCAGAAATTTGTCATAAAGTGCTCGATACCAAGATAGTGTTAATAGAATTAGAAGTTTGTAACTTAGTTGGCAGAAAAAAATCCCTGAAAAGAAGAGTGAAAACATAACAATAATGCGTTCAGGAAACTCCGAAGTCCACATGACTGAAATAACACTGCTCAGCTAAGTTACACATTTCTCTCTCTCTCTCTCTCTCTCTCTCTATATATATATATATATATATATATATATATATATATATATATATCAATATGTAAAATTATGTTACATATGAAATTTTATATATATATATATATACATATAAGAAAAACGCTCTTTGAAAACACATATATACTTAGACAAAAAAATAATAAACAGAAACTCAAAATCCTGGAAGCTATCTACATTAAACAAATGAAACCTGGTTTGAATACGATAAATTTTGCTTTCGTATAGTCTGATAAGCTTGATGGTGCTATCGTTAAAAGACAACAAGAAATCACAGTTATTGTTGATTTTTTATGAGGTCTATGCTTTCGGCTTACATAAGCCATTATCAAAGAATGAATATCAACATATAGTGAATATAGAACATTTAAGTTATTAAATGTTATATAAAGCTCAGACCATATAAAAAATCAACAATTACTGTGATTTCTTGTCTTTTAACGATAGCACCATCAAGCTTATCAGACTTATACGAAAGGATACTACACAAAATAAATAGCCAAAATTGTCTATATTATTCAACGAAACCTGTATATATATATATATATATATATATATATATATATATATATATATAGTGATGATCATCCACGTATACTGTCTTAATATGTATAGGAAAGAATATTAATAAAAAGTTTTGAATTTAAAAATGTACTTTTTTTTAACAGTATTTGTTTATTTTTATTATATTTTATATTTCAGACCGCCCTCGGTCCTTCATCAGAAACAACTGATTTTTAAATTTGAATTAGAAACGTATTTCACGATAGCGTTCGAATATTTTTTTGTTTACATCACGTGGTGTGTTTGTTCACAACATGCGGCATGTCCGTAGAGATCAACTATCCTCACTTCTAACAAATATTTAAATAATACAAACCTATCAGGGAATTTAAAATGTGGGAAGCCTCGCTGTTTAATTTGTAAACATTTAATAACAGACAAAACATTCTCTGTACCCAACACCAAAATAAAATTACACCCACCAAACCTTACTTGTGACAGCAAAAACATCATCTACTTTCTCTTCTGCTCAGTTTGCCCCAACAGTGGATATATCGGCGAATCCGGTAATAGCTTTAGATTTCGCTTCAATAATCACAAACTAAATATACGACAAAAAAATGTATACTCCCCAATTGCAGCCCATTTTAATCAACCTGATCATACTTTAGAAAATTGCAAATGTTTACTAATAGACTCCAAGTTTAGTTCTACATACACACGCAGAAAGAAAGAAAAATACTGGATTTTAAAATTAAATACACACAAGGTAGGGTTAAATAGGGACTTAGGTGTGTTGAATCTTTACAAATATTTCAATAGCTAAAAAATTTTTTTCAGATATTCCGAGAAATTTTTATCTAAAACAAACAGACTTTCTCTACGGACATGCCGCATGTTGTGAACAAACACACCACGTGATGTAAACAAAAAAATATTCGAACGCTATCGTGAAATACGTTTCTAATTCAAATTTAAAAATCAGTTGTTTCTGATGAAGGACCGAGGGCGGTCTGAAATATAAAATATAATAAAAATAAACAAATACTGTTCAAAAAAAGTACATTTTTAAATTCAAAACTTTTTATTAATATTCTTTCCTATATATATATATATATATATATATATATATATATATATATATATATATTATCATTTCACCCCAAGCAAGGCATTTTACTGCAACTGTTGCGCAGGGGTTTACACAGAGGCAAGTGATGAGAAAGAGGGGTTAGTCATAGAAAATGTTAGGAGGAGAGTAATAGACGGATAAAAAATACCAGTGTAATGGGGGTGGAGTGGATGGAGAAAAGAGCTTGAGAGAATGGATATGAGTTAGTGAGATAGGAGATGTCGATTGACCTTGCATGTAAATTTCTGGAGATTGTAGCTGTCTGGGAAGCATGTATATGGAAGGGAATTTCATAGGCGGGAAGTGCGAGAAAAGAAGCTGTTAGAGTAGAAATTGCGGTTACATTTCATCGGTTTCACTGTAAAAGGGTGGGACTAAGGGTTGTTAATCTAGCTCGTGTAAATTCATACCTAGGTGGCACCAGTTAGGTAAGTTAATTGGAGCAGAAGCCGTGAAAGCATTTGTAGAAGAGGCACAGGGAAGCCACGTCACGCCGTTGAGTGAGCGACTGCAGCCGAGCTGACAAGTCGGTATCGATCACATTACAGATTCTCCGTTATTTGTTTCGACATTGAAAGACCAATGTCTCATCAAGTAGTTAGTAATGATGTATATATATATATATATATATATATATATATATATATATATATATATATATATGGGGTCAAACAGAGGCCAACAGCCAAGGGAATTGGGATTTTTTCAGAGGTCAACCCCTTCATGACGGCCTGAACTATTCCAGACAGATCCGACGCCAATACTTGGAACTGGACTCTCTTTATTGTCCTGTATAAAGTTTTGGTCAGATAATATACTAGTGGTGTTGGGTATGGGTAGGAAAGTGCCTAGTTAGCTATGCCTATCTGGTGTTTGGCGGCTATTTTAAGCGCTGATAAAGAAAATACTAATCTTTCTAGTCTTGAAAATTTACACAGTCTGCGAGTCTGCGAGTGTTCTTAGCTAGGTTTTGTGTCGAGGTACCCCCAATAAATATCGAAAATCGATAATCGAAGAAAATCGGGTTATAGAAGGAGTGGTCCGATTTTAATCAAATTTGATACACTCATAGACAAAGACATAAGAAACGATATTCAGAAGTTTCAAGGCTGCAGTTCTTATAATAGTGCTGAAAATTGATAATAAATATATATATATAAGGCAAGATATTTGTGTGTGTCTGTTTATCTGCCTGTATGTCTGTATTTTTTTCAGCCCTTTTATTTTAGTTTTTGCTTTGGGTTTGGCTCTAAGTAGGTATAATTGTAGTTTTTAGTCTCAGCCATGATACCATTTACTCAGAGGATTTATTTAGGCTTCAGAATTCAGTTTACGACGAAAAAACTTATTTGATATCGATACCAGGAAATCAAAATTTGACTTACATCCATTCATTTTTCTTTCAGTCTACGGTTTTGCTTTAACTGGAAACAACTATTGCTTTTTAGTCTTTCTTGCCAACGTCCAAAGAGTCTGAACTCCTGTACCTTGGATTAGTTTTAAAGCTTTCATTACACCCGAGCAACGCCGGGCTATGCTACTAGTGCATAATATACAGAGACTACATGATAATACCAGACCTCCGTAAATTTAAGTGATTTGATCAAATCTTATGACGGTTTCAGGTTTAAAGTGAAAACTACTAATAAAAACTAAAATCTCTGTTTTTAAATGAGTTCTGAAGGGTTTCTTCTATGAAAAGTAAAGAAGTAAATAGAAATCACAAAGTTTTAACAAGCTATGAACATTAAGGGCACAGGGGCATTTTACAGTGAGATATCTCTTATAAAATCAAGTATCTTCAGGTCAGCTTATCTGAAATAGCGATGAATTCATTTTGAAACTTATTTAGATACTTATTTAGATACTATATTTATATTCTAGTATGCCTGTTTAGACACACAAGAATTATAACAAGCTATGAACATTAAGGGCACAGGGGCATTTTACAGTGAGATATCTCTTATAAAATCAAGTATCTTCAGGTATGCCTGTTTAGACACACCTGAATTATACATTCGTATCGAATTATCTACGGTTTTAATGCCCTTTATACGAGACTGACCCCTGAAAAATACTGACCCAAACCAAATCGAAAATCCCCAAATTTCTGTCTTTTGGTTTGTTTTCTTTAAATCTCTAACGAAGTTTTAAAAACGGCGAAACTTATGAGATTGACAAACGTTTCCTATTGGTTCTTTATCTTATCATCCCGTCGGATTTCGATCAATATTTAATCTGCGTTTGATCCTTAGCTTATATATATATATATATATATATATATATATATATATATATATAAAATGAAATTTATAAAAAACAACTCAACACGTCATTTCAATTGCTTATAAACTATAGCTCATTTCAATGAGCTTAATTAGCTCATTTCATCAGACCTTACAATATTCCGTTCATCTGGTCCAAAATTAAAACAACTGAAAAAGCGATTTATTCGGTTTTTGGCATGTCCTTATGTGCCTCTGTGCTTATTAAAATTATTACTTCATGGGGATAAATTTAGCAGGTAAGCCATTCATTTTCTGCTGAGGGAAACCTTTTTATAAACTGAAAATGCATTCTTTAAGTTATTGGGATATTTTTTCTTTTATTATCAGTCAGTTAAATGCCGTACGTGATACACGCTTGGATGATCATGTCTCTAAAGAGACATGACTAACTAATCAGAAGATTATCTCGCAGTAGGTTGGCATTACTTTCTGCGGTAGACTGTTTACCAGTTAAAGCTATAGAACCCATAACTGGAGGAAAGAGATGGATTAATACCTTTCCCAAGACTATTTGTGCGTAAGTGAATGCAACATATTCAACTGGAATTCGAACTCAGCTCCCCAATTTCTTGTTCCCAGCCAATATCTACTGCACCACAACGCACTTTATTATAAGTTATTCTAACGTGAAAACGTTTAAGGTTGGTTCTATTTGGTCCTGTCATATCATTGTTAGATAGGTTATTTTGGCCTATTTTAAGCAAAAAATAGAAATTATCTGTACTGAGAAAACCTGATGCAATGGGGCAAAATAGACTTGATTTTCAGATTCAGTGTGAAAGAACAGACCAGTAACATGTATCCATTGCCCAACAACATTTGGGTTAAGAAAAAAAATGACTACCATTGTAATTATTAATTGGTTTCTTCTTTTGATTAAGTTCCTTACCATAAATGTTACTACATGGAAACAATGCGCACGTAAAAAGTAATTTTCCTAACCTTGGAACATTAACCATCAATTAAAGTCACCCCACTACTAACCACTAAAAATATTTAAAAAATATTAAATATAAATCTTTATTCGAAATATTTTACATGCAGGCACTTCAAACTTTGTACTTTGAGTTAACGTTAATAGGAACTGAAAAACGTATTATTTAGGTAAAAAAATCAGGTACTGAAAATTGTAATTAAATTGTAATTAAAATGGCGTCATTTGTGTTGGGTACTATATACCCATGGTTAATGTTCTCGGGTTAAGATTATATTAAATTTGGAAAAGAACAGGAGAAGTTATGAAACCTGGAAAAGAACAGGACATGATATTAAATCTGGAAAAGAACAGGACATGATATTAAATCTGGAAAAGAACATGATAAGATATTCTAATGAATTAAAAATATTTAAAATATTGCAACTAAAAATAATTCAAATTTTATTTTTAGCTGCAATATTTTAGGTATAAATTTTTTATTTTTAACATTACTAGAATATCTTGCCCTTCTCTTTTCCAGGTTTAATATAATCTTAACAATATTACTGTTCATGCGGGCATTTTTTCATGTAATTCATTTTTCCAGGCATTGCTATTAATTTGATATAAATTAAATGCTGAAAATTGCATTCAAAAATATCTAAAAAAATGTATATGCAATTGATTAAAAAAAATAAAAAAAATAATTATTTATAATTAAGCCTGATAATCAATTGTGATAAAATGATAAGTGATAATTAAAGTTTAATTGACAAAAATGATAAAAGATATCATCAGAAATTTAAAATGCATGCAAAAATATTTAACAGAAAAAAATTATAAAGAATAAAATTTATTATTAGAAGCGTTAATCGCTCACTCATTTACTTATGTAGTTAGTGTCCTTTTTCGGACTTCATATATTTTTATGTAACTTTTTTCTACTGAACCAAAATTCAATGTTTTTAATGTAGCTAAGAAGGTGTCCTAACTCTTTAAACTGTTTGAAATTTGGTTGAGAACTAAATTAGTGGTGAAGCTTGAAAGCTGCCTAGATTCGCTCAATGCCGGATTTAAGAATATATTCAACCACGGCAGATTACTTCTGTTCTTTTACAATTCTTTCACTTGAGATAGCATCTGTCAATATTAATATAAAAGTAGAGTTATAATTATTTCAATAAATAAATAAATAAATAAATATGGTTACCTGATATCAATTATTCATCCAAGGTATTTCTAAAAAAAAAAATTCTTTTCTTCTTTCAAATCAAAGGATTCCTGATATTTTTCATCAATGTTCAATTCCATTTAAAGCCATAAGCAATTCCCCTCCAAAATCCGCTGATAAATTTCCTTTTTAATGATTTCATAATTTAAAAAACAAAAGAAAAATCATTTTCTTTGTCTAACTTTGCCATTTTTCTGGCTTCTTGCTTCGTGTCAGTTATTTCCATATAGCAAGAAAAAAATATTCATATATTGCATGTACAATACTAATATTAAAATAAAAAAAGTATCTTGTGATTCGTATTAATGATTTCTTTACTTTGCTTGGTCTTGTCTTTAGACAGGAATCACTATTTCTTAAAGCTATGGAACATAGCTAGCTTTGATTTCGGTTCATCTTTAGAATGGCAGATGAACTTCTCATTCAGTTATTTAAACTCTCAGACATTGTGTTTCTACGCGAAGACATTGGTATTGTTCATCTTGAAACTTGCTGAATTGGCATTTTTAGAACTTATTCTTTCGTTGTCTGTCGTATTTGCATGATTTTTTTGGTGCATCTTTGTCGTTTTATCAGAAAAAAATTCTATTTAATGTTTTATTTTTAATATTTTTATTAAAAATCATTTTTGATGTTATCAAAGGAAACTACAAAAAAGTTAATTAGTTGTACTAGTATTGCACGAATTATGCAGGCATGTTCAGTGTTTGTTCTGGCCAGTGCTGTTCCATTAATTACGCAGGTTGAATTGATGTAATGAAACAGCAGACAAAAAGAAAAAATGGCCGCTCAGAATGCAAAATCGGAAAGCAAAGATCTAGCTGAGTTCACTATATTCTTCTTCTTCTATATGGCTTGTCCTTTCAGGACGTAAGTGATTATGGCCTTCCACGTCTCCCTATCACTGGTAGCTCTTAGCACGCTTTCTCCTGTTACACCTCACAAACCCTCATTCTGTCATCTCCCTGACCAGGCTCTTCAAATATGTTATCTGCTGCTTTCCCCTGTCTCTTTGTCTCTTTATCTGGCCTGTTAGTATCAGGTTCTCCAAGCCCTCCTTCCTCATTGCGTGCCCCAGTTGTCTCTTCCTGCTGCGCAATATTAATGTCCTTTCTGTTTCCATTCTTTCCAAAACCTCATCATTGCTCACATGTTCAGTCCACGATATCCGAAGTATCCTTCTGTAGAGTCATATCTTAGCTGCTTCAAGTTTTTCCTTAATCTTTGATGATATTGTCCAGCATTTACTGCCATATTGAAGAACTGACATCACATAGCAATCCAGTACTCTCTTCTTCGTTTCTAGTGAATAATGTTTCCTGTCTCTTGATGCTTTACTCAGCTTCTAGAACGCGTCATTCGCCATGCCAATTCGCCTTCGGATCTCTGTGTCACACTTTCCGTCTTCTGCTAGCACACTTCCCAGGTATTTAAATTTCTGTACCTGGTTGATTTTAGTATCCCCCACCTGTATTTGGCATTTTGGCCTGCTCTTTTTGCTGATGACCATGCATTCGGTTTTCTTGCAGGTTATTTTTAGTCCTTTCTTGTCACTCTCTTCAGCTACCTTCTGTAGGAGGTCTTGTAGTTTCCTTTCCATGTCTGCTATCAGCACTGTATCATCTGCGTATCTTATGTTGTTCAAATTGTGGCCTCCGATGATAAATCCTGGTATAACATCTAGGGTCCTCAAAATAGTCTCGTTGTACAAATTGAATAGATACGGTGAAAAGACACACCCTTGTCTTACGCCCCTTTCAATCTTTGTATATCTACTGAGGTGTGCGTTGTGGTGCAGTGGATATCGGCTCGGAACGAGAAATCGGGGTGCCGAGTTCGAATTCCAGTTGAATTCATTGCATTCACTTACGCGCAAATACCCTTGGGAAAGGTATTAATCCGGCTCTTCCTTCCAGTTATGGGTTAAATAACAGACAGATTGGGTTCTATAGCCTTGGCTGGCTACCAGTCTACCGCAGAAAGCAATGGCAACCTATTGCGGGATAATCTTCTGCCCAGTCAGTCATGTCTCTTTCGAAACATGATCGCCCAAGCGTTTTTCACGTATGGCACTTAACTGACTAACTGATATCTACTGAATTCGTTACCTGTCCGTATGCAGGCAGTTTGCTGCCAGTAGAGATTCTTGATTACCCTTATGTCTTTCCCAAATATGTCGAGGCTGCTGAGCCTCTCCATCAATTCCTTGTGGCGTATTTTGTCGAACGCCTTCGCATAATCGATAAAACATAGGTACAAGTCCTTCTTCATTTGTATTGTCTTTTCGGAGAGCATCCTAATCATAAATATGGCGTTCCTTGTCCCAGTGTCTTTGACGAACCTGCACTGTACTTGTACTTACACGAAAAAAAAAGTTTGAATGCATCTCTTCTTCCCAATCTATGGGTTAAATAATTGAATAAACTGGGATTCAATATAGATCAAATATGAACTGGAATCTGACAGAATAAAAAAATAAAAAATAAACTTTTATTAATTTCGCCGAGCGTCAGGAACTGTTGTAGCTTGTTTCTCTTTACTTGCTTGTCTGTCCACTAATTTTGCTTAAATACCCTTCAAAGGCATCACAAAGCATTTTTTTGTTAGTGGGAACGCGAACCCTTGGTTGAAAAATGTTAGATATTTATTTTCAAAGCGTTAATTTATTAACTGGACGTATGAGCAATCTTCCGACTCAGAAACCTTTTTTGTCATTTTGTGTTTGACTGTCTCGAGGCTTATTTCTGTCTTCGTTCCGCACGATAAAGAACAAATAGGAAAAGATTTTATCAATCGAAAATGTTTCACTTTTATTAACGCTTCGTCAGAGAATGAAAATATGAAGAAAAAGAAGAAAACAATTCAGTCAAATTTATGGCCATAGTTGTTTCTGTGCTTTATGAACGAGTTTGAAAACCATTCAAAACTTTTTCGTAATACATAAGAACAAAACTCACATAACATTGATTTTACAAATGGCAGCCTAATTAAAAAAAAGCAAAAACGTAACTGTTTACGGAGAATGTACTTCGGGGGCCTACTAATAGCAATATTACCAACTATAAACACACGTCAAAACATTATATTACATCGCCAACAGCTATCGAAGCTATTCTTAAAGTATCTAACCTATGTTTATCTAAAACAAACGGTAAGTATGTAAAACCTTTCCCAAAGCAACATGCAAAAAAACGACAAACATAATGTCTGCCACACACACACCCACACACACACACAATATATATATATATATATATAATATATATATATATATATATATATATATTATCATCTGATTTTCACATAGACAAACTATTTTGATACACTTATATATATAGCGATATTTACGAGTTTTCAGGAAGGTTTGGAATCCGTTAATTTCTGGAAAATTCGGATGAACGCTTCGCCTCTTCTTGTAATCAGAAAGTATCAAACGTTGATTTAAAGAGTCGAATGCGCGTGACCGATGACTGACCAATGAAAATACAAAGCACAAATGTAAAAGTATATTTTATTCTCTTTTCTCTATATCTCATTCTCTGATGAAGCTTTAAAATCGAAACAAGTTAGATTGATAAATCTTTTTTTATAATTGTCTTCTTTCCATCTATCTATCTATCTATCTATCTATCTATCTATCTATCTATCTATCTATCTATCTATCTAAATGCGTGTTTGTGAATGTGTATAATTAGATTGTTTGGAAAATAATGTCACGTTTTTGAAAACAAGCAAAATTATCCTGACAAGCCATAAAAGAATAACATGATGGAACCAATTCCTATTGAAATAATTCAGGATTTTTGATGAAATGGACTTGCTGAGTTGATCTTTTTCTAACTTTCAAAGGATTTGTCACGAAGAATGCATTCTTTCAATAAGGAATGGCACTCGTTTCACAGCAGGCTTTTATCTTTAATGATAATATTCTTGACATTTGAATATCTAAAAATGCGTCATCAATTTCAGAACAACCTAACACAGATTATGGGCAAATGTTTCAAGCTATTGTTTTTATAGAGAAAGTGAATAAATGGTTTGCATTGTCTATTAAAAAAGGGAATAAATAATTTTGTGTACAGTAAAATATAAACAGCTGATGAAGATAAAAACAATATCAGTCCCCCTAAAAGCAATGAATGATAGACAATCTACTCACACACGAAAAGGAGATTTGAAGTAACAGAAATGAACTTCTACAAAAAAGAAAAGAAAAGAAAGAACAGACCTGAACTGTTATGTAATATCAGTCCTATATGAGAGTGAATACTGAATCTTCCCACAGATGAAGAGACTTGAAGCAACAGAAATGTGCTTCTACAAAGAAAAGATTCCTGAACTGTTATGTAATATCGGTCTTCCTATACAGCAGTGAATGCTGGACAATCTCCTCTCATGAAGAAGAGACCTGAAACAGCAAAAATGTGCTTGTACACATAAAAGAGTCCTGAAATTTTATGTAATATCAGTCCTTCTATATGCCAGTGAATACTGGACAATTACCTCACAAATGAAGACGAGACTTGAAGCAACAGAAATGTGCTTCTACAAATAAAAGATTCCTGAATTGTTATGCAATATCAGTCTTCCTATATGGCAGTGAATGCTGAACAATCTCCACACAGATGAAGAAGAGATTTGAAGCAATAGAAATGTGCTTCTACAAAGAAAAGAGTTCTGAAATCTTATGTAATATCAGTCCTTCTATATGGCAGTGAATGCTGGACAATCTCCTCACAAATGAAGAAGAGACTTGGAGCAACAGAAATGTGCTTTTACAAAAGGATGCTGACAACAACATAGATCGAAATGTGAACAACGATGAAGTTTTTGAGAAAATAAAAACAAAAAGTACGCTTATACTTTTTTTTTTAATCATATCACCCCAAGCAAGGCGAAAACGCCACTGATGCGCAGGGGGCTACGTAAGAGTGAAAAGATTGGAAAAGAGAAAAACCGGAAACTACAACCTAAACAGGAAACAAGGGATGAGTCTCTTCACCTGTTCAATAGACGTGGGTGGAGTGTGAACCGGGCGTTAACATCAAGGAGAGATGAAGCATATAATGAGGAAAGAAAGCTTAGAAAATTTGATACTCACAGGACAGATTAAAGGCAAAATTACTACGGAAAACTGCGCATAGCCTACTTAGTGAGCTTGAGTAAATGGATGAAGGAGAAAGATTTCGGAGAAAAGAGAATCGTTTAGAGCTACGAATGACAGGGATTTGTGGAGAGCCATGATCGCCTACTTTCGGCACTTACCTGCTGAAAAAATTTGGTTACCGACTACCTTTTTTCTATTAACTGATGAAAATTTTTTGTTTGTTTTAATCCGTATTTAATTTATTTAATTTGTTTCTTACCTGGAGATATCTGTTGCAAATTGGTAGCATTTTTAAAGAACACCTGCAAATGTAGCGACAATTTTCACGAAATTAAATGGAAAAGTTCGAGAGAGAGAGAGAGAGAGAGAGAGAGAGAGAGAGAGAGACACCAAAATAGAAATGAAAGTGTTTGCAAAAAGAAATAGAGAAAATTATTTTCGACGTTCTGAAGACACTAAGAACTCAAGAAATAGACATGACTTAAAAAGAAACACACACACACACACACACACACACACACACACACACACACACACACACAAAAATAACAACACCAACAAAACAAAACAAAAAAAAAACGAAAACAAAAAACTGTACCAGGAAATAAGATTTTGAATTAAAAGTTTATCATCCAAATTTCGGAAAATAGAATTCTTGATGATTAGGTTAGTTGGTGGATTTTAAAAAGCACGAAGCTGTGTTGGCAAATTTAAACTTGAAGTTTGTTTTTTATAATACTCGATTTTTTTTTCATATTTATACTTAAATCTACAGTAGTTGTTTTCATGCTTGAGTCTATAGGTAAATATTAGTTGTTTTACTACTTGAGGAGATGGGTAAATTTTATTTATTTTCATACTAGTTTCTATAGGTAAATATAAACTGTTTTTATACTTGAGACTATAAGTAAACATTAGTTGTTTCATACTTGTTTCTATAGTTGTTTTCATAATTAGGTGCATATAAAACTATTTTTTTTTCATGTTTGAGCTTATAGGTAAACATTAGCTGTTTTCATACTTGATTCTTTGGGTAAGAATTGATTTTGTTTAAACTTGAGTCAGTCAGTTAAGTGCCGTACGTGATACAGGCTTGGGCGATCATGTCTCTTTCGAGACATGACTGACTGGGCAGAAGATTATCCCGCAGTAGGTTGCCATTGCTTTCTGCGGTAGACTGGTTGCCGACCAAGGCTATAGAACCCAATCTGTCCTATTATTTAACCCATAACTGGAGGAAAGAGACTGATTAATACCTTTCCCAACGGTATTTGCACATAAGTGAATGCAAGGAATTCAACTGGAATTCGAACTCGGCTGTCCGATTTCTCGTTCTGGGCCGATATCCACTGTACCACAACGCACATCCTTGAGTATATAAGTAAAAAACTATGTTTATGTTTGAATAATATGAAAATATTGGTTATGTTGATACTTAAGATTATAGGTTCACACGGGATGGCTTCATTATTGTGTCTATAGGTAAACATTTGATTAAGTTTTCATGTGTTCAGGGTAAAACATAAGTTGTGTTTATATTTGAGTCTAAGAGTAAACATTGGCCATGTTGATACTTGACTCTAAAGATAGACATTAACTGTGTTTATTCTTGAGTCTGTAGACATGCATTTGTTGTTTTACTAATTGAATATATAGATAGAATTTGGATTTGTTCATACATGACTGAAATTCGTTAGTCTTATACTTGAGTCTATAGGTAAACATATATTAGTATTATACTTGGGTTTATAGTTAATAAATGTTTATACTAGGGTTTTTAAGTAAACATTGGTTGACTGTATACTTAAATCTATATGTAAAAAATTAGGGATGTTTATAAATGAGGCTGTAAGTAAATGTGAATTGGTTTATAACTGCGTTTCTATCACAAGGCAATAAAGCCACTAACACACAAGGGATTACTGAGTGTGAAAGAATACGAGAAAAATAAAAAAATTATTAAAGAGTGAGAAAAATAAAAGAACAGGAATTAAGAAGGCAGAAGCAAGGCAATAAAGCCACTAACACACACGGGATGGCTGAGTCTGAAAGAATATGAGAAAAAGAAAAACATTATTAAAAAGAGAAAATAATAAAAGAATTAAGTCAGAAGCAAGGCAATAAAGCCACTAACACACAAGGGATTACTGAGTGTGAAAGAACATGAAAAAAGGAAACATTATTAAGGCGAGAGAACAATAAAAGAACAGGAATTAAGAAGGCAGAAGCAAGGCAGTAAAGCCACGACAACACAAGAGATTACTGAGTCTGAAAGAATACGAAGAAGAGAAAAACATTAAGGAGAGAGAAGAATAAAATAACAGAAAGTAAGATAGCAGAAGCAAGGCAATAAAGCCACTAACATACAAGGGATTACTGAGTGTGAAAGAATATGAGAAAAGAAAGCGTTATGAAGGATGGAGGACAATAAAAAACTGAAATTACGAAGGTATAAGCAAGGCAATAAAGCCACTAACACACAAGGAATTACTGAGTAACTAGGAACTGAGAAGACAGAATATGACTATTGACATTGTATTTAAACTGTTGACGATTAAATTTGACTGGAAATGATGAAACTGGAAGAGAGGTTCACAAGCAAATAATGCATAGGACTTAAGATGGCATCTTGCCATTTCAACTGTAAAATTATGAGACCTTATAGTCTTTGTACTATAAAGTAGTTATAAAGTCAAGGCACCGTAGGTCAAAGTTCATCAGAACAATTACCGTGAAAGTATGCATAGAAAAGACACAGGGAAGCTATTTTAGAATAGTGGGAAAGGGTTTAAAACCGAGATACCAGAGCAAGACCAATAACGAAATTCCTTTTCTAATTTTGTGAAGAATCACGAAATATATTGAAGGAGTATCATAACAGATGGTGTAGCATAATCAAAGCAAAGACAAATGGTAGATTTATAAATATGCAAGGTGACTTTATTTTATTTTAAGGGCTTTCATTATTATTTTTATATACTTTTACAGTTAGAAGTGTGTATCATATTTGTGTTTTTACATGTTGCATATCGAAATGAATATATTTTCATGCTGCTTTATGCCCTAATAGAGCTCAGGTCTGGGATATGTAAGGTCAACCATCTTGATAAGTGTG
Organism: Ascarosepion bandense; assembly: GCA_037127315.1. Classification (NCBI taxonomy): domain Eukaryota; kingdom Metazoa; phylum Mollusca; class Cephalopoda; order Sepiida; family Sepiidae; genus Ascarosepion; species Ascarosepion bandense. The sequence goes on from JBBBDQ010000151.1 coordinate 4,959,268, forward strand.
TGGTATTGTATCCAACACAATTCTTTGACTTCATTTTTTTTTTGTCAGGAACTCAGTTCCCTATTGCGTATTCAAATTCATAAATAATGTTAAACTTATATAATTTTGATTTAGCAAGGGAATTTGTGCCGCCGATTAGGTTGGCTGTTTTGTATTTTTGGTAATAAATAATTAGCTTGACATTTTTAGATTGTTCAGGAGGAGTAATGCAATCTTTTTGATAATATTCCTTGGAGGGAATTCATCCTGCTTGTAATTTTTGTGTATTTGGTTTAGATAAAATATATTAACATTATTGCAATATCTCTGCGAAATGCTATTACTTGTTTTAAAAGAAATATTACTGTCCATATATATGTATGAAATGATTTATTTGAACATTATTTTTGATCGATACTCATATATAAGTAGATATTCTGTTTTTAATTAAACAGTATTATATATTTATATCTACCGGCCGGATTATTTACGATAAATTTTTATTACGAAAATGTGTGTCATTCGGTAGGATTCTAACCAGCGACCCCTATCCACATAGGGGAAGCTACCATGTGATCTGGCACGTTTTAGACCTCTCGACCACGATGACCTTAGGTCTAAACGAGCTTTTAATCAAGCCTAAATAACACAATTTTCGATTCATCGCAATAACCATATCTGCGCTGAAATGTATCGTAATGTCAACAAATATAAACATGTTACGAAAATTAACGAAGATTGCTTATAAACAACCGACAATTTGAAATGATTTGTTTGAACATTATTTTTTATCGATATTGATATTTAAGTAGATATTCTGTTTTTAATTAAACAGTATTATATATTTTTATCTACCGGCCGGATTATTTATGATAAATTTTTATTACGAAAATGTATGTCATTCGGCAGGATTCGAACCTGCGACCCCTATCCACATAGGGGAAGCCACCATGTGATTTGGCATGTCTTAGATATCTCGACCACGAATGACCTTCAGTCTAAACGAGGTTTTAATCAAGCCTATAAAACACAATTTTTGATTCATCGCAATAACCATATCTACCCTGAAATCTGTAGAGATTAACTTTCTTAAGAGTGCTCAGTACTTTGTAGAGCATAATATAAGGTAATATTTTTATGATAAGTTTATAATAAAAACATAGTTTACTGCAACACAAGAGTTGTTGCGTTTCGGTACTATCTTATTAGCACCTCGTCAGGCAGTGAAATATTCTTTCTGATAGGAAACATTATATATAGAAACATAAAGACAACACGATTTTATCTCATGTAAACAATTAAGGGGTGGGGATTTTTTGACGGATAAATCTCAATGAACCAATAAAAGCCAAGTCATGATGGATAGGAGGAAGCTGATTGTAAGGGTAATGTGGTTAGAAAATTGAAAGGACTTTAGATCCAGATCTTTTCAATGTCAGTGATGAAATAATTGAATGTATACATATGTATCATTTATCATGTCTGAAAAGTTATCCTTAATTGTGTGGATATGGTAAAAATTGAGATGTTTTTAAGTTTCTACGTATAATGTTTCCGAACAGAAAATATTTCACTGCCTGACAAGGTGCTAATAAGATAGTACCGAAGCACAACGGCTCTTTTGTTGTAGGAAACTATGTTTTTATTAAAAACTTATAGTAGATATATTACCATATATATATAGACATCCACATACAAGCCTGTTTCGCAACTCCACTGATCTGGTGTCCGTCGTTATCCCTAATTCCTAAGCTATAGGCGGTTGGAATAAGACAGGCTAAGTTACGGGTAGAACTCAATTCATTACTGGAGAGTAACGTGTATATATATATATATATATATATATATATATATATATATATATATATATATATATATATATATATATATATATATATATATATATATATATATATATATATATATATATATATATATATATATATATATATATATATATATATATATATATATATATATATATATATATATTATAAATTATATTTTAGAACATGTACAAAAAAAATTTTTTTTAAATTGTCAGTCAGTCAGTTAAGTGCCACACGTGATACACGCTTGGGCGATCATGTCTCGAAAGAGACATGACTGACTGGGCAGAAGATTATCCCGCAGAAGGTTGTCATTGCTTTCTGCGGTAGACTGGATGCCGACCAAGGCTATAGAACCCAATCTGTCCTGTTATTTAACCCATAACTGGAAGGAATTGACGGATTAATACTTTTCCCAAGGGTATTTGCGCGTAAGTGAATACAATGAATTCGGCTGGAATTCGAACTCGGCTCCCCGATTTCTCGTTCCGAGCCGATATCCAATGCACCACAAAATTGTACATGTTCTAAAAAAAATTTGTACAAGTTCTAAAATATAACTTATACCAAATATTCACAGATCTCTATATGACATATAGAGCACTGTTTTAAATTAATGTTTTGTACGTTGTAAAAAGTTTTTTCTTCGTTCCTTATTCACTCGGATATATATATATATATATGTATATATATATATATATATATATATATATATATATAATTGAAGTAGTACAAACTAATGGGTTGACAGTCCACTGTTTGTAGTGATTTACTTTATTAAAAGTGCTCTCTACGTAGTAGAGCATTATATATATTAATATTTTTATTATAATTTTGTTTTCTAAGGTTCTATATACAACAATTCCTAACAGTAAAAATTTTTTCACTGCCTGACAAGGTGCTAATAAGATAGTAGCGAAATATAATGGCTCTTTTGTTGTAGTAAACTATGTTTTTATTAAAAACTTATAGTAAAAATATTACCATATATATATATATATATATATTATTTTGAATCCAAAAGAATGAGCAAATAATTAAAATCACAAAACAAGATCTTATTAATATTAAATTTATTAATATTAAAGATGATCAAGTTGGAGGGCACGATGTAAATAGTGTTATCTATTTACAGAGCAACATATATAAAGTAACTAAAAAAATTTCGAAATTTAATTTTCATGAATTTCTGTGTCAGCTTTTCCCCCTTTCTTATCTCGTGCTGATAAATTCAAATAATTAATTTTTTTAATCCCATCCAATTTTTACGTTCCTGTATATGGATATGTTTTGGGTTTCTTCCGGGATAGAAATTTTGTAACATATTTGAATTAATAAAGTCTTTGTTTTCGACTGTTGTTGATGAAGCGAGAAATTTCTCGCTGAAATGGCCATCCAGCGAAATTTCGACACTTTTTAATTACT
>JBBBDQ010000151.1:4965000-5045000 GCA_037127315.1 Ascarosepion bandense
TTAATATTAAAAAATGATACCGGTGGAGAGCTCAATGTAATTAAAATTACAGAGCTAATTATAAAATAAAATAAATTTCGATGTCCAAAACTGTTGAATGATCATTTCAACATGAAACCTACCTACCTAGGTTTCATCCCTCGGCTGACGAGCCGAAGGCTGAAACCGAGGTAGGTTTGTTGACTCTTGCTTAGATTTTCTGTCTTTGTTGCTCTACTTTGTATTGATCACTTTAGTCTTAGGGTTTTCGTCTTGGGGTTTTCTTCTTTCCTACGAGTATTTGACTTTTGTTCATGTACTTCGTTTGTTTCTTTTTTTACTTCCCCTCCTTTTCCATCCGAGTTCGTTTTCGGTGGGCTTTTTAAGACGAACTTAAATATAGTATATCTATTACTAGTATTAGCAGAATTATTTTTGTTACCATTAATATTTTTATAATTATTATATATATATATATATATATTGTCATCCGCAGACAGATCTGTTTCGCCGTATCACAGCTCATCAGTACGGTTAGACTCCGATTGCTTTTTAACCCAGGATTGAAATCCGACCGAATTGGCGTCAGTCGGCGATTCTGCCTCTGGGCTATGGGCGTTCGCTGGAAGAAGGCAGCTTTTATTGCATATATTATCATTATACGCGCCCAATAGCTAGAGTGCTCTAATTCATTTTACTGAATTAGCGATGCGCACACGCCAGAGTAGCTACTGTTTTTCAAAGTCTACCATTCTTCCAGAGTGCTCAATCAGGGTGTGAGAGCGTATATATATATATATATATATATATATATATATATATATATATATATTGTATTAAGGCAGCAATTTTCAAGTTTCAATAAAAATGATAGACAAGGTGTGATGGTTAAGTTTTTTTTATATAAATTTTCATGTGATCTTATAATGTTTCCTTTCATGACATAATTTATGAAAATATTGTCCGAATATTTAATTTCTCCAGGCGCTTTCGGCTTTACCTTTTGGCCATTATTGAGAATTAATTTTACTTTATTTTATTTTGACTGAATATATAAAGTGTCTGTGTATATATGTAGAGTCATAGTTATGTATAATATTCCAAAAACAGTAGTCACATTGTTGCTATATTTATAGTTGACTAGCAGTATAGCCCGCCGTTGCTCCGGTGTAATGAAAGCTTTTATATATATGTATGTATATATATATATTATCGATTTTCTGCACTATTGTAAGAACTGTGACCTTGAAACCTCTGAATATCGTTTCTTATGTCTTTGTCTATGAGTGTATCAAATTTTATTAAAATCGGACCACTCCTTCTATAACCCGATTTTTTCGATTATCGAGTTTCGATAATCAGGGGTACCTCGACACAAAACCTAGCTAAGAACACTTGCAGACGCTTATAGTACAACTGTGTAAATTTTCAAGAAAATCGGTTCAGCCGTTTCGGAATCTATAGGTAACGGATACACAGAGACACACACACGCAGGCACACACAGACAAAGTTCTATTTATAAATAAGTTTAGATATTAAGTATTGGAATTTTTCTTTTAATTAATAATGCTTTCATTTTTTTTAGCTTTTTTCACATGTGGGTGATGCTATATATATATATATATATATATATATATATATATATATATATATAGGAAAGAATATTAATAAAAAGTTTTGAATTTAAAAATGTACTTTTTTTTTAACAGTATTTGTTTATTTTTATTATATTTTATATTTCAGACCGTCCTCGGTCCTTCATCAGAAACAAGTGATTTTTAAATTTGAATTAGAAACGTATTTCACGATAGCGTCCGAATCTGAAATATAAAATATAATAAAAATAAACAAATACTGTTAAAAAAAAAGTACATTTTTAAATTCAAAACTTTTTATTAATATTCTTTCCTATACATATTAAGACAGTATACGTGGATGATCATCACTATGTTATATATATATATATATATATATATATATATATATATATATATTTGTTTGTTTAAATATTACTTTAAATGGATACTTATGTTTAAGTATGGTTTTCATTAGTAAACACTATATTTATTTATATCTACTGGACTAAACAATCGAGAAATCTTGTTAAAAATGATGCGTCATCCGAACCTGTGTCCCACTAGGAAAAACTGTCATTAGACCTAACGTGTCTGAGACCGCTCAGTCCCGTAAGGCCTCCCGATCAGACAAGGCGCGAATAGTTCTTTTGAATACGCATTCCCCGATTTTCGAAATATTCATATTTCATTCTTATTAACATATCTCTCGTTGATCCTAATAAAAATTAAAATGAATAATATATCATGAGAAATACAATACTACTAATTTAATTATCTGTAATAACTCTTCTCCGCCATCTGATGTATTACGTAAAACTAATATTATATATCAATATAAATGCCCTTTGGGAAAATGTATTTCCGACAAAAAACTAATATATATGTTGCATTTACAACAACTACATGAACGAGACCTCTTACATTACATATGTCTGATCATTCGTTCATTTGTAGACATTTACAGTAACATTCCTGTTTACATTCACAATTTAAAAAAATAATGATTAATAACACAGCTATCCTACACCCAGAAAACAACAAAAGCAAACTACACATCCTCGAGACAATATTCATTAAAAACTGAAGCCTTCAATTAATAGAATCAGCTATGTATACTGTAGTAATGTTCTAAAATGTTTATAAAAGTAAGAGTTCTTTCATGGTTTAAGACGTGCATGACCATGACATTAACAGATAAATGAAATTTCATTTTGGATAATTTTCACGTTCTAATAATCGCGAAGCAATTTGTCAGGTGTTACATTCTAAGCAAGAACATTTACAGTAATTTTAGCAACACATTTTTGCGGTTATTATTGTTACCTCAACGCACGCCCCTGAAGATGATATCGGAAGGAGATTGAAAGAACATCGAGAAATGAATATTAAAATCATCTGTCAAAGTTACAGCTCATTTCTTACATCTTTCAATTATAACATGAGAAAGATTATCCGTGAGTATAAACGAATTTCAAGCAGACACAATGGACACAATGTTTGCAATTTATTTAATCTGACATCTAAAAGAAAATTTTCTGTTTAAATACACAATATATATATATATATATATATATATATATATATATATATATATATATATTCAAAATAATACCTAAACTGACTCTGTAAGCATCTAAATCCTAAAATTCTACAAAGGTAAACTTTAAGAAAAACTTTAAGAAAAACGAATAACCGACAGAATCTAATTCCGTTAACATCCGTCGCACTAAGGCGTTGGATAAGAGTGGGGAAAAAAAGAAATCCGCAGAATAAAGACAAGACATACAATACTCCGCAGTAAAGAAATATATATATATATATATATATATATATATATATATATATATATATATATTGTTAAATATAAGAGACAATGAATATCTATTATGTTTAATCATGAGCTGTTCTAAACGTCGTATTTTGGCTTTAATTTCAGTTGAAAATAAAGACAAAAATTCTCCAAAATTTGGATAATTTTTTATTAATTTGATTCTAAGCTTTCGGCTCACATGAGCCATCTTCAGAGAGGTTATTAAGACGGCAATACTATAACATCCACCATCACCGACGATTTTATTTTTTGTTGACATAAAACTCCGCTAGGCAACGGCAATAGTTACTAAAAATAACAAAGGCAGTTCGCAAATTTGCAATGCGGTTCTATGACGTCACACTGCGTGATAGCGCGAAATGACAACAGAACCATTTATTCAAATGCAATGTAATGTGTTTTGACCGGATATATATATATATATATATATATATATATATATATATATATATATTAAAAGAGTTTGTCTCTTTAACTGAGCAAATTGTTGCCGAATTTGACGTTTCGTGAGGACACAGTTATGATGTTCTTACTCATCAGGGCTATTAGCAAAAAGAAAATTCGTAAAGAGAAAAGCTCATCAAAATAATTCGAAGAGGAAAGCTTATCAGAACAATTCGTAAAGAAGAAAGTTCATAAAAATAATTCGCAAAGAGAAAACAATTCGTAAAAGAGGAAGCTCATCAGGACAATTCGTAAAGTTGAAAGCTCATCAGAATAATTCGCTATGTTAACCGCTCAACAGAACAATTGCTAAAAAGAAATGCTCATCAGAATTATTCGTAAAAATGGAAAGCTCATCAAAACAATTCGTAAAGAAGAAAGCTTATCAGAATAATTCGCTATGTTGAAAGTTCATCAGAATTATTCGTAAAGACGAAATCCCATCAGAACATTTACGATCAGAACAATTACGATCAAAGCTCCTCAGAACAATTCTTAATGTGAAAAGCTCATTAGAATAATTAGTAACGAGAAAAGTCCATGAGAACTATTACCACAAAAATGAATAATGATTAATTATGCTTACCTATAGTGGTTGACAAGGAATGTATGATTCATGCTTTTCTCAAGCATATTTGGTTGAAAGCCAATAAGAGTTTTCCTAACCGATACAATTCAACTATTCAATAATTTAATTAGAACCCATGCCCATAACAGTTATGCCACTCTGTCATCCTAGCCTTTTGTATTTCTTGGTTAAATGTGAGATTTTGTTTGTCTTTGTTGCTTATTGACAAGAAAATTTTCTCGGGCTTGATAAATTTACAAATTTTTTGAAATTATAAGTTCAACATGATTTTTTTTTCTTTGAAAGATACAAAGAGTAATTTTCCTAAATCCAGTGTTCTGAAGACGAGGATCAAATTAGTTTTCGTAACAAGATATCCAGACATTGGAACGACGTCTTTTCAAAACCAAAATACTGCCATTCATTGTCCAACAATACTTTTCCATTTAAGTCTAATTCTTATTGATTTGCCATTAAAAATTATAGGAAAATTAGATTTTGTCATTTCGGAATTTCTAAGACGAATCATTGTTATTGTGTGAGAGGTTTTTCAGACGGTTATAATCTGCATTGTTTTTGTCGAAGAACTGTACTTTCTGACCTTTTAGGTACTAAGTTTCCCAGATGAAATATATATTCAATATTCCATGAATTATTCAGACTAGTATAGTCATTTTTATTTTATTCAACTTCTTTTCTTTCCTACTGTTGTCTAATGTTCTCAGATGAAGTATTGCCATTATTTCATACACGAGTATCCTCATCTTTGTTGTATTAATCTCTCGAGCCTTCCAAGCATTATTCAAAAAAATATATATTCATTATTTCATAAATTATTCAGACTAGTATCCTCATCTTTGATGTATTCACCTCTACCAACCTTCTTAGCGTTGTTTAATGATCTGGGATGAAGTATACACATTATTCCATGAATTAGTCAAACTAGTATCCTTATCTTTGTTGTATTTATCTCTAGAGCCTTCCAAGTATTATCCAAAAATATGAGATAAAGTATATTCATGATTTCATAAATTATTCAGACTAATATCCTCATCTTTGTTGTATTCACCTCTTCAACCTTCTAAGTGTTGTCTAATGTTCTGGGATGAAGTATGTTCATTATTCCAGGAATTATTCAGACTAGTATAGATATTTGTTTGAATTTAGCTCTTGCCTTACAAATATTATCCAAATATCTGAGATGAAGTATATTCATTATTTCATAAATTATTCAGACTAATATCCTCATCTTTGTTGTATTCAGCTCTTCAACCTTCTTAGTGTTGTCTAATTTTCTGGGAAGAAGTATATTCATTATCCATGAATTATACAGACTAGTATCGACATTTTTGTTGTATTCATCTCTATCCTTATAGATATTATCCAAATATCTGAGATTAATTAATTTGTGTATTTCAGGAATTGTTAAGACTAGTATGTACATCTTTTTTTTGTATTCATCTCGCTAGTCTTCCTAGTGTTGCCTCAAGTTCCGAGATGAAGCACTGCCATTATTTCATGAATTATTCCGACTAGCATCCTCATCATTGTTGTATTCAACCGTCCATCCATTCCTAAATTTGTATAAATATCCGAGTAGATGTAAAGACGTATTGTCATTTTATGAATTATTCCGACTAGGATCTTCATCTTTGTTGTAATGGCCTTTTCATGAACTCTGCTAAAATCTTATTGTTCTAACGTTATTCAGGTTTTCTGAAAAATTATAAAGTATGAAAAATTATAAAGTATGAAAAATTATAAAGTATGAAAAATTATAAAGTATGAAAAATTATAAAGTATGAAAAATTATAAAGTATGAAAAATTATAAAGTATGAAAAATTATAAAGTATGAAAAATTATAAAGTATGAAAAATTATAAAGTATGAAAAATTATAAAGTATGAAAAATTATAAAGTATGAAAAATTATAAAGTATGCAGCAAGATGAAAATAAAGGAAACTTTAATGTGTTTGCATTAAGGAAGTTCACCAATATTTAAATTCACTTCTTCCCTTCCACTTCTCTTAACTTCATACATATATATATATATATATATATATATATATATAGTATTTCTAGATTTAAAATTAGGTATATATAGTATTTCTAGATTTAAAATTAGGTATATATAGTCATTTGGTACTGTAGGATTTAAAATCATATATATATATATATATATATATATATATATGTGAGTGTGTGTGTGTGTGTGTGTGTCTGTCTGTCTGTCTGTTAATACTTTAGCGTGGTTCCATTTGAGAACTGTCTTTGTTCTCTTTTCTTTTTTTATTTTAAGAACTTAATTTCTTCTTTTTTTTTTTCACTTATACGAAATTTACTAATGTCGAATCCCTGAGCTGCTAAAAGTCTCTTCTAAGAATTTCTCGTATTTATTTATCTACTTGCCTTTCGTTTTGTTCGTCTTTGTCCAATATATAAATTTTTACTTACTTTTTACTTTGCCTGCATTAATTCCGAAGATGATTTCCATTGGCAGGCAAGGAACCAAATATATTCCAGTCAGTCAGCGAAATGCTGTGCGTTAGCGGCAGATTTTCTTATTCTCGAAAAATATTCGAATTTAATTTTTTTTTTAATGCTGCAAAATACAAAATTGCAGATTTTACTACAATTTTCTTTTTTTTTATTGTGACCAAAAAAAAAAAAAAAAGAAAAAAAAAGAAATATCTTTTCATTTCATCTTAAGAAAAGAATTAGTACTGCTAGACATAATCTTAACAATATCCGTCAGCAATATAATAGACCAATATAATAGGCCCATGAAAAAAGGGCGAACTGGTTTAGAGAAATCTTAGAAGTGTCTTTAAAGATTTCTCAAAACTTTATTACCTGTTTCGATGATAGTCACTGAATTAAGTTCCATACTTGTCACACACTTGGACTAAAGATTTTTCCCCTAGTAGTTTGTCATTACTTTCTGCAACAGACTGATTGCCAGCCAAGGCTACAGAACACAATCTATACTGCTATTTAATCCATAGCTGGAGGAAGAAGTGACAGATTAATACCTTTCTCAAGAGTATTTACGCGTAAGTGAACGAAACGAATTCAACTGAAATTCCAACTTGGTTCTCCGATTTCCCGTTCCGAGCCGCAAATTCGTGCAAATAACCTTGGGAAAGATATTAATCCGTCTCTTCCCTCCAGATATGGGACTGATTGGATTCTATAGACTTGATTGCGAAAGTATATTTTTTCAGGCAATATTTAAAACTAAAAGCTCAATCATTGATATAAGCTATGAATCTAATCCTTGTATCTGTATTTGACACCTCACACCACAACTTTTCCATGGAGTGCTATGTAGATTTTCTACAGAAACTGAAAAATCAACCTTTCCATACGAACTAATGTGTTCAGCAGCTTAGCTTAGTAGGAATTAATTAAAACAAAGAAGGCATGAAACTTAATAATTTTTATATCCGGAAGGTGAACCCCGACTTTTTTGACTTTGTGAATCAAATATTAAAATTAGGGGTGCGATCAAAATTAAGTTTTAAAGATACTTGATTTAAAAATATTTAACTGATGCACTCATAAATATTTAAAAATAATCATATCGCAACAACCAAGGCAGTTTACTGCCACTGGTGTGCAGGGGGTTATATAGGAGGAAAGTTATGAGAAAGAGGGACAGGTTATAGGGGTGCCAGGAAGTGAATAAGAGAAGGATGAGAATACTGATAAGAGTGGAGTAGACGGAGAAAAAAGCATTAGAGAGAGGATGCAGGTTAGTGAGATAGGAGATTGACTTTACATTTAAATTCTTGGAGATTGTAGCTGTCGGGGAAGCAAGTAAACGGAAGGAAATTCCACAGGCGGAAAGTGTGAGAAAAGAAGTTGATGGAGTAGAATTTGCGTTTACATTTTATTGGTTTCACAGTAAAAGAGTGGGACCTAGTTGCTAATCTTGTGTCTCGACTAAATTCATACATAGAGGTACCAGTAAGCTAAGTTCATTGGAGCAGAAGCCGTGAAAGTATTTGTAGAAATGACAATAAGTTTTTGATATCTTACTCTACTTATTTCACTCCAAACGAGGTGATAATGACAATGAAACGCAAGAAGCTACTGAGAGCGGAAAAGAATGAGAAAAGTTTCGTGAGGAGAAAGGACAATAAAAGAACAGGTTCAAGAAGACGGGATCGAATTCCACAGGGGAGAAGTGGGAGAAATTATATAAATATCTAATCTAGAAAGAAACTGACGGTGATTGTGGGCATTTAATATGCAAAGCTTAGATATAACCTAAGGCCGAAAAGAAAGTATGGAGCCGCCTCAAATCAACATAACTGTAGAATATAACTTTAAATTTTAATGAGGAGAAAGGACAATAAAAAAACACGGTTCCAGGAAAACAAATTAATAGATTTGTTTGTTTAACGGCATATCAACACCTTGATCGTAGGTGGCAGGGAAGCAAGAAACCGGAAGGGAGTTCCACAGGCGAGACGTGCGAAGAAAGAAACTATTAGAATAGAACTTGCGGTTGCAGCTAAATATTTCAACAGCAAAACAATGAGTTTCTGGAAACACTTTGGTAAAACAGAAAATTGCGATTGGCATAGGATTTAGATTTTTGATGATCGTATGTATGCGGATGTGCAGTGCATATCGGCTCGGAACGAGAAATCGGAGTGCCGAGTTCGAATTTCAGTCGAATTCCTTGCATTCACTTACGCGCAAATATCCTTGGGAAAGATATTAATCTGTCTCTTCCCTCCAGTTATGGGTTAAATAACAGGGCAGATTGGGTTCTATAGCCTTGGATAGCAACAAGTCTACCGCAGAAAATAATGGAAAACTAATGCGGGAAAATATACCTAGTCATGTCTCGAAAGAGACATGATCGCCCAAGCGTGTATCACGTATGGCACTTAACTGACTGACTGACTGATGTGGTAGAGAAGCAAGAAGCCGGTAAAGAGTTCCGCAGGTGAGACGTGCGACGAAAGAAACTATTAGAATAGAACTTGCAGTTGCAGCTAGCAATTATAAATGCACATCTCTCCTCGAGCAAGGCGGAAGTGCTCCTATGACGCAAGTGGTTATTGGAAGCAGAAGAAAATGAGAAGACTTTAGTGAGGCAAAAGAGCAATAAAATAACAGGTTTCAGGAAGACAAAACATGGCAATTGACATTGCATGTAAATATTGGAAGATTGAATGTGGAAGGGAAGCAAGGAACCCGAAGAAAGTTTCACAATTATTTTTTTAATTCTATTGTAAAGTACAATTTATGGTTATTGGGGTTCATTAAGTGAAGCCTAGATGTAGCACAAGGCCGAAAGAATGAAGCCTCACTCAGTAGAAATGGATGAGAAGACAATTGAGGAGATAGGAAAAGTGTGAGAAAAGAAACTATTAAAATAGAACTTAGAATAATTAGGATTTTTTATGTAAGTACTTTAGTCTTGGTGTACCTTGGGTGTTAACCAAAACTACACCCAAGCCTAGCCTTTTGTATTTCTTTATTTTCTAAACATTGGAAAAAAGAAAATACAATAGTATATTTGCCCTTATAAAACCATTTTCAATTAAATTTTATAAAAGCAAAACTTCATAAGGACTTCCACTAACCCACAAATGGAACTTTTGACTTGAAAACAAATCCATTATAGGATATGGAATTTGATGAGCTTCTCTTAATGTTTCCGACATTATTAATTTCTACTGATCATCAACCTGTTAACATTTTCCAGAACGAGGAAAATTCACTCAGTATTTTATCTGCGATTTCAGAATGACATGCAGACGGGAAGAAAACAATTTCCGAGATAAAATTGATTAAAAACAAAATGATGCCCTGATTGGTTGATGGAAATGTGAAGAATTCTCTGCCACTGTCAGTCACTAATTTCATTTCGAACATTAAAAAGTCCAGTAAAATCAAACCAGAATCAGAAGTATCATAAAGAAAAAACAACGCCCGTCTGGTTGTATTCTAGGTCATTAAGAACGTGTGTTTTGCAAACTAAATTGTAAATTTAAATGCAATATCAATAGGCATTTTATGTCTCGTTAATTCTTGTTCTTGTATTATGCTCTACACATAATACTTGTCTATACTTCTGAGATGAGGTAGTATTTATATTATTTACATTATTTGGACTATTGTCTTCATCGTTATAATCATACCTACGACGTTTCGGCGAACAAATAACTTAGAGTTAAATTAAAGGGAGATTACTATATGGCTACCAGAAGTGGAATTGCACACGGAATGAGAATGATATACCCCAGTGATCGAAATAAAGAGTTTTGTTTGAAATTCCTAGCACCTGATGAAGGCCGGAGCATAAAACGGCTGAAACGTCGTAAACATGACAATAAAGACGACGAAATTAGTCCGAACAGTATAAATAATTTATCTACGTAATATCGTTTTTATTTTTTCAGATTCTTTTACACTCAGTGAATATTTGCATCTTAGTGGCTTTATAGCCTTCCTTGGGATGAAATGATTTAAAAGTTCACTGAAATCAAACCAGAACCAGAAGTATCGTTAAGAAAAACAACGCACGTTTGGTTCTATATTAGGTCATAAAGAACGTATATTTTGCAATTTTTGTAAATCATTTCACCCCAAGCAAGAAAGGATAAAAAATGAACGGGATTCAAGAATACAGAAGATGGCAACTGACGTTTCATTTACGGAATTTAAAAATGTCATAAAGGCTTTCAGTAACCTACAAATGTAACTTTTCCTGTTTTTTTTTCTTATACTCTCTACGTAATACTGTTTTCGTCTCAGACTTTTTAACACTCATGGACCCCTGTCTGCGTCTTAGTGGCTTTATTGCCTTCAGCATATGCAATGCTAAGACAGTCAACCTTTCTGTAGAACATCAGTTCAGAGTAAACTTTCAATAAAGTTTCAATAAAACTAACATTCAAAGAAAAGCAATAAATTTTCACATGGCTGGGGTTATTTTAATCTTATTTCAATAAACATATATATACCAGATATTCTTGATAAATAGAGTTTGTGAAATTTCTCTTACAAAATCATAAATATTTATGTGATGAATTAAGCATTTGAATTTTAGTTTACAATACCATATAGATATATATGGGATAAATATAGAGTTTGAATTTCAGCTTAGTTACGATGTCATATAGATATTAATGTGCTAAATATAGCTCGTGAATTTGCGCTTACAATATTATAAAAATATTTATGTGATAAATATGGCTTGTGAATGAGCGCTTACAATATGATATAACTATTTATATAATAAATATAGCTTGTGAATTTGCACTTACAATATCATAGAAATATTTATGTGATAAATATAGCGTTTGAATCTCAGCTTACAATATCATACAAATATTTATGTGATAATCACAGCTTGCGAATTTGTGTTTACAATATCAAATAAATATTTATATGGTAAAGCTAAGTACAGTTATAATTTATTTTATGAGATAATTTTCGTGACTGATGTTGATTATAATTAAGAAGCTTTAGTCTAGAGCTAACCGTTACGTTACGCACATATCCACATAAACTGTGTCTCCCTTACCTTTTAGTCTGTAACTCTTTACCACATGTGGCTCTTGATCTTCTACAAGGTATGCATTATTGTAAAAGGTATTCATGCCGTATGCTGTTCCTTTATTTCATGCAAACTTGTCTATTTTGTCAGAAACTGTTTCGAATTAACGGAACAACATCCGGTTTCTTCAGATCTTAACCTAATAGAAAATATCGATAGTATCGATAGTAACTATCTTAGTACTATCTTAGTACTATCTTAATAACTATCTTAATAGTTAATTAACTATCTTAACTATTTAAATATCCTAATAACTATCTTAATATCTTAATAACTATCTTAATATCTTAATAACTATCTTAATAGTTAATTAACTATCTTAACTATTTAAATATCCTAATAACTATCTTAATATCTTAATAACTATCTTAATATCTTAATAACTATCTTAATAGTTAATTAACTATCTTAACTATTTTAATATCCTAATAACTATCTTAATATCTTAATAACTATCTTAATATCTTAATAACTATCTTAATAGTTAATTAACTATCTTAACTATTTAAATATCCTAATAACTATCTTAATATCTTAATAACTATCTTAATATCTTAATAACTATCTTAATAGTTAATTAACTATCTTAACTATTTAAATATCCTAATAACTATCTTAATATCTTAATAACTATCTTAATATCTTAATAACTATCTTAATAGTTAATTAACTATCTTAAATATCTTAATATCCTAATAACTATAATATCTTAATAACTAACTTAATATCCTAATAACTATCTTAATATCTTAATAAGTATCTTAATATCTAAATAACTATCTTAATATCCTAATAACTATCTTAATTAACTATCTTAATAACTTAATAATAATATAATAATAATAATATTAACTTCATAATATTAATAATAATATATTATAATAATATAATATATATAAAATATATAATATACGTAATATATAATATAATAATATAATAATGTAATAATAATAATAATAATAATAATAATAATAATAAAAACTGTCAAAATATAAAGACCTGGAAATTGGAATAGAAAAAATGTGGAAATTGAAAACAAGAGTTTTGCCAGTGATAGTAGGTGC
The DNA here is from genome assembly GCA_037127315.1 of Ascarosepion bandense. Classification (NCBI taxonomy): domain Eukaryota; kingdom Metazoa; phylum Mollusca; class Cephalopoda; order Sepiida; family Sepiidae; genus Ascarosepion; species Ascarosepion bandense. The sequence continues at coordinate 4,978,048 of JBBBDQ010000151.1, forward strand.
ACTTGGAATGATAAAAAATGGAACAAAACAACACATTGAAAGAATCCCTGGAATATCTTAAGAGATATACAAAAATTGTCTTATTAAGTACTTCTCGTACACTAAGGAAAACTTTATCTATGTAATGCTAGGGATGATAGGGAAGATAGAAAAACATGAAATGGAGTCATAACAACACGCCACGACCTGCCTTAGGTCTCCCCGCAGACTTGGTTGGTAGTGAGACCAAAGCAGAAATCGAAATATGATGAAAAATGACATAATAATAATAATAAAAAATGTGGAAATTGAAAACAAGAGTTGTGCCAGTGATAGAAGGTGCACTTGGAATGAAAAAAAATGGAAAAATTATGATGAAAAATGACATAATAATAATAATAACTTAATATTATCTTAATAACTATCTTAATAGTTAATTAACTATTTTAACTATCGTAATATCTTAATAACTATCTTAATTAACTATCTTAATAACTTAGTACTATCTTAATAATATCGACAGTAACTTTTACTTCCCGCAGGTTAGATATTAGAACCAGAAACTTGCGTGTTCATATAAATATAAATACACCTCAAGAATTTTACCAACATCGTCTTGTTAAAACTAATTTTATGGGGTAAACTTCGGCCTTTATAATAAAATTTGATATCAAGCCCGTTTGTATTTCTTCATCACCGAGATCCAACCATTCATTTGAACGGTAACTATGCTGAGCATTGATGTGATTTGTGGTGTAGTGGCCATCTGCTAGGACTGAGAAATCGGAGAGCTGAGTTCGAATTCATTGCATTCACTTACGCGTATATACCCTTGGGAAAAGTATGTATCTATGTCATCTCCTCCAAGTTATCGTTTGAATAGCAGGACCAACTGGTTCCTATAGCTTTGGTTACTAACCAGTCTACCACAAAAAAGAAAGAAACGGCGGCCTACTGCGGGAACATCTACCTCCTTATCAGTCATGAACCAAAAAAACATGATCGCCCAAGAGTGTATCAAATATGAGACGTAACTGAACTTAACTAATGTTGAGCATATCTTAGTTACAGTTCAAGTATTTTTCCCTCTAGGAACACAAGTTGTCCTTTTCCTATACTGGTTGCCAACCACGGATAGAAAGTTTGCCCTGGAGAGATTAGATGGGGGGCATACTTTTTTTCCAAGGCTATCAAAATATAAAGATTGCGACCAGAAAACGTCCAGAGACTTGAAACATTACACCAGTAATCTCACCAACGAAGCCGGGTATGACACAAGGCCGATTATTTAATGTGGGAATTCCGAGCCCTTTAGGCTTGAGTAAATGTTTTTAAACGAGACTCTGCTGTTCGGGTCTGGGTTCCGCTCCGCCCGGAGGCAAAGAGTCCAACAAAGTTGGGTTCGCCGTGGAACTTAATATACTGTACTCTAAATCGTATGGCCTTACGGACACATCACTTTAAAACAACGGTACCAGTACGACTACCAAAGTTAAGCAATGTCGAGCTTGGACACTATCTAGATGAGTGACTGCTAAGGAATACCAGGGGGTGTAAGTTTGGATGTGCGGGTGGTTTAATATCTAATGGTTTGTAATTGTTTATCAGATAGCCGAGTTCCACTTCCAACTGGGATTGTTATATTCACTTATGCGCAAATAACTTTGGAAAAGGGATGCCTCTACCTCTTCTCTCCAGCTATGGATTAAGTAGTAACTCTTGCGTCAGTAAAACATTATTTACATAAATAAAACTAAACTGTGTACAAAATATTTGGATTTCGGCATTAAATAATCTGCAGACGCTTGATATGCCGCTAAACAATAGTAACAAGAAGGCCTTATCTTCTTCTATATCTGCCATGTCCCTTCAGGACGTAGGCGACCATGGAGTTCCACTTAGCCCTGTCGTTCTCAATATTTTTCATATTCGTATCTCTCCCAAACCCCGCTCCGCCATCCATTTTCTCAAGCCAATTAAATATATCTCGCACTGCTTTCCCATGTCTCTCTTTCCTTCTATCCGTCCTATGAGTATTAAATTCTCCAAACCCTCCTTCCTTAGTATGTATCCCAGGAACCTCATCTGATGTTAAGTATGAGTTTTTTTCTCGTTTGCATCCTCTTCAACATCACATCGTTGCTCACGTGCTCAGTCCATGGTATCCTCAGCATCTTTCTGTAGAATCACATTTCTGCTGTCTAAATCCTCTCCTTCTTCCTTAAAGAGATTTTCCAACATTCACTGCCATACAGAAAGACGGGTACCACGTAGCAGTTAAGCACTCTTTTCTTTGTTTCCAGTGAGATTTTCCTGTCTGTCCGTCTGGTTAGCTTTTGAAATGCGTCCTTGGCCATGCCAATGCGTCTTCGGATCTCAATGCCGCACTTTCCATTCTCTGTCAGAACTCTTCTCATGTATTTGAATTTATATTCTCCAACCTGTAGCTGGCATTTAAAGGTCTTCTTTTTGCAGATGACCATATATTCAGTTTTCTTGACGTTTATACTTAGTCCTTTCTTCTTACTTTCTCTTGCTACCTTCTGTAGAAGGTCCGGCATTTTCTTTGACGTATCTGCTATCAGTACCGTATCATCCGCGTATCTTACATTGTTCAGATCATGGCCGCCAAGTATTAAATTCTCCAGGCTCCACTTCCTCATTACGTGCCCCACGAACCTTAGCTATCTCTTCCTGATGGTAAGTTTTCTTTTCTTTTGCATCCTCTTTATCATCTCATCGTTGCTCATGTATTCGGTCCATGTTATACTCAGCATCCTTCTGTAGAACCACATTTCTGTTGCCTCGAGCTTCTCTTTCACCCTTGAGGAGATAGTTTAACATGCACAGCCATACAGAAGGACAGACATCACATAGCGCTCATTTCTTTGTTCCAATGAGATTTTGCTGACTCTCAATACTCTGGTTAGCTTTTGAAATGCGACCTTGGCCATGTCAATGCGTCTTCAGTCTTCTCAATGTCGCACTTTCCATCCTCTGTCCGAATACTTCCCAGGTATTTGAAATTTTTACTTGTTTGAAGGGAAAAATTATAGCAGAGTCTGTTTGGCTTTCTCTTTATGTTCATCTTTTCAACTTATCTCTTTTTTACAGCACGATAGGGTAGCATTATACAGGGTGGATTAAAAATACTTTTACAAAGTTTTGGAATGGGTTCCTCATACCAAGCAGTCAGTCATTTAAGTGCCATACGTGATACACAGTTGGGTGATCATGACTCGAAAGAGACATGACTGACTGGGCAGATGATTTTGCCACAGTAGGTTGCCATTACTTTCTATGGAAGATTGATCGCCAAAGAAGACTATAGAACTCAATCTCTTCTGCTATTTAACGCATAGTTGGAGGGAGAAGCGACGGATTCATACCTTTCCCTAGGGTATTTTCGCGCATGTGATTGCAAAGAATTCAACTGGAATTCGAACTATGCTCTCCAATTTCTTGTTCAGAACCGATACCCTCTGCAAAACACAACGCGCATCTAATTCAATGACAAAACTCCATATAAACATATGTCCGCAAATTCTTCGTTTTTGAAGTATTAAGTTCAAGTAAACGGTAGATGGCGCCGTGCACTATGAACGAGGCTACGTTTGCCATTCGTCATTTTATGTACGGATTATGTTTATTTTTCTCTTTTTTTGTGATTGCTTACTGTAATGCGTTTACTTTTTTCTCTGATTATGATTTTCGTTTATTTCAGAATAACTGTAATGAATTTCAAAAGACAGTTATCCAGAAATGCGATGAGTTGATAGACTCAATCAAGGAACGCAAACAATATCTCTTGGAGAGTTTAAAAGATGAGAAGGAAGTGAAGATTCTAACTCTAAAGGAGCAGGTTTCTCACTGCACTAGCCTTCTGCAACGCACCACTGGTCTCCTTCAATACAGCATTGAGGTTCTCAAAGAAAGTGATGCCTTTTCCTTTCTACAGGTAAGAACAATTTCATCTGTCTCGCTTCCCTTTTATTTTTTTTTAATGAGACATTTTTTGGATCGTTTCTTGACAATCACTAGGAAGAATCTGGAAAAAGAAAAAATATTCCAGAATGCTTTTTGTACAGCTTTATCTAAAACATTATATTTCTTTATCGTTTGTGATATAAGCTTAAACAAAAAAAAAAACCCAACAAAAACAAAAAAGAATTGGCTAGTGTATATACCCTTAAACCACACATGTACACGTACACACATACAAAGACACACCCGCACATACGTACATACGAACACACACACGCACATACATACGCACATTCACACACGTACACACACAGACACACCCACACATGCACACACACTTGAGCACACACACACACACACACACACACACACACACACACACACACACACACACACATATATATCATATATATATATATATATATATATATATACGTTATGCAATCACCAGTTGCATATTACAAACTGAGGTTGTAATTTATAAGTTTTATACAATTTTTCATGTGATCTTATAATTTTTTATTTTCAGAACATAAATTATATAAAAATTATCTAAATATTTTGTTTTTTCGAGCGCTTTCGGCTATACTTTTAGCCATTATCATGGACGAAATTTATTTTACGTGTAACTGAATATGCGGAGTGTTTATGTATGTGTGTAGAGTCATGTGTATGTATTATCGAAAATGGTAAGCACATTTTTACAGTGTTTGCATTTGATATTAATAAGTGTTGGATTTTTCTTTTTTATTAATACTGCTTCCATTATTTGATGTAAAAGATGCAGTTATATTTGTACTATCAACGAGTATGTTACGGATAGAGTTTGGTAGGTCATCATATGTGTTTAAATGGGATCGAATTGAACTGTGATCTGAGAGATGCAACGTGAGTCTACTTGCAGACACGTGGTAGTGTGTCCGATGCAATTATTTACGGATTTGGATTGATCAAGAACACAGTTCTTTAAAGAACATGTAAATTAGTAAATAATATTTGTTTTCTGTAGTTTAGATCTTGCAGGCAATTGTTATTTTTGACGATGAGGTAGCAGTTTTAAATTTTGTGTAATAGATAATTAATGTAATTTTTTTGTTTAAGTCAACTTGAGTTGCGTATTTTCGAAGTGACTATTTGTTCTTAGGATTTTAGTAATTTTTATAGATAATCTCTTGTTCTTTCTCTCAGGTAAGCTTTATGCAACAGATTTTTGTTAGTTTAACCAACTGGTAGCCATGAATTGAGACCGATGTAATCCCAGGGCAAATTTCCAGATACGAGCCGAACCATATTGTTTGTGTAAATAATTGGGCCAACCTGAGAGCCTGTAATGAAATCTGTGTTTAAATCAAAAGGGATATTTTGTTTGTAAATTAGATTAAGTTTCCTCTAGCTTTATATATACATGCATCGTTCTGATGAGCTGTGATGCAGCGAAACAGATCTGTCTGACAATATATATATATATATATATATATATATATATGTGTGTGTGTGTGTGTGTGTGTGTGTTTGTGCATGTTTGAACAGACCCACTCTTCTCTCTCTCTCTCTCTCACTCTATATATATATATATATATATATATATATATCTTAGAACAGTATCGCGTTTATCTATGCACACACACACACGCACACACATAGCCACACACAATTAGATATCAAGGTCATTCTTTTTTCTCTTGAAATATATGCATGGATGTATGTATGCACGCACACACACACACACACATATATATGTATGAATGACAGATAGGTTGCTATAAATAAAAAAGAAATACGAAGTCGAGGTTGGGTTGGGTAATTTAATGTCATATCATTCACCATCATGCGTTATTTAAAATCAGATATAAATCTTACAGAATAACAAACCTCAGTGACTTAATAGCTAGACATTTGCACTATATTCTAAAAGGTAAATATAAGTTTCTTTTACAGTCGTGAAAAGTTAGATATAAGTCCGGTTTCGACAAGCTTCACAAATCTAGTCAGAGGTACGTTTCACACTAGAGGGAACGAGTTAGAAATAGGTTCGATTTACATTTGAGTCATTTAACTAAAAACAGAACATTTACCTAAATACAAGTATCGATTAAAAATAATTTTCAAACAAATAAATTAGGTATGTCGTTTGTTAATTGCATTTCATTAATCTCGGGAAATTTCCGTAACATTGTTTACATTTTTTATATTACGATACACTTTCAGAGCAGAGATAATTATTTAAGAACACTCGGAAAAATTGTGTATATAAAGTTTGATCTGGCTTCGTTTAAAATGTGAAATTATTTGTGGTCGAGCGGTTAAGACGCATTATATATATATATATATATATATATATATATATATATATATATATATATATGCGTGTTAGTAGAATATGATTAGATTAAGTAGAAATATGTTGGTAGGAAAAAAACAGACATCCCAAAATCTAAGCTATCAAACAGGGATTACCGATTTTAATATGAAATTACACAGGTTTGTCTTTCATTATGGACCGACGACGCCAACCTAACTCAGTCGAAATACGTTGCTTATAGTTTTCACTTTGTCTCATTACATTCACGCTCGCACACACAAACATAGACAGACAAACACACAGACAGACAGCCACATTGAGATACGCACATATAGATGTGTGTGTATGTGTATGTGTGAATAAAGACAAACCAACGCGTTTCGATCCCTGATATGAAGGCAAATATTAATCAAAGGACGGAACACGTTCGTAAAAGAAAAATTTTCCTTTTCTCTTTATTTATCTTCTCTTTTTACAGATATATTTGTTATCTATGTCTAAATTTTACGTATGCACATACACACACGTACCTACTCTCTCTTTTTCTCTCTCTCTTTTACACATACACACTCATGTATATATATGTATATATTATAAAAGTGGACACTGAGGTCAGCACTGAGTGGCGATCGTCTGTTACTTTGGATTCGAGTATGAAATAGACAGTCGACACTTGCTGCTGACTTCGGAGTCTACACTTACATTTATAAACGCTCTATCCAAGAGTTGTGTCCATAAATAGAATTGAGATGAAAACCATATTTTTTATCATATCGTTCATTCATCAATGAATTAGAACACTCTCAGCTATTGAGCGTGTATAATGATAATATATACGCTAAAGAGTCTGCCTCCTTCTACCGAGCGCCCATAGCTCAGAGGTAGAATCACCGACTGACGCCAATTCGGCCGGGTTTCAATCATGGGTAAAAAGCAATCGGATGTCTAACCGAACTAATGAGCTACGAAATAGATCTGTCTGCGGATGACTATATATATATATATATATAGATTCATGTAGAATTCTTCGTTGAATAAAGACGGAAGCTGAAGATGGCTCGCCTGAAATAGGCCTATACTTCCAATTTAACCTGAAATAACGCGTCTGTTTTAATTTTTCTTATATTTGGTCTATATTTTATTTATATGCATATATGTTTAGAGCTCTCTTAGAGAGTTATCCTACCATTATATGTAAAGGATACTCCTTTGGATTCTTCTATGTCCACAGGGCATGTTAATATAAATTATATATATATATATATATATATATATATATATATATATGAAAGTGAGAGAGGGAGAAAGAGAGAGCGGATGAGAGAACGAGAGAGAGAGAGAGATAGAGAGAGAGAGAGAGAGAGAGAGAGAGAGAGAAATGACGAGACACATTCATAATCTTACGTAAATAATATTCTGGAATAAAACAACAATAGTATAGTCTATAAAAATCTATGCTAACAAAAAAACAAAAAAAACATATTTTCAAACTGAATCAAACATGAATTGTTATTTTTTTTCTTCAACTTTTTCTCATCGGCTGTCTAATTTGACATTTTCTTTTAATTCTTATTTAGCCAATATATTTTGTTGTTTTTAATAATTTTATTACTTTCAATGTGATTTCGAATTTTCGCATCAGTGAGAAGGCCCCACATGTATCCATTTACATATTAAAAGCTCTGAACAAACACGGGATGCAATATGCGCATTACATTACGTTATTGGCTCCGGCATTGAATAATAACAACTATGGTTTATTTTTAGTTTGGCATGAATACATGGATGTTCGGCGTGTCAACTTCTTTGGCGTGGCTCAAATGATATTTTCTATATAAATTCTATCAAGTATTGTGTCTATTATATTCTGTAGAGGCAGGTTGCTAAATAAAAAGGAAGAATGGTTCGTATATTATTTTCCTGGTGAAGAATATTATATATATATATATATATATATATATACTAGCAGTATAGCCCGGCGTTGCTCGGGTGTAATGAAACCTGTAAAACTAATCCATAATCCTGGAGCTCAGACTCTTTGGACGTTGGCATGAAAGACTAAAAAGCAATAGTTGTTTCCAGTTAAAGCGAAACCGTAGACTGAAAGAAAAACGAATGGATGTAAGTCAAATTTTGATTTCCTGCTATCGATATCAAATAAGTTTCTTTCGTCGTAAACTGAATTTTGAAGGCTAAATAAGTCCTCCGAGTAAATGGTATCATGGCTGAGACTAAGAACTACAATTATACCTACTTAGACCCAAACCCGAAGCAAAAACTAAAATAAAAGGGCTGAAAAAATACAAACATACAGGCAGATAAACAGGCACACACACAAACATCTTGCCTTTTATATATATATGTAAATATATATATATATATATCGATTTTCTGCACTATTGTAAGAACTGCAACCTTGAAACTTCTGAATATCGTTTCTTATGTCTTTATCTATTAGTGAATCAAATTTGATTAAAATCGGACCACTCCTCCTATAACCCGATTTTTTGGATTTTCAATTTTCGATATTTATCGGAGGTATCTTGACACAAGACCAAGCTAAGAACACTCGCAGACGCTTATAGTACAACTGTGCAAATTTTCAAGAACATCGGTTCAGCCGTTTCTGAGTCTATAGGTAACGGACACACACACTCACATACACACACAGAGACAAAGTTCCATTTATAAATAAGTTTATATATATATATATATATATATATATATATATATATTACCGAAATTAACGAAGATTAACCAAACTTGGTTATAAACAAACTACAATTTTAAATGAATTTTTTAACAATTCATTTCAAATTCATCCTACCGAATGACACAGATTTTCGTAATAAAAAATCATCGTAAATAATCAGGCCAGTAGATATAAATATATAATATTGTTTAATTAAAAAACAGAATATCTACTTAAATACGAGTATCGATAAAAAATAATGTTCGTACAATTCATATATATATATATATATATATATATATATATATAAAATGGTTATACACGTATATATGTCTATACTTCTGAGATGAGGTAGTATTTACATTAATTACATTGTTCGGACTTTTGTACTTATTCCTGAAGTTTCGACCATTGTGCGTTCTTGACTTCTTCAGATGATTGGAATTTCAAACTGAACCATTTATTTTGATCAGTGGGGTAGGTTGTCCTTGATTCATGAGCTATGCCACGTTCGGATGTCTTAAGTATCTTCCTTTCACTGAACTCATGAATATCAACTCATATAAATAAGTTTTATTTTCACCACTGTTGTAGCCAGAGAAACATTAAAAGAAAGAGAGCGAGTTCGAGACAGAGAAATGACGGAACTCATTCATAATCCTATGTATATAATATTGTTATAAATCAACAATAGTATAGTCTATAAAAATCTGCTGTAGCCAGGTATTGAACTCACAAGGCTTTGGTTGAAGTCACTGAATGGAACCAACGCTTTTATCTACTGGTTCATGTGTCCTTCAGGAGGTCAGTATCTGCATTTTAAATTACTTATCTCCGTAATCAGTTTTAGTAGAGCCCATGTTGCAATGAATATGTCACTAAAGATGACGACAACAGTCTGAACAATGTAAATAATGTAAAAACACACACACGTATATATATATACATATATATATATATATATAGTCAACCGTAGACAGATCTGTTTCGCTGTATCACAGCTCATCAGTACGGTTAGACGGCCGATTGCTTTTTACCAAGGATTGAAACCCGACCGAATTGGCATCAGTCGGCGATTCTACCTCTGAGCTATGGACGTAAGAATAGAGGTAAGACAAGCATGTTATGAAAACATCAAGATTGAAAAAGGGCGGTTATCAATACTCAAGGTTAGACAAGGAGGTTATCAAAACACTAACATTAACAAATATCGATTATCAACAATTAACAGCTAAGCAAATTTCCTTTCACACACACACACTCTCTCTCTCTCTCACACACACACACACACACAAACACTCTCTTACCGTTTTTATATATAGCTGTGTTTGTGTGTATGTCTTTGTATGTAAATTAGGTTACTCGTGTCATAAAAACTAACGCCATTATCTATGTCATTTCGAATCAGAAGAGTACGTGACAGAGAGATGAAAAAAAGTCCATTACAAAGAGATGTTGAAATTACTCACCGTTATGTAATGGGATCTGCTTATTACTCTGGAATATGATACTTCCACGTATAGTATAGTATAGTATAGGATAGATAGATAGATAGATAGATAGATAGATAGATAGATAGATAGATATGAACGGACTGAGATAGATACATATTAACAAATATAAACAGATACATAGATATATAGATATGAACAGACTGAGATAGATAGATAGATAGATAGATAGATAGATAGATAGATAGATAGATAGATAGATAGATATGAACGGACTGAGACAGATACATATTAACAAATATGAACATATACATAGATATATAGATATGAACAGACTGAGATAGATAGATAGATAGATAGATAGATAGATAGATAGATAGATATGAACGGACTGAGAAAGATACATATTAACAAATATGAACAGATAGATAGATAGATAGATAGATAGATAGATAGATAGATAGATAGATAGATATGAACGGACTGAGACAGATACATGTTAACAAATATGAACAGATACATAGATATATAGATATGAACAGACTGAGATAGATAGATAGATAGATAGATAGATAGATAGATAGATAGATAGATAGAAGTATGTTTTAAAGATGGTCTCTTCAGATGGAAAAACTGCCAGAGATCAGGATGTCACCATGTTGGGTTTTATGTTGAAACAGTTCATATCTATCTATCTATCTATCTATCTATCTATCTATCTATCTATCTATCTACATAGGTGAAACACACACACACACACACACACACACACACACACACACACACACACACACACATAATCTTTAGTAATAATAATGACAATAATAACAATAATACAAAATGCACAATTGACTTGTACATATGAATAGTCTTTGTCTATATTTCTGAGATGAGGTAGTATTTACGCTATTTACATTATTCGTTCTATTGTACTATCTGACCCAGTGGATATAAACGTTGGTTAGTTCCTGTGACCTGATCCTATGATTGTGAGTTCAATATCACGCTACAGCAGTGGTGAAGAAGTAACTTCTAGAGTTAGAGGGAGATAACTCAGGACTACCACAAGAATTCTACGCAAAGAATGAGGATGATATACCCCAGTGATTGCAATAAGAGTTCGGTTTCGAAATTCCTAGCATCTGAAAAAGGCCGGAGCGTACCACGGCCCATACGTCGTACAAATGGCAACACAGATGAGGACAATAGCACAAATTATGTAAATAGTATAAGAACAGTCGTGCAAAAACACAATGCATCTAACGATTGTTTATAAGCATGAAACATACTCTCGGCTCTCAGTGTCGCCTTTCAATATCAACTTTTATATTTACATACGCTCTACCCTGATACTGAGCACCTTCACACGCACACACAGAGAGAGAGAGAGAGAGAGAGTCATCCGAAGACAGTACTGTTTGGCTGTATCACAGCACATCTGTAAGGTTATACAGGATTGAAAACCCGACCGATTTGACATCAGTCAGATATTCTACAACTAACCTATCGGCGCATCGTGGAGTAAGACAGCTATAACAGTTAAGAGTCGAACTATACTCCCAATCACAATGTCTGAATATTGCAGTCAAACGTGATAGAGACTGTCACCATTTTGTGTTGACATTAATATATATATATATATATATATATATATATATATATATATATATATATATGCGGTTTCCGGTTTTCCTTTTCAAGTCTTTTCACTCTTTTATTTTATTTTATTTTATTTTTATTTTTTCCAATTGGAGTAGATAGACTAAACTATCGCCCGGTTCACACTCCACCCACATCTATTGAACAGGTGAAGAGGCTCATCCCTTGTTTCCTGTTTAGGATGCGGTTTCCGGCTTTCTCTTTTCCATTCTTTTTACCCTTACGTAGCCCCCTGCGCATCAGTGGCGTTATCGCCTTGCTTGGGGTGATATGATTAAAATATATATATATATATATATATATATATATATATATATATATGAAATCCGTCTGACATTGAAGTCAACACCGAATGGTGACAATCTTCTTCAAGTTTGGTTGGGATAATATTTCGATTATTTTTATATATTAGTCATTTGGGGTACTATGGGTACTGTGGGTACTATGGGTACTGTGGGTACTATGGGTACTGTGGGTACTATGGGTAACATGTTTTGCTATTTCCTGCTTATTGTCTTATTCTGCTGGCCAGATATTTTAAATTATTCTGCTGGTTAATGAATGAAACAAATTATTTTATAATTATTTTGTAAGGTTGATCATTAATTTTTAAATCGCAATTATTGATAATTAAATACTTTCGTGCATTTTGTATTCATTCATTAATCATTCGCTATTGATAATTAATGTTAAATTTACTCAGTTATCTTTATATATACTGTTTATTCATTTGTTTGTTATATATTTACATAATCATTTCCTCAGTTAGTTTATTTATATTACAATATTTATTTTTAATATATTTTTTTAGCTATTATTTTTCATATTTTTTATTTGTATTTATTCTTAGTGGTTTATCTTATTTCATATTTTGTTTAAGACTTTGCATTTCTAAAACTATATTACGTTATATGTGTTGTATATCATTCAACTTCAGAACTGGTCGAATATATTCTTAAGTCCGACATTGAGTGAATCTAGGCAGCTTTCAAGCTTCACCGTTAATTCAGTTCTTAAAATAAATTCAAACAATTTCCAGAGTTAGATAGGATACTTCCTAAGCTATATTTTGAAAAAAAAATTGAATTTTAGTTCAACAGAAAAAAGTTACATTAAAATATGTGAAGTCTGAAAAAGGTGACTAACTACGTAAGTACATAAGTGAGTGACTAACGCTTCTTATAATAAATCTTATTCTTTATAACTTTTTCCGTTTAATATTTTTGCATGTGGTTTTCAACATTTAAATTCTGATGATATTTTTTACCAATTTTGTCAATCAAACTTTGCTTATCAGTGATCATTTTATCAGAATTGATTATCAGAATTAATTATAAATAATCAATTTTTTTTGTTTTTTTTTTCAAGTGAATATAGTTTTTAATTATTGATGTTTTTGAATGCTGTTTTCAGCATTAAATTTATATTAAATTAATAGCAATGCCTGGAAAAATCATGGATTATGTGGAAAAATGAACTCATGAAAAGTAATATACTTAAGATTATATTAAACCTGGAAAAGAACAGGACAAGTTATTAAATCTGGAAAGTAAAGGCCAAGATATTCTAGTAAAGTAAAAATAAAAAAAATCTTACTTAAAATATTGCAGTTAAAAATAAAATTTGAATGCAATATTTTAAGTAAAAAATTTATGTCTTACTTAACTAGAATATATTGTCCCTTACTTTTCCAGGTTTAATCACTTGTTCAATTCTTTTCCAGGTTTAATATAATCTTAGGAATTAAAATGCGAGCATTTTTCCATGTAATAATGCATATATTTTCATTTTCCTTAGTAATTTTTGGTAAGATATTAGGTCTTAAATTATATATATATATATATATATATATATATATATATTTTTTTTTTTTAAATATCCGTTTCACAGATCGAGTTTAATCCATTTCACTATCTCTCTTTGTCTTCCTGTTATCTCTTTCCACCATTTGAAACAGCATTTGAATCCCTGTATTCTGATATAATCTTCCTTCTCTATTTTTTTCACTTCCTCTTCCACTTCTCTTTGTTATTTCTTTCCGTTTTTTTCTTTTTAAGTAAACTTCCGGTGTATGAAAACTTTTGAATTTTTCCCTAAGAAAAGAAGATTGCGAAGGTATTTCGCTGAAATGATCATCCGACACATGTAATTTTCGAAGTTTTATATGAAAAATATATATACATATTTTTGCTCTGTAAATAGATAATTTCATTTCCATCGAACCCTCTGGTTGGATTAGTTTTAATATTTATATTAATAGGATCTTTGTTGGGATTTTACCCCCATGTCGCTTTCTGTTTGGATATACATTTAACTGATTATTCAACGCCTTTTGAACTCATTAGGGCAATTTTAGAACATATGCTTAATTTAATTTCCATACGTAGTTGGCTACATTGGTACAATTTTTAAGGCTTTCTAGTTTGAAAGTTGATTTGTGATTTTACCATCGTTTTTGTAAATTGGCTTCAGTACATACTACAGATATATTGCTATATATATATATATATATATTGAGAAAACTAAATGACAGTGTGGAAAATGCTTACTTGTGATGTGTTTTTTTCCTTCAGTCCGATGACATCCTGAAGTATGAAATGCTACAAATAATCTTTTCCCGCTTTTTCCCAATATTGTTCTTGTTATTTAAAAATATATATCATTATCTTTCTTTCTCTCTCTCTCTCTCTCACACACACACACACACACATATATATATTTATTTATTTATCTGCAAATTCAGATAAAATTTAGAGGGGAAATAGCCATTTTCAACATGTCAGTTTAACACATGCATTGTCAACCCCATTGAAACAAAGAATGAGGAAAAATTCTAATGCTGGAGCCTTGGTTTAGTAAAGGAAGGGGTTGGGTAAATATTGGCTTTTATAGAGTTAAGCTAGTGGAATCTTAGTAGTAATTTCTGCTATGGTAATGGGAGGTATGTGTCTTGACCATTCGGTGAGTAGTGGTAGGTAGCGGGGAAATGTAACTTAGCCAAATGTTTAAAAAAATTGTATTGTGACAAAATAGAAGAATAAGATAATTATTGCAATTTAAATTTATTTCTATGACGACACATACTAATGGTCTCTCTATATTCAAAATTAAGAAGGTCAGCTGATTACGCTACCATGGTTTCAACCTTTCGGTATCGTCAAGCGTTATAGACTAGTGATTTCCTAATGCTTTATACTGAACGCACAACATGAGTTTTAGAACTCATAACAGAAAGTTTAAAATAAGGGAGGAGTTCCTGAAGACAAACGAAATAATATTGTACATACATTAATCCGGGTTCGCACGAGCTCAGAATGTATTTTCGAAGATGTATGCACCCGGAAATTATTTCGGACCTTTCATTCCACAACCTGGAAATTATATTATACGAAACATTCTTCTTCGCACAATCTGCTGACATTGCCACAGTTGCATGGTGTGGCCTTTCTTAATATACTCAAGCTCACTTAACGATCTTTGCCATTTTTTCCTCTTAATTTTCACACGTAGTTGGTTAGCTTGATAAAATTTTTACAGGTAGCTAGCTAGCTAGCTAGCTAGCTAGATAGATAGATAGATAAATAGATAGGGAGATTTTACCATCGTTTTTTTAAATTGCCTTCAGTACATACAACGTATATTTTGCTTTGTCTATTTACATCTTGAACTTCTGCTTTGTAACTAACTCATTCGGTTTTGAAAACTCTGTCAAGTAGACATTTACTTTTATCTCATACTAGCAGAATAGCTGCTCGGGTGTAATGAAAGCTTTAAAACTAATCCATGGTCCTGGAGCTCAGACTCTTTGGACGTTGGCACGAAAGACTAAAAAAGAATAGTTGTTTCTAGTTAAAGCGAAACCGTAGACTGAAAGAAAAATGAATGGATGTAAGTCAAATTTTGATTTCCTGATATCGATATCAAATAAGTTTTTTTCGTCGTCAACTGAATTTTGAAGGCTAAAAAAGTCCTCTGAGTAAATGGTAGCAATGCCGAGACTAAGAACTACAATTATACCTACTTAGAGCCAAACCTGAAGCAAAAAATGAAATAAAAGGGCTGCAAAAAAAAACAAAAAAAACAAAAAAAAAACATATAGGCAGATAAACAGACACACAAAAACATCTTGCCTACGTGGTCGATCGTATTTAAGGACGTCTTCCCTAGAGGACTCAAAATTTACGAAGAAGATTTCGTGATTGGTCAGGTTTGGAGATATGAATAAATATAATGTTTAATAATAAAAAATACAGATCATGTACTCAAATATGAATACCCATTTAAAATAATGTTCAAAAACATAATTATAAATATGTTGGAAATTAATCAATTTCGTAAAATTTAGTTTATAAATGTAAAAAAAAATAATCGTAACATCCATAATAAATGATGGGGGACCGTTTGGTGATAACAGGTGCTGTCAGATTGGATGTACAAGTAATGTAAATGATAATGGCCCGGAATCGTTAATCCGAGAGCAGAGTTACAATTCTATTTGGGTTCAGAATATTCATTTCCGGCGCAAATACCCTTGGGAAAGGTGTGAATCCACCTCTTTTTCCCCAGATCTGACGTGTCTTAGACCGCTCAAGCACGATGGACTTACAGTTAGACAAAACTCGAAATAACGTTGTGGGACCCGTCAGATCAATTGATGTTTTTTCGTGAAGTGACACAAATTCGAATCCAGTCGGAGGAGGCATAGTTTTCAAATAAGATTTTTCGATTATTCAGACCAGTAAAAGTAACTAAATATACTGTTTCATTAAGAAAAAAACAAAAAACAATTATGAGTATCCATTAAAAATAATGTTTAAACAAATAAATGAAATCCAGCGCCCATAGCTCAGAGGTAGAATCGCCGACTGACGCCAATTCGGCCGAGTTTCAATCCTGGGTTAAAAGCAATCGGATGTCTAACCGTACTGATGAGCTGTGATACAGCGAAACAGATCTGTCTTCGGATGACTATATATATATATATATATATATATATATATATATATATATGTATATATGTATATGTAGGTGTGCTTGTTTGTATATATATATATATATATATGCATACACATATATACATCCACACACACACACACACACACACACACACACACACACATACACATATATATATATATATATATATATATATATATATATATATGTATATATATATATGTAGGTGTGCGTGTTTGTATATATATATATATATATATATATGCATACACACATATACATCACACACACACACACACACACACACACACACACACACACATATATATATATATATATGTATGCATATATATATATTTTTATATATTTATATATATATATATATATATATATATATATATATGTAGGTGTGCTTGTTTGTATATATATATATATATATATATATGCATACACACATATACATCACACACACACACACACACACACACACACACATATATATATATATATATATATATATATATATATATATGAAATATAAATAGATTAAAATATACCGATGAAAGAAGGTAGTAATTCACGAAACTGAATTCAATCAATAAATAAGTAATACACGAGGAAAAGTTAGAAACAAATAAGCAAAAAGGAAAATAGCAAATTATTTGACTCACAAAAATTGGACGCCATAAAATAGAGACATAGTTGATTTTGCTACTTTTTACTCTTTTCTCTGATTGGCCAATTTCCAATCATAAATCTTTTTTTCGCCGTTTGCATCGAAGACTGGAAAGAGAAACATATGAATGCCAACGAAATGAAATAAACTTTTTTTAAACCAATATTCAACATTTTTTATTCTTGCATTTAAGATATTATTGTAATAAAAATTCAAGACTTTTTCTTTGTATTCTAGTTCCATATGAAGTGTCCTCTCAAAACGAGGGCGTTCACAGCTCTCCACGACTTCTTGTCCCTCAGCAGCGTTTCTCTCTTTGCCAAGCTTCGGCCCCTGAATTTTGGGTTTATTTTGTTTTACGGTATATCGACCTCAATGAAATATTTAATGCTGATGTGATTTTCAAGATAGCTTCGGATGAATAGAATATGTATTCTATAGAGAGGAAATTTTATGTTCTTACGTAAGAAACCATTTAGTAGATCCGGTATAATTGATGTATTTTCATAGAGAGGGATTGTAGAGGGTCTGATTTTATTGATTTTGATTAGTTTATTTTGTTTTACCTTATATCAACCTCAATGCCGACAAGATTTTTAGGATAGATTCGTATGAGTAGAATGTATTCTTTGTAAGAAATCAGTTTGTAGATCAGATTTAATTGACTTATTTTTGTAAAGTTGGTTTGTAAAGTGTCTGGTTTAATTCATTTGGTTTGGTTTATTTTATTTTACGGCATATAAACCTCAATTGATTATTTAAAGGATAGATTTCTATGAATAGAATACGTATTCTTTGAAGAAATCTGTTTGTAAATCATGTTTCGTTGGAGTACGTTTGTAAAGAGGTTTTTGTCAAGATTCTGGTTTCATTGATGTATTCTTTTTAGATTTGTTTGGTTTATTATGTTTTACGGCTTATCAGCCTCAGTGGGTTAATTTATGCCGACAAGATTTTTAGGATAGGTACGTAACAATAGAACATGTCTTTATATTAAGAAATCAGTTTGTAGATCAGGGTTTGGGTTTATTTTGTTTAACGGCAGATCAACATCAATGGGTTATTTAAAACCGACAAGATTTTCAAGATAGGTTTGTATGAATAGAATACATATTCTTTGTAAGAAATCAGTTTGTAGATCAGTGTTTGGGTTTATTTTGTTTTACAGTAGATCAACCTCAATGGGTTATTTAAAACCGACAATAATTTTCAAGATAGGTTCGTATGAAAAGAATATGTATTTTTTGTATGAAATCAATTTGTAGAGCATATTTCACTGACGTATTTTTGTAAAGAGGATTTTTTGTTGAGGGTCAAATATCTTGCTGGTAATATTTATTTCTTTTTCAAAAATGCATTACTGGTAATATATTTTTTCAAAGAAGCTTTGCTGGTGTATTACTATAAAAATCTATCATAGTATTTTGGTCTTAAATTAGTGGTTTGCCCTTAGCTGGAACCCTAACAGATTTTCGGAATAGGGTGGACCTAGGAATAACAGGAATTAAGAGGGAATTTCAAGCTCCTTAAAATCTCCCAAACAGAAGCCTTGCTGTCGGATGTAGTTTATCGTTTTTGTGCTCTACTATTTATATATATAGATCAGTGATACATTACGAGTAGTCTATTATATTATACTAACGTTTATTTTGGTAGACGATAAAGGGTATCTAACCTTGCCACCAAATTGTGCTTAAATTCATAAAGTCTAGATAACATAGAGAAAAGTTCATCAGAACAATTATCATGAAAGTATTCTTAGGAAAGGTTACATCTGGCCATTTCAAGTGTAAAATGATGAGACCTTGCCGCCAATCTAGTACTGCGCTCAAATTCATAAAGTCCAGATACCATAAAGAGAAAAGGTTTGCCAGAACAATTGCCATGAAAGTATTTATAGAAAAGGCACATATTACGGGTGGCAGCAAAGTGACTGAAGCCGACAAGCCAGATCAGAACCAATAACATTGCACATTCTTTGGATTTTAGCAAGAATATCCAAACATATAACAGGTGCACCAGACACTATGTGGCAGCATCATTCATATCTAGGATGAATGGTAGGCTTATAAATATGTAAGATAGATTCTAGCGAAAAAAAATTGTCTATTACGACATAGAGAAATTTTTTGCCGAATGTTCTGAAAGGTACTACGAATTTCTCTCTCTCTCTCTCTCTCTCTCTTTGTCTCACTCGCTTTCTTTTTTTACTTCAGTCAGTCAGTCAGTCAGTCAGTCAGTCAGTCAAGCCCGCTAAAATCGTAGACAAGGCATTTTACGAACAAAAAACTTTTTCTTAGAAACGCGCATGCGTTAGCAGAATACTTGCTAAGCAAAGGAAAGCAGTTTTTACTATTCAAAGTGAATGTGAACTTGGGTAATTTTCTTATTAGGTTGCCCCCAAAATTCGTAAACACTTGCGAAATGGGTCTATATGGTCCAGCACAATCCAGACAAGCGATGGGTTCAGAAAGGTGCAAGAGACACCGTCGGTTCCAAAACAAGATCGATTCGGCAAGAAAGTCATGTTGTGCGTTTGGTGAAACTTTGAAGGAATCGTGCATTTTGAGTTGGTTCCGAATGGTCGTGCCATCAGTACCGAACTTTACTGTCAGAAACTTGAGCGGGTCTACGAAAAGTTGAAGCAAAAGTACCCGGCTCTGATAACCGAAAGCGCGCTTTGATGCAGCAGGACAATGCCAAGCCAAACACCGCCAGGAAGACCAAAGACAAGTTTGATGAGCTGGACGGCGTTGAGGTTCTGCCACATCCAGCCTACAGTCCTGACTGTGCTCCATCAGATTACGGCCTTTTCCGCTCAATGCAACACTTTCTGAAGGGCCGCCGATTCGACTCGTTTGATGAAGTCAAGAAAGCGTGTCAAGAATTCTTTGATTCGAAGCCGGCTGAATGGTACTTTGACCAGATCCGAAAGCTTGAAGATCGATGACAGAAAGTCTTGGAAAATGATGGTTTTTATTTTGACCAATAATTTTTGTTGTTTTTGCGAGTAAAATTTCAATTTTTTGCAAGTGTTTTCTGGTAACCTTAGATTACTTGACGGGTAAAATTTCAATTTTTTGCAAGTGCTTACGAACTTTTGGGACAACCTAATATAACAACAACGATGTAAAAATATCTAAAGTGTTAACTGAACACAGCCGTTTTCTGATTAAAAATTGGTTTGTGCCCTGAAAGCCTTTAGAGAAGACTACCCGTCTTGGAACCTCGTAGACTATTATTATGGAATCACAGACAGAGAACTTTACTAAATAACAGAAACATCAACATTTGAGGACCACCGACAGCCGAAACAGTAAAAATCGATATCACATGTAACTTGAAAAAAAAAGTAATGTCATAACCAAGATGCTAACGTTTCACACATACTTTGAACAAAAGATTAGGAAGGAAACCCTCCTGTTAATACTATAAACAAAAGCCAATGGATAAGCACACGTAATGAGGAAAGAGGGATTAGTGAATCTGACACTGTTACAAATGTATCTGTCTCTCACTGTCTGTCTGTTTGTCTGTCTGTCTGTCTCTCTCTCTCTCCGCTCGCTCTCTTTTTCTTTTACCTCAATCAATCAGTCAGTCAAGCTGGCTAAAATCGTAGAATTTAACGAACAAAATCCTTTTTCTTAGAAACGCGCATGCGTTAGCAGAACATTTGCTAGCGTAAATAGTAAAAACTTTGAATAGTAAAACTTTGAATAGTAAAAACTGCTTTCCTTGAATAGTAAAAATTGAATAGTATTATGAATATATGAGTATGAATATTACTATTCAAAGTGAATGTGGGCCGATGATTGCGTACTAACAAACACCCATCGTGATAAACGAACTCTGATTGGTCGACAAGATGGTACGATTAAAATTGGCGGGAACTCCAAGTTCATTAGAAGAAAACTATTTTCAGTTAGTTAGTTAGCCATAAGCTGACGACAAGATAAAACGTGTTTGTCAGATTGGATAAGACCACACCCCAAGCCAATTCTTGTAGGGTGCGCTTACAACAGTAGTAATAAAAATTAACAGTTTAATTTTTAATCACGTTTTTTTTGTGTTACCTTCATTTTCTTTGTTCGAAAAGTCATGTGTTATAATTTTCCCATGTGCTTGATGTGCGAATAACAGAATCTAATCGCCGTCTGATTTATATCCAGTAAATCCTCTCGGCATTTACCCGGGAAGATTGATATTATTGCAGGGGAAGACACAACGTTGTCACCCTCGAAGGTGAGGCAGCCCCCGGACGGAAAGGGTCGCGACATGTAATAAAGGATATAGCACATAAAGGAAGAATTTAACGTAAGTTAGAGGGGGAGTGTTTCAGGATATGTTTACAGTTTGGCCACTCTACTTGCAACTCTGTACGACCTGCCATGTTGTAGGGTTATCGGTGACTGAACCGGACCCCCCATCAGGTTTTTTTTTTCTGGCGAGTAAATGAAATAAAATAAAAACAAAGCACGTCAAATAGCGAAGGCACTTTTGTTGTAGAGTGGCTGACACCGCGACAGCTCTCTCAATGATGGAATGACCCATGGTCTGAAATAGTCTATTTAAGTAAAGAATAGTAGCATTTGGTGCGTAATATCCGAGTGTCATTCGAGTAATAGTCAGACTGATTACTTCGGCGACTATTGCGATTTAAACTCCTCCTCTCTGTGTTATAAGTTCTGTCATCGTAAATATTGTGCTGCTCTGTGTATATCCGTTTAGCACCGGATATTGTGCTGAATAATACCGCAGAACACTTTCTCTATATATCGTATAGGCGACAGAACAATTTTCTTGTAGGGATAGCGGATATCTAGCGCAATAGATCTAATTGGTTCGATGTACGTCGTGGTGCAGTGGATATCGGCTCGAAACGAGAAATCGGGAAGCCGAGTTCGAATTCCAGTTGAATTCCTTGCATTCATATATGCGCAAATATCTTTTGGAAAAGTAATAATCTGTCTCTTTTCTCCAGTTATGGGTTAAATAACAAAATATTGGGTTCTATAGACTTCGCTGGCAACTAGTCTACCGCAGAAAGTGATGGCAACCTACTGCGGAATAATCTTCTGCCCAGTCAGTTTTCTCCCTTTCGAGATATGATCGCCCAAGTATGCAGCACTTAACGGACGGACTGATCTATATATGCAGTCAGAAGTCCCGGGGAATGCAAACCTGCTTCAGCACCTCTCTTATTGCACAAAAGAAGCAGAGTTTATAGCATACCGACTCTGGTTCATGTGTGTGCTCGTAGGCACCCACATTAAAACGTCATCAAATCACATCCTCTATCACACCCTATTCCCGTGAGGAGGTAAGTAAAAGCTACCACAGTGTCTTGGAAATAGGCTTCTGTCAGTAATTAAGTCGTTTTCCTGTAGGCAGAAACAATGTTTCAGTGATCTACGTCGCAGCATGAGTACATACTATAGGAGGTGAGACAGCTATTTTGATCCCTGTATAAATACTAGGTTAGCCAGATGATCCTGACTCACTTAAGAAGCGGAAAAATGAACAAATCTTGATCTCTGTCTGGTGGAATTTCCAGAGAGAATTGCGTTTCAATCTTGTTCCACATGGTTGCGCCATCAGTCCTAAGCTGTATTGTCAGCAGCTAAACCACGTATGCGACAAACTGAAAAAGGAGAATCCTTCTAGGGTCAATCTCTGTTTCAAAGAAATAATACGAGACCATATACTGACAGGTTGACTTAGGTTCAAAGAGATGGACGTGATTCTTCCACGTCTACCATTCAGCCCCGATACTGCTCGGAATGACTATGGTCTATATTCAATGATACACTTCTTCAGCGACCACCGATTCATCAGTTTTAATGAAGTGAACAAAATTTGTTTAAAGTTTTTTAAAAAATTTTTTTATTCAAAAGTCAGCGAACTGGTATCTGAGACAAATGCAGATTCTGGCTGATCACTGACAGAAGATCGTCAAGAATGACTTTATTTTGAAGAATAAAATTTGGTGTGGCTCTATAAAATTTTGTTGTTTTCTTTCTGTTTCCTAAGTGAGTTACAACTTTCTGGTGCAGCTAATGATTCCGTTATATTTTACGGGTATTATGCTGGTCAAAAATGAAAAAAAAAAGGTATGTTCAAAATCAAATAAAAATAGACAAAAGAAATACAATTTAATTGCAAAGATCTAAAATCATAAAAACCTAATAAACATGTTCAAGTTTTCCGCATATGTCACTATGACAACCCCAGCGAGTAGCCGTCAGCCTCTGGTAAAGATTCGTCCATTTGCAATGATTTAATTGCAATGAGATTTTGTTAGAGAGCTGTTTGAGCAAAAAAGCCTCGCAGGCAAGTTTTAAGACGAACTCAAAAGATGGCGCTCAAATTTCTCCGTGACTCCAGTGTGTGTTGACTGTACATATTACAGCTTGATGTAAACATAGGCTGGGAAATAAAGGCACTCTGCTGGGACTTGACTCACCACGAATATATGTAGCAGTTGATTGAATTGCTTTGCACGAGTTGCAAAGGGCGGAGGATTCTTTTTGTAACAGTGGCGGGTGGGGGCAATCAGATATTCATGATAAAGCCACTTGTATATATTCAAGGCGGTGGAAATATATTTCTTTACAAACAAACAAAGGAATTTAATCCGATAGATTTTACAAGCAGAAACCAAAATTTGAAAAAGAGAAGTTTTTAGAAAAAGAAAATAAATGAAAACGAATCTCATAATATGATCTTTTGTTGAGATCAAATACAGCTTTCGACCGTCAAATATTGATGATGGGAATATTTTATTTTTTTATTTTTTAGGTTTCTGTAATTTCTGATTTATTTGTTTCTTTTGTTTTCTTTTAACGAAAGGTGTTAACCTATTTGTAAAATGCGTGATTCTTTCTTTTAAAAGGCTTTAAATATATAAAAAACAACGAACAAACGAAGCCGGAATCAATGTAAGAAATTATCTGAGAAATATGATTCTCCAGTGAGAATATTTGAGAAATATTATTGTGTGTGTGTGATTATATTTTTTTCTTCGGTTCTTCCAGAGAATTTTTGTACTGTTTTTTTTTTTTTAGCATTGGTTTTTTTCCAAAGACTATTAATTTCCTTGCTGTATACTTCATCCCACTTGTGCTTGAAAAATATCAATGAATGTATAAAAACAATCCAGGGTCGTATCATGATAGGGCCAATTTCATAATGTAAAATAATGCAGCAAAACAACCATACAACAACAACAGCAAAAAAAAAAAAAAAAAATCATGGTGGGGAAAGTGCAATAAAAAGTGGGATCCGAAAAAGGGGAAGTTTTGTAATGCAACAACACGGACATTCTTCATCAGTGGATTCAAATAGCTAATGTTCTAATATCAATTTCATTTTCTTCTATATGCCGTGTCTCTTTAGGACGTAGGCGAACATGGTCTTCCACATGTCCCTATCCCTTGTAGTTCTTAAAACCCTTTCTTTTGTTAGCTTTCCCAAACCCTGCTTTGCCAACCGTATTTGTCCTGTTAGTATCAGATTCTTCAAGCCCTCTTTCTTCATTACATGTCCCAGAAATTTCAACTGTCTTTTCAAGTATCTGTTTCCTTTTCGTTTCCATCCTCTCCAAAAACTTGTCGTTGCTCACATGTTCCTTTCGTGGTATCCTCAGCATCCTTCTGTAGAACCACATTTTGGTTGTTTTAACTCTTTCGCTCATCTCATATGGCCTCAAACTACCCCTGTAATTGGTCAAAGTTCTCATAGAGTGGGGGCTTGCAGTGCCAGAACCCCAAGCCTTAAGGGCTTATCATTCAGATACAGACTGTTTCATGTTTCTATTCAATTTTCAGACTGCTAGTATAAGTCATGAAACAGAATGAGACGTGTGGGTCGTGATTGAAATGTCGACTTATATATTTAGATACTCTCTAACCTTATATATATATACCTTATAGCTCCTGAACCTATATATATATATATATATAAGTAATTTTTTTATTTGTTTCCCGAAGGTCTTTACCCCTTCAAATCTTTCCAAAACATCCTTATTTCCGTGCAAAAGTAAATGCTGAACTCAAATCGATAATTGTTTATTGACAAAACCTACCTTTTTTTTCAATTTAATTATAAGAAAAATCCGAACTTCTTGTCGCTGTTTATCTCACCCCGTAACCACGCTTCAAAATGTTCTTCACTGCAGAATGACTTCACGCGTAGTTTGCCGATTTTTCGATCTTTTTACTTTCTTTTTGCAATTACTACGCGGAAATTGAGTTCCGAAACTAAACAAATCGCGGTGTAATTGCTCAAAGGAAGTAAACAGACCGAAATCCTACGCCTCACGTCATTCAGCGGTGAATCAGATATGAGAACAGTGGTAAGGGGTCAGATATAGTCCGATTTTTTTCTGGCCGATAACATGAAAAAAGGTAGGTTTCTTCAATAAACAATTATCGATTTGAGTTCAGCATATACATTTGCACGGAATTAAGGATGTTTTGGAAAGATCTGACGAGATAAAGACCTTCGGGGAATCCATCAAAAATTTATCTATATATATATATATGTGTGTGTGTGTGCGTGTGTGTGTATTTATAAAAAATAAATATACATATTGTCTTATGCCGATGACACGACTCGGAGTTTCATGCGTTATGCGTTAATCAGGTGCATATGACGAACTGACAGTTTAGTAGATTTGAAATTATGTCATTCTATGATTGAATTGCAGATCTGTCTTTAGGTTTTGTCGAGGACATCGAGATAACTAGAAGGAGCACCTGGCCAAATGTAGCGGCAATATTCAATGCACTGGTGATAATTTTTGTTTGTTCTTGGTTTCTCTAATTTATCATATATATTTTACCATTGTTTTCTGATATATAAAAGGAAGGGAAGTTTTAGGAACGTAGCTACAACCAGTCGAAAAACAAAATATATTTGAGAAATATTATTTCTCGAGAACAAGTTTTTTAAACCTTATTTATAAATGGAACTTTGTCTGTGTGTGTGTGTTCCTGTGTGTGTGTGTCCGTTACCTATAGACTCCAAAACGGCTGAACCGATTTTCTTGTAAATTTACACAGTTGTACTATAAGGGTCTGCGAGTGTTCTTAGCTAGGTTTTGTGTCGAGGTACCCCCAATAAATATCGATAAACAAAAAAATCAGGTTATAGAAGGAATGGTCCAATTTTAATCAAATTTCATACACTCATAGACAAAGACATAAGAAACGATATTCAGAAGTTTTAAGGTTGCAGTTCTTACAATAGTGTAGAAAATCGATAATATATATATATATATATATATATATATATATATATATATATATATATAAAAGGCAAGATGTCTGTTTATCTGCCGGTATGTCTGTATTTTTTTCAGCCCTTTTATTTTAGTTTTTGCTTCGGGTTTGGCTCTAAGTAGGTATAATTGTAGTTCTTAGTCTCAGTTATGATACCATTTACTCAGAGGACTTATTTAGCCTTCAAAATTCAGTTTACGACGAAAAAAACTTATTTGATATCGATACCAGGAAATCAAAATTTGACTTACATCCATTCATTTTTCTTTCAGTCTACGGTTTCGCTTTAACTACAAGCAACTATTGCTTTTTAGTCTTTCGTGCCAACGTTCAAAGAGTCTGAGCTCCAGGACTATGGATTAGTTTTAAAGCTTTCCTTACACCCGACCAACGCCGGGCTATACTGCTAGTTCCATATAATTTTAGGTCGACGTTTTCTAAAACTAATGTTTACTTTACACAAGCCACAACTGCCATTCAATATAGGGATTCGCTGTATGGTGAAACATGAATAAGAAATGGTAAGAAGTAAAGTTTATGGGCAGGTAATGTAAATAAATAAAATAATCTCATTATTTACATTGTTCGAACTATTGTCGTCATATTTACTACCATGTTTACGACGTTTCCAACGTTGTACGCTCCAACCTTCTTCAGGTGCTAGGAATTTTGAACCGAATTTTTATTATAACAGCTCCAACCTTCTTCAGGTGCTAGGAATTTTGAACCGAATTTTTATTATAACAACTGGTGTATATCATTCTCATTCCATGCGCGATTCCACTTCTGGTAGCTATGGATTGATCGCCCCTTTCATTTCAGTGAAAGGAGTATAACTACATGGCTACCAGAAATGTCATCGCATATGGAATGAGAATCGATACACTGTTATCATCCATGAAGTTTGTTAGTAGAAACGTATGACCGAGTGAGGACGTCTTGTGTTACTCGTGTATATGCGAGAGCAGACGACATTTGAATGTTCTTTATTGTTTAACCTTTGTTCAGGGTAACGCTGACGTAAACGCGATGAAATTAAAAAATGGTTTTGTTAAAACGGGGTATGCAAAAAAGACTCAAGTGAGTACATGATCAAGTTTTTCGCGCATTCTACAATTCGCCAACTTTTGCGATTGTCTGACTGGAATTACCCATGCATCTAAAAATCGTAAGTGTATATTTGGTTCTTACGCCCCGGTTTTATTGAGCAATCTGAAATCTTAATTCTCATATTAGCTTTGGTGATAAACTCATAACTATCGATTTGTTTCACTGAAGAGATCTGGGGCAACAGAGATGTGATTCCACAGAAAGCTACTGAGAATACCATGAACGGAGCATGTGAGCAACAAGGAAGTTCTTAGAAATATAGAAATAAAAAGGACACTTATACTTAGAATGAGAAAGAGACAAGCATCAGGGGTGTGCTTCTACAGATGAAAGCTGAGAATGCCATGGATAGAGCATGTATGCAATGAGGAAGTTTTAAAGAAAATGGAAACAAAAGGACACTTATACTTAGAAATCAGAAAGAGAGGAGCATCAGAGATGTTGTTCCACAGAAGAAGGCAGAGAATACCATAGACGGAGCATGTGAACAATGAGGAAGTTTTAAGGAAAATGGAAACAAAAGGGACACTTATACTTAGAATCAGAAAGAGACAAGCATCCGGGATATGGTTCTACAAAAGATGGCTGAGAATACTATGGTCGGCGAATGTGAGCAAGGAAACGTTTAAGAAATCTGAAGCAAAAAGGATTGTTGTATTTAGAATCAAGAAATGACATTAGACTACAATACCTTATCTCTGAAATATAGACTGATTCTGAAGAAAGCCGGAGCATACAACAGTCGAAATCTTCGTGAATATTGCAATAAATATAATGGCAACAGTTTAAACGATATGAATAGTGTAAATTACAATATCTTATCACAGAAATAGATTAAAAGTCAGTCAGTTAAGTGCCATACATAATACACACTTGGGCGATCATGTCTCGAAAGACTAGACAAAACTTTCCCCGCAGTAGGTTTCCATTACTTTGTACAGAAGACTAGTTACCAACCAAGGCTATAGAACCTCGTCTGTTCTGCTATTTATCCCATAGCTGGAGAGAGAAGAGACGGATTAATACCTTTTCCTACGGTATTTGCGTGTAAGTGACTACAACGAGTTGACTCAAGCGCAAATACAGGTGTTAAAAACGTATTGCTTTTGTTACTTCTTAAAGGTCAAAGGTAGTTGCCTTTAAAATCTACAGAATATATTTGTTTGAAGCCATTTTAAATCAATGAGCTAAAAGAATTGTGTTTTACTAACTACTTCCTGCTACCTGTTACAGAGACTAGGAACGAGTTGAATATCGTGACCGTTAGTTTGTTTCCGTGATATTTAATAAGTTAATCAGATTTCTGATTACAAAATAATGCACAAAGCGAACGAAATAATGTGCCGCCATTTTAATGCATGTTTCCACAATGGCGCCCAGAAAGATTTTCCATCAATTTGCCCTCTGATCTCTGAACTATAAGCAGGAAATGATTCCTGTATGAAATTCACCACCCAGTTGCTTCCTAGATTAATTATTTATTTCGTCATCATTTAATTTATTTGCTTTTATATTTTGAAATTTCGATATTGTCTTCATATGTAATACGATTTGGACGATAGGATTCCAATTTTAATAATGATGTTAACTGTTATTAAATTAGTCCTCGCTTGATGCACGCACAAGCACACATCCAGTAAAATGCAAACGCACACATACGTACATACACATTATGCTTTGACAAGAAGAAGTATGAGAAAAGATCATAAGAAACTGTTAAAAATATAACTTAGCGTTACATTTAGTAATTTTAGTGTAAAATGAGACCTAACTGCTAATCTAGTACCTTTGTTTCTTTACTGATATTTCACCCAATACAAGGGCCACACAAGGTAGTCTGTTACCGAGTAAGAATGGAAGCGAAAGGTAAGAGGGAGTAAGAGTATTATGTAGACGAATCGGATAAATAACGGTTGATCCAGGACAAGTTAGTCGTTTCCAGGAAAACATCCCCTCGGAATTTGTTTGACAAAGTAGCAATTTTGGAGTAAAATGTGTCTGAGTGAAACTTATTCTTATACGAGAAACGCTAAGGGAACTGGGGTGTTTTTTTTTACCGTGAACACACACACACACACACACACACACACACACACACACACACACACACACACACACATATATATATATATATATATAAGAAGGTGAAAGAAGGCTTAGATTAAGACCCACTGTTCAAGCATTTACTTTTATAAAAAGCGCTCGTTACATAGTACAGCTTAATATTGTAATTTTGTTAGTACAATGGTTTAAAAAAGCATAATATCACTACACAAAAATTAAAATGTTATAGAACAAAACTGTTCTTCTTCAGGTAATATGTTGAAATAAACAGAAGGATAGTATTGTTCTGTAACATGAACATTTTTGTGTAGTGATATAACGCTTTGATAAACCATTGAATTAACAAAATTACAATATATTTATGTATGTGCATTCGTGCGTGTGTGCGCTTATATATATATATATATATATATATATATATATATATTGTGTGGATCGTTGAAATGGCCATCCAACAAAATTAAATTTCGAAATTTTTTACAAACATACGCGATTATTATTATACACTTACCCATCCAAAATGTTCCTCGCACATACATTTAAAAATGAAAAAAAGATTAGCATGTATTGCTTTAATGCAGGTGGAACACATCTGACCAACAAGAACCAACACCAAATCATAGCATACAAGTATAATTTCTTATTTGTTCTTTTTCGTAAAAATCTCTGTTGTACGTTTGAAAAAAGGTTGAAAAATTAGTTATCATAACTATAAAAAAGGTCGAAATCTAGGTTGCATAAATAACTAATATCCAAATTATATATATATATATATATATATATATATATATATATATATATATATATATATTCTTCTTTTATTCTTCCATCTTTAAAATGCCGGTAAGTATGAAATTTACTTTTTGAAAATTTTTATATTTACATTGAAAGTGCTCAATATCATTGATAGAGCTGATATATTCATAATCACACCTATCTATATGAATATACTAGCTGTATAGCCCGGCGTTGCTCGGGTGTAAGGAAAGCTTTAAAACTAATCCATGATCCTGGAGCTCAGACTCTTTGGACGTTGGCACGAAAGAGTAAAAAGCAATAGTTCTTTCCAGTTAAAACGAAACCGTAGACTGAGAGAAAAATGAATGGATGTAAGTCAAATTTTGATTTCCTAGTATCGATATCAAATTTTCTGCACTATTGTAAGAACTGCAACCGTGAAACTTCTGAATATCATTTGTTATGTCTTTGTCTATGAGTGTATCAAAATTGATTAAAATCGGACCACTCCTTTTATAACCCGATTTTTTTGATTTTCGATATTTATCGGGCTTACCTCGACACAAAACCTAGCTAAGAACACTCGCAGACGCTTATAGTACAACTGTGTAAATTTTCAAGAAAATCGGTTCAGCCGTTTTGGAGTCTATAGGTAACGGATACACACACACACACAGAGACAAATTTTCATTTATAAATAAGTTTAGATATATATATATATGGACAGTTCTGACTTTTCTTTGACCTTTTTTCCTCTCTTCTATCTGTCTTCTGTTCTTCTTCAATTAGTTCTTTCTGTAGTTGCTGTCTCCTAATATACTGGATCGATTTCTGTCCTCATCAAGGTGTTTCTGTCCTGATCCTTGAATCGATGACGTGGGGTTCCATGAAGCCTCTTGCAAAATGCCATCTCCATGAAGAGAATGTTTTATGGGTAGGCGGATGCATTTGAGCAAGGCGTCCGACCTATCAAAATCAGTGGCGAGTTTATAGGCTCACCAATTTTGAGCGAAGTTTTATTTGATGAGATCTTCTAAATTTTCGAATGTCTCTTCGGTAGATTGCCCAGATCTTACAGGCGTACAGAAGAGTCGAGATTACAGAAGTTCGGCATGATGAGGTGGCTCCAGTCGTCTCTTCAGATCAATCAAAGGACACATTTCACATTGAAGGAAATGTCGTTGAGCACTCCAAAGAGGTCCGTAAAATCGTTCTGCTAACGGCTTTACGCTAAAATATGCCTTCTCCTATCGTGCGCCGATAACTTAGAGGTAAACTCTCCGAGTGATGGCAGGTCGGTCGGGTTTTAAACCTGGAAGAAATTGGATGTTTAACCATACTGATGAGCTGTGATGCAGGGGAACAGTCTTGTCTGCAGATGAGTATATATATACATATATATAAGAGGGAATGGAAAGTGACAGTCTGTTTCAAGCTAAACGCTATCGTCAGACCTGGAAATGGCCTAAACATTATGTTCAAGCATGACTGTCGTCTCTAAGTGTTTACCTCAATACCCACTATTATATTTACCATCTATCATTAGTATCAAGCACTTTAACCCAGAAATATTTTTCTTTTATGTGCCGTGTCGCTTCAGGACTTAGGTGATCAAGGCTCTCCACGTTTTCCTGTCATTTTTAGTTCTTAATATATTTTGACTTGTTATTTTTCCCAGCTTATGCTCTACCATCCATTTACTTGGGTCCATCAAGTAATTTTCCCTTGTCCCTGTTTCGCCTTGTGTGTATGAGATACTCCAAACTCTCTTTCCTCTTGACGTGTTCCGGAAACCTTAACTGTCTCTTCCTTGTGTTAGGTATAAGTTTCCTTTTTGTTTCCCTTCTCTCCAAAACTGTGTCGTTGTTCTCGTGTTTGGCTCAACGGTATCTTCAGCATCCTTCTGTAGAACCAAATTTCTTTTTACTTTGAATCTCTCCTTAATCTTTGAGGAAATTGTCTAGCGTTCGCTGGCATACAGGTA
Organism: Ascarosepion bandense; assembly: GCA_037127315.1. Taxonomy (NCBI): domain Eukaryota; kingdom Metazoa; phylum Mollusca; class Cephalopoda; order Sepiida; family Sepiidae; genus Ascarosepion; species Ascarosepion bandense. The sequence continues at coordinate 5,010,924 of JBBBDQ010000151.1, forward strand.
AACAGATACCACGTAAGAATTCAGTAATCTTTCCTTTGTTTCATTGACATTTCCTGTCTCACAATACTCTGGCTAGCTCATGGAAAGTGTCCTTGGCCATCCCAATACGCCTTCGGATCTCAGTGTCGAACTTTTACTTGGGTTCCTTTTTTGCTGATGACCATGTATTCAGTTTTCTTGTTTCTTCAGTTTGAGTTTAGTCCTTTCTTCTCGCATTTCTTCTGTAGGAGGTAATGTTGTTTCCTTCCCTTGTTTACTATCAGCACTGTGTCATCTGTATATCTTATGTTTTTAAGATTGTGGCCACCAATCTAGTTCTGAACCCATAAAATATTACATACCTTAAAACTATATTTTATCATACCTCTCTCTCGCTATATATATATATATATATATATATATATATATTAGTCATCCACATACAAGCCTGTTTTGCTGTATCACAGCTCATCAGTGTGGCTAGACGCATCCACTTGCCAGGATCGAAACTCGACCGATTTGGTGTCAGTCAGAGTCGCTACTCCCTAAGCCATCGACGCATGGTATCAGAGAAGGGAAATTTTAACGTGTTGTATCTAAGCAGTGTATGCACACGCCATTCACCGAGAGAACTCAATTCATTTCTGAAGAGTCACGCATATAGCTGAAGTGGAAACTGTTTTTAAAATTTTCTTCTCCAGAGAGCCCAATCGTAATGAGAGCATATATATATATATATATATATATATATATATATATATATATATATATATGGTGATCCAAAAAGGGGTAAATAGTAGGTGTAATATGTTTGTGTATCGGTTATATTAATACAGTGGTGTTCATTGTTTCCAACAAGATGGGGCCCCTCCATATTATTATAAAACAGTTCGTGAATATCTTGAAACATTTCCTGAGTAATGGATTGGCCGAAGAGGTTCAATTGATTGACTAGAGCGTTCAAATTACTTAACCCTTATGGATTTCTTCTTTTGGAGAGTAATCTCAAAGTAAATCGCAAAGTTTATTGTTGAAAACCAAGACGTGTTAGTGATTTGAAAAATTACATGAGAAATGCATTTCAAGAAATTAATACATAAAAGACTTGTGCAAAAATGTTGTCGAAGTGCGAGGGGTAGACATCAAAGCTGTTTAAAGCTGCGTTGATAAGATTTAAGCGGTTTTGTATTATTGTACACAATAAAATTTAATTGTCAATGTAATAATTGTATTAGTAAATATGATTGCATATGCAATCTCAAAATAAATTTTATTATCTTCTGTCCATCAGCTTTTACCACATTGTATATGTCGATAGTCGATAGAGCACTATAATGATGGGTAGATTTAACAGAAACTGTTACGGCTTTATGGTACGTTCTTTGGTTAAGGAATTGAACGCAGTTTGGTTCGGGTATCAAATTGAAATGTGCCTTTTGGCGCAGTGGATATCGGCTCGGAACGAGAAATCGGGGAACCGAGTTCGAATTCCAGTTGAATTCCTTGCATTCACTTACGCGCAAATACCCTTGGGAAAGGTATTAATCCGTCTCTTCCCTCCAGTTATGGGTTAAATAATAGGACAGATTGGGTTCTGTAGCCTTGGTCGGCAACCAGTCTACCACAGAAAGCAATGGCAACCTACTGCGGGATAATCTTCTTCCCAGTCAGTCATGTCTCTTTCGAGACATGATCGCCCAAAGCGTGTATCGCACATGGCACTTAACTGACTGACTGATCAAATTGAACGCTCGCAGTTACTGAGGTTTGTTTACATCCTGCTATGAAACCTGCCTATCTCTGCCGTTACGCCGATAGCGCTGTATAAAGATATTAGCCTGATGACAAATCAATCGGGTTTCGATCGCGACTTGAAGCAATACGTATGCTTCGTACCAAGATCGTCGTTTTTTTAGTGGGTTATCAATAAAAGGTTATTTTGGCAAGCAGATTTGCTGTCGTAAAGTGCACGATATTGAAATAGAGAGTTAATAGGATTAATGTGAAAAAGTTTGTCACTTAACAGTTACGTAAAAACTTCTCCATATCAATCTTATATATATATATATATATATATATATATTCAGTAATGAATTAGAACTCTCTCAGCTACTGGCGTATGTTTACATGGTATATCACAAGATAAAAGTCCGCCTTCTTCTACCATAGAAGAATCGCCGACTGATGTCAATTCGGTCGGGTTTCAATCCTGGCAAAAAGCAATCGGATATCCTATCGTACTGGTGAGTTGTGATACAGCGAAACAGATCTGTCTGCCGATTATATATATATATATATATATATATATGTGTGTGTGTGTGTGTGTGTGTTAAAGAACAAAACACACACCATTTACTTGTACTTAATGCTCATCAGGCTCTCATTGACTGGGAAAGTTTGCCTGATGAGATCTGAGTTGTCGAAACCTGGGTAGCAAGTAAGTGGTGTGTATTCTGTTCTTTAGTATATATATATGTATATATAGGATTAATATTGAGAAGTTTTACGTAACTATTAAGTGATAAACTTTTCCACATTAATCCTATTGACTGGGAAATATTGCCTGATGAGACCTGAGTTGTTGAAACCTGGGTAGCAAGTAAGTGGTGACTGTTCTGTTCTTTAACATATAGTTAGCTCTGCATATTCAGTTAATTTGTCTTGGTTGTGCATTGAGCTCTTTTTTTAACCATTGTATGCTGGTTCGACCAGCCAATTTTTGGCCAGTGTGCGTATATATATATATATATATATATATATATATATATATATATATATATATATATGTGTGTGTGTGTGTGTGTGTGTGTGTGGAGGGTCCGTGTACAGATGTATGTGTGTGTAGTGGGTGTAATATTAGATAATCATAAAGAATATATTCATTGGTGCTATCGTCTCATTTGTGTTTCTTTTTCTGGTTAAGAACAATTCTTTTGCTATCAGCCTTTTATTTCAAACCTGGTTAGAATAATTCCAATAACTGTTGGTGCCAGATCTCCGAAAGCAAAACGAATATCTTTTATTTTTCTTCTTTTGAAAACAAAAGCAAAAGCAATTTGAACCGAAAACCGATAGCATAATTCTCATCTTAAACACCCATCTTCAAATAATTCCTTATAGCCATGAAACACAAGAGATTTTTTTTTCAATCCAATGGAAGCCTGTGCTACGAGCTTCCTTCTTAATGCCTACGTCTCTGGCGGGAAACAGGGAGGGGATTCAAGCGTAATCTACCAAGCTGCCAGAAGTTATTCTGTTGAATATTAATGTTTTAAGATATTTAAAGATTATCTCTCACTTTGTGGTTCTCATCTGAATTCAAACCAGTTTTCCTTAAAGATAATCGCTTTTTTTTCTTTTTCTGTGCATTACTAATATGTTTACTTTAGTGTCAAAAGATAGGACGGACAGGGGATATCAACAATAAATTCCCTAGCAAAATTCATTAGAAAATTTAAACAATTTCATAATAATCTAATTCAACACAAGCACACACATATTTAGTTTTGAGATGTTATTATGCTTAATGCTAATATTGCTATTATTCAGTGGTTCTCTGATAAAAGGATCTGGTAGGTTTTTTTGTCGTAAAGTGCTCAATGTGGTCATTAAATTGCTACTTAACAAAAAATCGATTTAATGACCGCGTGCCGTCAGAGAAAAATACTTAAATTCTTAGACCACGATTGATACATTTTCTTCAAAACGTTTGCGTCTTTCTTCCACACTCCCTTATTTTTTTTTTTTTTTTTTTTTTTATAAGCGTTTCACCCCGAGCAAGGCATGTCACTGCCACTACTGTGCAGGGGGCTACGTAGAGTGGAGAAAGGCTGATTAAATATAGGAAATAACAGAGGGTGGGTGATAGGCAGGTGAGGATACCGAGAATGAGGGTTGGGTAGATGAGAGTGTTGTGAGAATAGTTGGGAGTTAGTGTGATAGGAGGTGTCTATTGACCCTACATTTAAACACCTGGAGATTGTAACTGTCGGGAAAGCAGACTTGTGGAAGGGAGTTCCACAGGCGGGAAGCGCGAGAAAAGAAGCTGTTGGAGTAGAATTTACGGTTACATCTTATTTGTTTAACTGTAAAAGGGTGGGACCTAGTTGCTAATCTAGTATCTCGTGTAAATTCGTGCTTAGGCGGCACCAGTGATCTAAGCTCATCGGAGCAGAAGCCATGAAAGTACTTGTAGAAGAGGCACAGGGAAGCTACATCACGCCGGTGTGAGAGCGGCTGCAGCCGGTCTGCCAAGTCAGTATCAACCACGTTACAGATCCTCCTTTGTATTTTGTAAAGAAGCCCAAGGAGAGCAGCAGGGGCACCCGACCAGATATGGCAGCAATATTCAATACACGGGCGGATGGTAGATTTGTATATGTGCAGAATAGTTTCAGGTGGGAAAAATTTCCGGGCCCTGCACAGGGAGCCGACTTTCATAGCAGCAGATTTGGCAATGGATTCAATATAGTCATTCCATTTGAGGTCCGCCGAGAGTGTAAGGCCAAGGAGGCGCAGTATCTCACTCTCTGGGAGGCTAGCCTGTCCCATGCTAATGGGAGGTAGATGCGATTGTCTATGGTGGTTAGTTGATAACAGCTTTGTTTTGGAGGCATTGAAATTTACCAACCATTTCCTACCCCATGTCACTACGGATTGGAGGTCCCTTTCAAGTGCGGCAGCGAGGTTCACTTTGTCGTCCAGACCTGGTTTCTGATCGATGCGGGAGTAGATTGTTGTGTCGTCGGCATACATGCCAACTTGGGATCTAATGGTGTCGGGGAGATCATTAATGTAGATCAGAAGTAGCGTGGGACCTAGGATAGAACCTTCCTTTTACTTTCTTTTTTCTTTCTTTTAATATTTTTTAATTTTAAAATTTTAATTTTATCATTTCACTTTTAAAATTTTAATTTTAATTTTTATCTTCATTTAAGTTTTATCCTCATTTTATCTTCGTCTATTTAAATTTTACTCGCTGTTGAAAAGCAGTAACTTGACTTCATATGATTTAACACTCATGAACATAAATTCAAATCTACTAAACTGTCAGTTTGTAATATGCAACTGATGATTGCATGACGCATGAAACTCAAAGTCGTGTCACCGACGTAGAACAATATGTACATTTATATATATATATAGCTCTGTTCATAATATACTGGGCACTGTTTTATTAACACCCGAATACTAATATTTACATGTATGTACCCACAAATGCATATTTATTAATTCACATAACTATATATATATATATATATATATATATATATATATATATATGAGAGAGAATAGCAAACTGTGAAGACGGAGAGGATAATCCAATAGATTTTATCTAATTAATAATCAATTGGAGTAGATAGACTCAACTATTGCCCGGTTCACACTCCACCCACGTCTATTGAACAGGTGTAGAGGCTTATCCCTTGTTCCCTGTTTAGGATGTGGTTTCCGGCTTTCTCTTTTCCAATCTATTCACTCTTACTTAGCCCCCTGCACAGCAGTGGCCTGACCGCCTTGCTTTGGGTGATGTTATTAAAAAAACTTATCTATTAGATACAAATAGAGAGCTCAATGAATATTATTCAGAGTAAATATATTGAAAAGAAACTGTTGAGTTTTCTTCTTAATATATATATATATATATATATATATATATATATATATGAATTAAAGAAAATTTTCAAAATTCAAAGGTGTCGGATGCACATTTCGACATGGGTTGTCTAACAGAGATTCCACATCACGTCAGCGACATTGTTTTGTTCCAAATGGCGAAGGCCCTGGGGTAAAGGGGGAAGGGGCAAGGTTAACAACGGTCAAGAATTGAGAGTTCCCTTAAGGTCAGGGAAGTGGGATTTTTTAAAGCAAAACAGAAGAGATAGACGGGGTATCAAATATCAAATGGTAGAGGCTAGTGAATGTTTACAGGGGTTTGAAACGGTATATTTAGGAGGGGAAGGAATAGATTTAAATGTAAGATCTTAAAATTTTTTTAATTAAGATTATCCATTACAGGAAATCATGAATTTAAAGTTCTTAAAGATATATATATATATATATATATATATAAAGGAAAGGAGGGGTTTGGTACAGGAGTCTATATTTTATAAATATAGACAACTAAAGGAGTTAAGGTACTTCTTTAAGGTTAAGATTTTGAGCTGTTCGAAGAGGTGTATTTAGGGGGGAAGGAATGGGTTTCAATATAAGATCTTAAAATATTTTACTTAAGTTTATTTATTTAAACCTTTTAGGTAGATGCGAGCTAAATGCCAATTACAGGAAGTTATCAGTTTAAAAATTAATAGAGAAAAAAAAAATATATATGTCTGAACCAAGGAAAAAAGGGGTTTAGTAAAAGAATCCATATTTTATAAAGATAGGCAATTAAAGGAGATTGGGATAGGAAGGTAGGGGGTTAAAATGCTTTTTAAGGTTAACGTTAAGGTAAAATTAAGATTAAAACTTAAATTGAATCCATTTAATTTATATTCTAACATCTAGCCAACGGGCATTTAAATTCTAAATTTCAGTATTCAAAAAGTTGCCTTGTGGCAGCACTTACTGATGAATTCTATCCTAAGATTCAGTAACCGGTGTTGGTGAGGGTATTTTAATATTGAAATTTTTTCCAGTAAACATAGACAGCACCTATCACGAAAATTCCTCGGAATACGGGCTGAACCAACTAGTTTCCTGCTAATTTCAGGATCCAGCCCCTCCTCTTTCATTTTCCAGAATGCTCGCGAAAGGGCTGTCTGGTACCTCTGACCGGGGTTCGAAAAAGAGTACCTGTGGTTATACAGTCTTTGTTTGAAAGGACCGGCGGACATACCGATATAGGTCCGGAAGTTGTTTTTTTTTTTTGTTTGATGGAGAAATGCGAGCTTCATAAATCACCTGGGTAGATTTGCATTTTCCCTCCACCGGGTAGGCGTCCACAGAATTACAGCTGCATTCGTTTAGAATTTCGGACCTAGATTCAGCATTGCGCAAGTTTACAAGAATACTCCTATTATGGGAACCAATAAGGCTGTCCATATTCGGGACTCAAGAATAACTAATTTTAAGGGTGTACCTATTAAAAATTTTCCGTAGTGGGTTACTGCTATTAAAAGTTTTGTCTATTAACTTGAGAAAATATTTACCAATATTGATGTTAGTTAGCTTACAATAAGTGGGGTGGGGGGTTAAACCAAATTATCTTTCTTTTTCTACAGTTTCCTTTATTTTTTATTTTTAGATGATTCGGAGTCTATTTTAGGTTTATTATATGTTAACTTGTTCTTATATCCGCTTTTTTGAAGGGCCTTATTGTAAATATTTTTACTTGCGTTGAAAGTTTTAATGTTGGATGATAATTGGTTGATTCTATTATTTACTATATTGGGTATCTGTTTTATAATATTTTTGGGGTGGTTGGATGAAATATTAATATAAGTGGGGGAACTATTTTCTTTGAGAAATGGTTGGTAGGATCCATCATTTAAGTTAAGGGTGATGTCTAGATAGTTTACAATTTTAAGATTAGAGGTGACTTCGACTTTAAAACCGAGGTACTTCAGGGCTCTAATTATTTTTTTGTGTATCCTATTTGTGTGGGGCCCATTGGAATTAGGGATAATTATTAATCCATCGTCCCGATATAGGCCTAATTGTTTTGGGTCTAAAATTCTGCTTAGAATATTCAAAATGTAAATTCCCACAAGATCTGCCACCTGGGCTGAATCATATGCTCCCATAGGGACGTCAAAACCTTCCCCCGGCCCCTTTGTCCATGTGGAATCATCAAAGGTGAGAATGGATTTTCTGGCCGCAAAGATAATTTTGTAGTCCCTATCCGAAATGTTCACGTAATTTTTAGCAAAATTTAAACAGCTTTCAAGAAGGTCCCTTGATATAGAGGAATAGAAAGCGACAATATCGAATTTAAGGAAGGTGGATTTAGATTTGTTTTTGATGTTGTTAAACCAGTGTATAGTATCTGAAGAACTTTTCCTAAGGTTTGGTTGTAGATTCAATAGTAGCTTCTCTATTAGGTTTTTTTAGAATTTCCCTGTAAATTATGCCTAAGTCACTTTTAGTAGGATTAATTAGCCTGGTTTGTAATTTGTTTTGGAAATTTGGTTTGTGGTCATTAAATAAAAAGTAAGCTTCTTTAGTGGCGATTTTGCCAATTTTGTCACTAATATTTAATTCTTTGGCGAATTTGGCTATATATATATCAGGTGCCATGGGTAAATTGTCGCCATTTTATATTTATAAATTCGAGTATGCCCGCTGTTTGTTTTTTTTTATTTTGACGACTGCACAGTATAGTAGGGTCAGTTGGACGCTGTCTCTGAGCAAAAGAGCACCATGATGCAATTCACTTCACAAGAAATTTCGAAAAAGCATGTTGTACTGTTTGGTATTCGAACCGTAAACTTCAATACGAACATTTCTGAATGTTTGGGAGTCTCATCTGAGAACAGTGCAAGAGAATTCGGAAAGAGTTGGATGAGTCTAATGGTGATTATGAAGGTGCTTGAGCTGATAGCGACCTTATGACCTCATTTTCCCATGGGGCTTCAGTCTCAACTGGTAGACCGACATTGAGGGCCCTGAAGAGGTAGTGCTGCCTGCTCTGGGTGAAGAGGGTGATTGCTAGAAGATCTTATGTCTGGCAATAGGATCCTGAACCGTGCCAAACAGACAGAAGAAGGCAGTCATGGCTGCGAAAAAACTTCTGCAATTACATCACCTCTTACATCTGACCACCTAACTCTCTGGACTGTTATATGTGGGAGGACGACACCAAACTGAAGGCAGCGATTTTGGCAACGTTGAGCAACTTAAACAAGGAGACCGTCCAGAAGAGTTGCAGAAGATTCCGAAGTCGTCTGGAGAGCGTGGTTAAAGCCATTGGCAGTTTTATTGAATATATTTATTTTTTAGTATTTCAAGATATTTTTTGTGTAATTTTGGTAAATATATCTGTGAAAATGAGATGTCAGCATTATTTTAATTTTTTCTTAATTTAAAACATAATTTAACCAACGCTCCCTATATATATATATATATAGTTTTTCATCGGACTTTCTTTTTATCTCACACGTTATTGTAAACAGCCTGTCTACCAGCCTGTGCATTCGAGAAAATTTTAACAAAGATGTAATATATATTGTTTAAAATAGAATAACATCTACATTTACGAGTCTGTATGTACATGTATTCGTAAATTCAGATTACTTCTTTCTGTACTATATTAAAAACTAAATTTTATTTGTTTGTAAGCTTAAAATAGATCCTTATTGAACATATATTATTAAAAATGCATTTATAAATAAAATACAGAACTGAGAAAGATTTTATTTTTGGTTTAGCCTGGTGACAAGTAAATTCGGAGACAATAAATTCGACTTAAGTCGCCTTTCCTGGAACCAGTGACTGATGTAAGATGAAGTATACCTGTACACTGATTTTTTTTTACCTCTGAGTAAATTAGTTAATAAAATTTCAGAGTTCATGTAAAGCGATGAGCTCCGCATATATGCGTTTGAGTGGAGTTAATTATGCTACTGACAAAATGATATAATTTTTTTATAGTTTTAACTTTGTATATTACTATTAAAAATATTTTGGCGGACCTGAAGCAGACTACCACCACGTTTAATTTCATTGTTTCTCTTTTTTTTTTTCAGTACAGTCCTATCAATTGTTACTTAAACTTTCCGATTATAAAAAAAATTTGAAAATTTACAATATTTAAATAAATTTGGGGGGTCAGTTTCTCATACAACGTTATAGTAAATCGATCCTCCATTTTCAATCTACTATAAGGTTGTATGAGAAACTGGTCCCACCCTAAAATTATTTAAATATTGAAATTTTTGCAAATGTTTTTTGTCATTCGTAAAGTTTAAGTGTAAAAAATAATATTGCACTGAAAACGTCCAAACAATTTGATAATGAACACATTTACAGGTGGCGGTAATGTCGTACCGACGACTGGTTTCAAAATGAAGGCTCGATTTACTATAAAGTTGTTAAAGAAATTGATCCCTCTACCACCAGAAAATGTTTAAATATTGAAATTTTTCAAATTGTTTTTGTCAATCGTAAAGCTAAGGGGGTAATCGATAAGACTGCGCTGAAAAAAGTTAAAAAAAAAAAGAAAAACAAAATTAAACGTGGTGGTAGTCTGCTACAGGTCTACCAATATTTTTTTCACTCTGAGTAAATTTTTCTTGAAAATATATTGCTGTGAATATTTTTTTCTTCAAAAATGTATTACTAGGAATATTTTCCCTTAAAAATGTATTGCTGGCAATATTTTCTTCTCCAAATAAATTTGCTGGAGTTTTCACTATAAAAATCTATTTTTATACTTTCATAGTGTTTTGACCCCAGTTTAGGGGTTAACTATTTGCCCATAGCTGGGAGCCTAACAGATGCTACCACACCTTGTCATGGTGGATCTGGGAACAATAGCAATTAATCGATGGTTCCATGCTTCTCAAAACTTTCCAATTGGAATACTTGCTACCGGATGCAGTTTATCGTCAGACTCAGGACCCGAATTAAATTTATCGTCATACCCAGGACGCTTGAAAGTTGTATTGTTTTTATTTGCTGGCACTTTACTTGTCGTATTTTATGTTATTCAATCAATTTTATGTTATTCAATCGATTTTGATTGTAAACTTGATCTTTTTACGGCTCGCGCTGTCTATGTTTGATCTCCATTCTCCCCAATATTTTTTAAGCGAACCCACAAAAATATACATTAATAATGTTGTCCCCTATTTTTCATACAATGAAATAGGAGTGAGACGGGAATCAACATTATTTGAACATGGACCAGAAATATACGAACAAAAATATTCAGCATTTACTTAGGCTGTTTAGACTAGCAAAAGATGATCACGAGCCAAAATATACAGTTACCCATTCAAAAATGAATGCATGATTGTTTAATCGTAGTTAATTTTATTTATTTAAATAAAATTGAATACGGAATAAATAATCACAATTGTAACATTTTCTTATTCTCGTTGTGACTATATAAAAGAAACATTGTTGTTGGGTAAGGAAAAATATAGTTCTATATGACCCGTCTAAGTATAAATTTACTAAAGAAACCATGTTAATATTTTGGTTGCTAAGTGCAGTATATCACGTCACCCTTACGCACAAGAAAAAAAAATCATAGAAAACAAAGCGGGTTATTTCCTCTTAAGAGGCACTTGGCATCAACATGTAATCTGTCGGCTGTCAAAACAGTAATGATAGATGTATATATAAAGAGATCTACAACTGTTTTTTTTTTATTGTGTTTAAGAATACTTTCTTAGCAACCTTTGCTTCTTAGCTAGTCTCTGTCGACGTTGGATTATAGTTCAAAAATAAAGTAACACTCAAATAAAATAACAATACAATAAAAAAAAGCGTCGAGTCTTTCCCAAGATTCACTCTTTCATTACTTTCTTCCGGTTTTTTGTAATTCGGCTATTTAAAAAAAAAAATCAAATTATATACTTGTATCTTGATTACATATTGCTTTTACTGTGACAGAAAAGAGAAGGGACATTTTTTTAAGAAAGATTTCTGTCCCGCCTACGAATTTTTAAAGAGCAATCCTTTTATTAATTTTTTCCCCAAACCTGAAAACAAGGAAACAGTAATTATGACAGTTTTTTCAAGTTTTTTTTTATAATATGCGCACTTTATTTTATTATTGTTTAAGCAATTTGTATCAACCACTTGTTTTAATTTTCTTAATTGTCTTAAGAACTTATGGCAAGCATGCTTAAGGATTTCTAATATACTTGTCTGAGGATTTCTGTCAATCTTGTAAGTTTTTTCTGCTGAGCTTGCTTAAGGATTTCTGGCAAGCTTATCTTAAGGATATCTAGTTGCGTAAAAATTTTATCAAGCTTGCATAAATATTTCTGGCAAGCTTATCTTAAGCTTTTCAGCCAAGTTTGCATAGGGATTTCTGGTAAGATTGTTTTAAAGATTTCTGGTAAGCTTGCTTAAAGATCTTTGTCAAGCATGTCTTAAGGATTCCTGAGAAGCTTGTTTTAACGATATCTGGCAAACTATTTTTTAAATCTTAGAATATGGCAAGCATGGTTAAGGATTTAGCAAGCTTGTCTTAAGGATTTCGGGCAAGCTTGCTTAAGAATATGGTAAGCTTGTCTTAAAGATTTCGGGTATGATTGCTCAAGAATTTGGCAAGATTGTATGAAGGATTTTTGGCAATTTTGCTTAAGGATTTCTGGCATTTGGAATTAGTTGAGCACGAATGTTCCTTGGATATTTATGAGAGTCCAAAATGATTGAATATACGGAACTAAGAATTGGGAGAAAGCAGCAACCGTGGAACACAGCGATACGTTTCAATATTCAATTTATGCGATTTCAATATTAATTTATTTGAAACGATATTTAATTTATGCGAGTTTAGTATTAATTGATGCGAAATAGTGATTAATTTATGCGAGCCGATTATTAATTTTTACAAAATGGTACTTTATGCGCAACTTTTCGTATACTGCTTCAGTTATGACAAGGCACCTCGTGCTCTTACCTTCTCAGAAAGTGCAAGCAATCCTGGAGACCAGTTTCGGTGTTAGAGTACTGGTTCGGAACCCCCTACCCCCCAAAAAAATTCTAAACTTCGTCTCTTAAATTCTAAAATTTTTACACTTTAAATGATCATTATTTGCACTGTTCCAACTGTTGTCCTCATCTTTATTGATATGATTACGACGTTTCGGCCGTTGTACTCACCGACCTTCTTCACGTGTTAGAAATTTTGAACCGAACCCTTTATTTGGATATCTGTAGTATATAATTCTCATTCCATGTGCAATGTAACTTCCAGACGCCATGTAGTTATCTCCCTTTAAGTCAACTCTCTAAGTTATTTGTACACCATTGCTGTAGCCACAGCTTAAGTTACTGGAAGTAACCAACCTATATTCATTGGCCATGTTTTAAATGATGTTTCGATTCACCTCCATTACACTCTCAGGTTTATTGCATATTGAGAAAAATTCAGTCCCTCCAATTATTAGAATCCTTATATTTTTGCACATTTTCGTAGGTTTCTATTCGATCCAGTGTCTGTCGTTCATTTAGTTTTAATTAATTAATTTATATATTTAGAGAATTTCCTGACTGACACCTCAAGCTTAATAAGACTAACTCTGCTCGCACTTTCTGACCCTTTAAAAGATTTTCCAACTCTGCTCCGATGAACTTAGATCACTGGTGCCCCCTAAATACGAATTTGCACGAAATACTAGATTAGCAACTAGATCCCACCCTTTTACAGTGAAACCGATAAAATGCAGCCGTAACTTCTACTCCAACAGTTTCTTTCCTCGCACTTCCCGACTGTGGAATTCTCTTCCAAACGATTGCTTCCCCGACGGCTACAATCTCCAGGAGTTTAAATGTAAGGTCAATACACACCTCCTAACACACTAACCTGCTCCCATTCTATCAAGCACTCTTCCCATCTGCCCAACCCTCATCCTCGCTATCCTTACTCATCTGTCACCTTCCTCCTGACATTCCCTATGTCTAACCACTCCTTCTCTTTACCTTCCCCTATGTAGCCCCATGCGCAATAGTGGCAGTGGAATGCCTTGCTTGGGGTGAGATGATTAAAAAAAAAAAGCACTGTATATTGCATATTTATAAGAATTCCGACCACAACCGATTATTAAGGACAAGGGTAAATAATCGGTTTTGAGTTTAAAAATAACTTAGCTTTATTTTTTTTTTAACTCTATTTTTTTATAGAAAGATTTTTAGGTCATCTTCTTTGACTTTGGCTGGGTAGTTTCAAAATAGCCTCAGTTCAAGCCTCAAGATCTATCCCCCCCAGACAGGACCTCTTCTTCAGGAGATGGCTAGAGTTATTTCTCGGTATCTGGGGTGTTCTCAAAAGAGGAAGTGTCGAGGGGTCTCGATCAATTTTTGCCACGCTGTTGCTAGTAAATCTCTTTAAATTCATCTTGCTGTAGACAACCGCTTCCTAAGATCACTGGTGAAAAAAAGATTTTCATCTAGTAAAGCCTGAGTTGCTTAGCAAAATTCATCCTTCTTTGAACACTGTGAACTGCCGCTACAGATTCACAAATAAAGAACTGTATCAAATAACAGAAACCACATCGCTTGAGAACTACAACATCCGCAAGAACTAAAATGGATAGTTCTAGTAACTAGAAGATAAAATAATGATATAATGAAGATGTCAACATTCCACGCCACTTCAAATAAAAGGTTAGGAAGGAAACCCCTGTCAATACTAGAAAGAGCGATAAAAGCTATTGGAATTGTGATATCAGTTTTCCTTAAAAAAATTCTTTTAGTAGAAAGAGTATTTGAAAATTTACCCAAAAGCAGTCCAAGCAGCTTGGCCAATAAATTCTGAATTTTTCCTTATAGGGACACGGTTAATATTGATATTACTATTATTATATTCTCGGTGTATAGGTTAACACACCGACTACCAACCACTAGATATTTCATAGTCTACAGTTTTTATTATGAAGTCGACCACGATGTTTTAAAAATTAATTTTACCCCGAGCAAGGAAATAAAGCCACTAAAATGCAAGAGATTACTGAGTGATAGAGAAAATGAGACAAACTATTGTTATTGAGAGAAGAGAGTAAACACAAAGAAACTGTGCCAAATAACAGAAACCACATCACGTGAGGACTACGAACAGCATCAACAACTAAAATGGATAACATATTTAACTCGAAGTGAAAATAATGACATAATCATGATCTTGACATTCCACATTGCTTCAAATAAAAGATTAGGAAGGAAACCTCTGTCAATACTGGAAAAGGCGATAAAAGTCTCATGTTTTACTAAAAAAAATTTTTTTACGAAAAAGATTTTATAAGTTTCGATCAAGAAAAGAACTGACTGCTAGTTAATCAATGCTAAACGTTTCCTTGTAGGAAAACGGTTAATATTATCATCACTATTGTGGCATTTTTTAAAAAAATCATATCACCCCGAGCAAGGCGGTAATGCTACTGATGTGCCGGGGGCTACGTAAAAGTGGAAAGATTAGAAGAGAGAAAGCCGGAAACCACATCCTAAACAGGGAACAAGGGATGAGCCTCTACACCTGTTCAATAGACGTGGGTGGAGTGTGAACCGGGCGATAATTCAGTCTAACTACGCCAATTAAAAAAATAAACAAAAAAGAAAGGGAAAAGATTAGAAGAGAGAAAGCCGGAAACCACATCCTAAACAGGGAACAAGGGATGAGTCTCTACACCTGTTCAATAGACGTGGGTGGAGTGTGAACCGGGCGATAATTCAGTCTAACTACGCCAATTAAAAAAATAAACAAAAAAGAAAGGGAAAAGATTAGAAGAGAGAAAGCCGGAAACCACATCCTAAACAGGGAACAAGGGATGAGCCTCTACACCTGTTCAATAGACGTGGGTGGAGTGTGAACCGGGCGATAATTCAGTCTAACTACGCCAATTAAAAAAATAAACAAAAAAGAAAGGGAAAAGATTCGAAGAGAGAAAGCCGGAAACCACATCCTAAACAGGGAACAAGGGATGAGCCTCTACACCTGTTCAATAGACGTGGGTGGAGGTGAACCGGGCGATAGTTTAGTCTATCTACTCCAATTGGTTTGGTTTTCTTATTTAATGACATATCAACACGTTATGGGTCATTTAGTGCCGAAATTTTATTTTCATGTGAGATTTGTTAAATTTTTTCTCCAAAAAATGTATTGCTGGTATTTTTTCCCAATAATGTACTGGATGTCTGTTGTGGTGCAGTGGATATGGCCTCGGAACGAGAAATCGGAGAGCCGAGTTCGAATTCCAGTTGAATTCCTTACATTCACTTAACCTTGGGAAAGCTATTAATTCGTTGCTTCTTCCTCCAGTTACAAACAGGATTGGCAACCAGTCTACCGCAGAAAGTAATGGCAACCTACTAAGGGGAAAATCTTCTGCCCAGTCAGTCATGTTCCTTTCGAGACATGATCGCCCAAACGGGTATAACACTTACCTGAAAGCATTGCTGGTAATTGTTTTCTAATGTATTTTGATATTTTCATGTTTTGACTCAAATTTTGCGACAAATCGGATATACGGCTTCTTTTTGAAGCTTGGGAAGGGTTTAAGGCCCGATAGGCGTCCAGGGAAAGGGGTTCCTTGAGGACATCCGATAATTGCAGTAGACGGAAATTCATGGGCTGCTAGGTGATTTTGAGGTACTGAAAAGGACCAAACATTTTTTTTCACCCGCTAAAACTAGATTAGAAGAGAGATCAGCAGCCGGGCTCGGGTCTTGATGATGTTTGAACGTGCATCCATATACGGTGGTATCATCTGCATAGATCTTCTTCTTGTTCGTCTTCTTCCATGTGCTGTATCCCTTTAGAACGTGGTCGATTATGGCCCTCCACATTTCTCTAACCCTTGTAGCATTTAACACCTTTTCTATTGCTACTCCTCCCAACCCTTTCTCTGCCATCCATTTGCTCAAGCTCATCAAGTATATCATGCGTTGCTGTCCTCTGTCTATCGTTCCCTTTATCTGTCCTGTGAGTATCAGATTATTAAAGGCTTCCTTCTCAATTACATGTCCGAGAAACTTCAGCTGTTTTTTTCCTGATGTTAAGTATCAGTTGTTTTTTCGTTCTTATCCTTTCCAAGACCTTCTCGATGCTAGCATGGTATCCTCAGCATCTTTCTGTCAAACCACATTTTTTTAATCATTTCACCCCAAGCAAGGCATTCCACTGTCACTATTGCTCAGGGGGTTACATAGGGGAAGGTAAAGAGGAGGAGTGATTAGGTGTAGGAAATGTCAGAAGGAAGGTGATAGATGGGTAAGGATGAGGGATGGGCAGATGGGAAGAGTGTTTGAGAGAATGGATGCGAGTTAGTGTGTTAGGAGGTGTCTATTGACCTTACATTTAAGCTCCTGGAGAGTGTAACTGTCGGGGAAGCAAGCATGTGAAAGGAAATTCCACAGGCGGGAAGTGCGAGAAAAGAAGCTTTTGGAGTAGAAATTGCAGTTACATTTTATCGGTTTCACTGTAAAGGGTGGGACCTAGTTGCTAATCTAGTATCTCGTGCGAATTCGTACCTAGGGGGCACCAGTGATCTAAGTTCATTGAAGCAGAAGCCGTGAAAGTATTTTTAGAAGAGGCACAAAGAAGCAATGTCACGCCGGTGAGAGAGTGACTGCAGCCGGTCTTCGAGTTTTTCTTTAATCTTTGATAAGATTGTCCAGCGTTCGCTGCCCTATTGAAGATCAGACATCTCATAACAATCCACTGTTTTCTTCTTTATTTTCAACGAAATTTTCCTATCTCAGATTTTGGAATGCATCTTTGGCCATGCCAACACGCCTTCAGATCTCAGGGTTGCTCTTTCCGTGCCCTGTTAGAACACTTCCCAGGTATTTTCCTGTCTCTCAATAATCTATTCAGCTTCTGGAATGCATCTTTGGCCATGCCAACACGCCTTCAGATCTCAGGGTTGCTCTTTCCGTGCCCTGTTAGAACACTTCCCAGGTATTTTCCTGTCTCTCAATAATCTATTCAGCTTCTGGAATGCATCTTTGGCCATGCCAACACGCCTTCAGATCTCAGGGTTGCTCTTTCCGTGCCCTGTTAGAACACTTCCCAGGTATTTTCCTGTCTCTCAATAATCTATTCAGCTTCTGGAATGCATCCTTGGCCATGCCAATACGCCTTCGGTTCTCAGTGTTGCTCTTTCCGTGCCCTGTTAGAACACTTCCCAGGTATTTTCCTGTCTCTCAATAATCTATTCAGCTTCTGGAATGCATCTTTGGCCATGCCAACACGCCTTCAGATCTCAGGGTTGCTCTTTCCGTGCCCTGTTAGAACACTTCCCAGGTATTTTCCTGTCTCTCAATAATCTATTCAGCTTCTGGAATGCATCTTTGGCCATGCCAACACGCCTTCAGATCTCAGGGTTGCTCTTTCCGTGCCCTGTTAGAACACTTCCCAGGTATTTTCCTGTCTCTCAATAATCTATTCAGCTTCTGGAATGCATCTTTGGCCATGCCAACACGCCTTCAGATCTCAGGGTTGCTCTTTCCGTGCCCTGTTAGAACACTTCCCAGGTATTTTCCTGTCTCTCAATAATCTATTCAGCTTCTGGAATGCATCTTTGGCCATGCCAACACGCCTTCAGATCTCAGGGTTGCTCTTTCCGTGCCCTGTTAGAACACTTCCCAGGTATTTTCCTGTCTCTCAATAATCTATTCAGCTTCTGGAATGCATCCTTGGCCATGCCAACACGCCTTCGGATCTCAGTGTTGCCCTTTCCGACCCCTGTTAAAACAATTCCCAGGTATTTTCCTGTCTCTCAATAATCTATTCAGCTTCTGGAATGCATCCTTGGCCATGCCAATAGGCCTTCGGATCTCAGTGATGCACTTTTCGTCCTCTGTTAGAACATTTCCCAGGTATTTAAATTTCTGCACCTGGTTGATTTCGATATCTCCGACTTGTAGTTTGCGTTCTGGGTTCCTCTTTTTTCTGATAAATCAGAGTATGCTCTACGCTTAAATTCATCCAGTCGCGATACCAAAGGGGAAAGCTCATCAGAAAAATTACCGTGAAAATATTCGTCGAGAAGGCACAGCGAAGGTAGGTTAAGGTGGTGAGGAAAGTCATTGAAACAGAAGATACGTTTCAAAGACGAAATCAGCGCCGGGGTGAAGCAAATGACACGTACAATTACATTTACCGTAATTAATCTAATCAGGCATGTTACGATAATCTTTATCTATCTACCAACGACAAAATCAGATTATCTAGAAAAAGCTGCACTTTGATCTTTGACGTTTGTTGTGACTTACTTTGTACAAGCAAACGACGGGAGTAACGGTTACACATCCACAAATAGGTATTCGCCCGTGGATGCAATTGTGACCCACCTCAAAAAAAAAAAAAAAAAAAAAGAAAGAAAAAGAAAAAAAAAAGAAAAAAGAAAAAAAAAGAAAGAAAGAACAAAAACAAAACATGCTCAACAAACATTTTCTTTTCTAAATTTTTGCTAGCATTATACCAAACATGGTTGTGGTGTAGTGGATGTCGGCTCAAGACGGGAAATCGAAGAGCCGAGTTCAAATTCCACTTGCGTTCAAATATGCGTAAATACGAATGGCAAAGGTATGAACATGTCACTTCTCCGTGAAAATATCGGCTAAATAGTAGGAAAGATTGGGTTCTAAAGCCTTGGTGGGCAACCAGTTTACAGCAGAAAATTATGACAACCTACTGCAGATGTGCGTTGTGGTGTATTGGATATCGGCCCGGAACGAGAAATCGGGGAGACGAGTTCGAATTCCAGCTAAATTCATTGCATTCACTTACGCGCAAATACCCTTGGGAAAGGTATTAATCCGTCTATTCCTTCCAGTTATTGGTTAAATAACAGGACAGATTGGGTTCTATAGCCTTGGTCGGCAACCAGTCTACCGCAGAAAGCAACCTACTGAGGGATAATCTTCTGCCCAGTCAGTCATGTCTCTTTCGAGACATGATCGCCCAAGCGTGTATCACGTATGGCACTTAACTGACTGACTGAATATAATAGTTGGAAACATAATTTTAACTTCTAGTGGTCGTAAAGTGGGGGATCGGTTTTCTATTGTTATGAAGTAATAAACTGATCCCCCGCTAATTACTAATTAATAATATAATACATCTATTCCCCCGCTAGCTATGAGACAAATAACAGGACTGATTAGGGTCTATAGCCTTGGTCGGCAACCAGTCTACCGCAGAAAGCAATGGCAACCTACTGCGGGATAATCTTCTGCCCAGTCAGTCATGTCTCTTTCGAGACATGATCACCCAAGCGTGTATCACATATGGCACTTAACTGACTGACTGACTGCAGTCAATCGTGTCTCTTTGGAGACATGATCGTTCAAGCCTGTATTACGTACAGCACTTAACTGTAGGCAACATCTGAAAGGCTTTTACTCTTCTTTTCCCAGGTTGAATTACGTCTCCATAAATTGTGTGCCCAAAATATTCTAATCTCGTTTTTTGGAATTCCCACTTTTCTGTATTAAGTTTGAGTTCAGCATTTTGTAATATCTTAGAAACATTCTGTAGTCTTTCGTCTAAAGTTCTGCCGTAGATTCAAACTATCGCCCAGTTCACACTCCACCCACGTCTATTGAACAGGTGAAGAGGCTCATCCCTTGTTTCCTGTTTAGGATGTGGTTTCTCTTTTCCAATCTTTTCACTCTTACGTAGCCCCCTCCACATCAGTGGCGTTACCGCCTTGCTCGGGGTGATATGATTAAAAAAAATAAGATTAGAACATCGTTGATAATTGTTTCGACTGCTTAAATATTTTTCAATAACTTTGACATCTTTTTTTAAAATATTTCTGGAGCAGATGTTATACCAAAAGTTAATCTTTTGAAGCAATATCTTCCAAAGCAGTTATACAAATTGTGAATAGATAGCTTTCTTTACTTAAAGGAATTTGGTAGGATCCAATTTAACAAAGAAATTGTAGTTAGCTGCTCGTAACCATGTATGCCTGTCTACTAGTTTGGCTAGCTAATCTCTGTTGTAGACGCCTGCTCAGGCATATTTTTGTTTCTTTAGCACCCACAGAACGAGTCTGTAATTTAGAACAGCGTTTGTTAATTTGTGTTCTGTCGCCAATTTTTGGTATAGAATATTTTATGACAAGTGACAAACTCTTCCTACTCATCAACGCTCTGTCTCCACCCCGATATTGAGCACTTTACGATAAAAAGCCTTCTTACCCAAATACATGTTATCAATAAAACCACTGAAAAATATATATATGTGTGTGTGTGTGTATATATAATTAAATTTGTTTTTTCATTTATTTAAAATCATTCTAATTTATATTGCGAAAAAGATTTGTCATTAAAATTATTGAACATTGCCTGATGACGAGGTAAAACCTTTAAATATAGAAACATACAAAGTTCCGTGTCGCAATATATTTTTTAAAATTTTAAATAAAAACTAAATTTCATTATTTTACGCTCTACGACCTACGTTGTATTGAGCACTTTTTTGAAAAGTAAAGTCCGGAAAACTTTTTATTAAGTATAGGCCTATTTCAGGCGAACGATCATCAGCTTCCGTCTTTATTGTCAAAAGGATTTTACACGAATGAGATTCACAAAGACCTAACAAAAACGAATAAAAATAACGGTCACTCCCTTAAAAGAGAAAGTTTAAGAAAAATATATCATTACATCAGTTTTTTTCTTAAATTTTCTCTTTTAAGGGAGCGACCGTTATTTTTATTCTTTTTTTTACGTCTTTGTGAATCTCATTCGTGTAAAATCCTTTGTACAATAAAGACGGAAGCTGATGATGGCTCTCCTGAAATAGGCCCATACTTCCGATTTACCATGAAATAACATGTCTGCTATATATATATATATATATATATATATATAGAGAGAGAGAGAGAGAGAGAGACAGATAGACAGATAGACAGAAAGACAGACAGACAGATAGATAGATAGATAGATAGATAGATAGATAGATAGATAAAAAAATGACTAAGATAGATAGATAGATAGATAGATAGATAGATAGATAGATAGATAAAAAAATGACTAAGATAGATAGATAGATAGATAGATAGATAGATAGATAGATAGATAGATAGATAAAAAAATGACTAAGATAGATAGATAGATAGATAGATAGATAGATAGATAGACAGATAGATAGATAGATAGATAGATAAAAAATGACTAAGATAGATAGATAGATAGATAGATAGATAGATAGATAGATAAAAAAATGACTAAGATAGATAGATAGATAGATAGATAGATAGATAGATAAAAAATGACTAAGATAGATAGATAGATAGATAGATAGATAGATAAATAGATAGATAGATAGATAGATAAAAAAATGACTAAGATAGATAGATAGATAGATAGATAGATAGATAGATAGATAGATAGATAGATAGATAGATAAAAAATGACTAAGATAGATAGATAGATAGATAGACAGATAGATAGATAGATAGATAAAAAAATGACTAAGATAGATAGATAGATAGATAGATAGATAGATAGATAGATAAATAGATAAAAAAATGACTAAGATAGATAGATAGATAGATAGATAGATAGATAGATAGATAGATAGATAGATAGATAGATAGATAGCTAGATAGATAGATAGATAGATGTGTGCGAGTGGGTTTGTGTGCGGTATGTGTAACTTTTACACAATGCATTTTAATTTTTGTCCAGTAAAATTTATGTTCTTTATTAGATAAAACAATACGTGTTGAAATTGTCCTCAAACCGACAAACCTGGCCCAGCGTTGAGTAAAATTATTACTAGCAAACAAAGGTAATGTCACGAAAGAATACTATAATTTGATTCTGAACAAGTACTAGAAATCCCTCCTGTTCGGATATAAGACAGTTCGTGTAAATCGGTAGTCTTGAAGACTTTAAAAAATCTGTAAAGAATTTATTTAAATTCTAAACCTCTTCAAAGAATAAATGCAAAAAGCTTAGTGAATTATAATTATTTTTAAACTGAAATAAATTTAAATTTCACTTGACAGGTAAGAACAAAACAAAACGAGAATGTAAAGAGATTTTCGTGAGTTATTTTCTTTGCTTTTCCTTCCTTCGTGATTTCCTAATCTTCATCATTTGTAAGTCGATATATTTCTTTTTTTTTCTTTTCTCACTACTTATTTTATCTCTCAATCAGTTTCTCCCGTCGTTCCGCAGCCAATGCAAACTTTAGCCAATGAAAACTGCTTCGAAATTGAAATTTTTGTGCTAGTCTTTCGCGTCCTAAGAGAGATAACGTCATGAGCCAAGAAGAAGGAGAAGAAAAAGAAAGAGAAGAAGAGGAAAAAGGAGAAAAAAAGAAGAAAAAAGAGGGAGAAGGAGAAGAAGGAGAAAGAAGCGAAGCAAAAAAAAAACAAATAAAAAGGAGGTAAAAGAAAAAAAGAAAAAGAAAAAGGAGAAGGAGAAAAAAACGAAAAAGAAGAAAAAGAAAGAGAAGAGGGAGAAAGAAGCGAAGAAAAAGAAAAAATAAGAAGAAAGAGGAAAAAAGAAGAAAAAGAAGGAGAAGGAGAAAAAGAAGAAGGAGAAGGTGAAAAAGAAGAAGAAAAAGGAGAAAGAGAAAAAAGAAGAAGAAAAAGAAAAAGAAGAAAAAAGAAAAATGAGACGGAGAAAAAAGAAAAAGGAGACGGAGAAAAAGAAAAAAGAAAAAGAAAAAGGAGAAAGAAGCGAAGAAAGAGAAGAAAAAAGAAGGAGGAAAAAGAAGAAGAAAAAGAAGAAGAAAGAGATGGAGAAAAAGAAGAAGTAGCAAAAGAAGGAGGAGGAAAAAGTAAAAAGAAAAGGAGAAGTAGAAAAATAAGAAGAAAAAGAAGGAAAATGAGAAAGAAGAACAGTAAAGAAAAATAAGGAGAAGGAGAAAAAAAGAAGAAGGATAATCAGAGAAAAAGATGAAGGAAAAGAGGGAAAATAATAAGAAGAAAAAGATGAAGGGGAATGAGAAAGAATAAGAAGAATTAGAAGAAAGAGAAAAAGAATAAGAAAAAAAGAAGGAGAAGGAGGAAATTGAAGAAGATAGAAAGAAGAAGGAGAAAGAAGAAAAAGAAAAAAGAGAAGTAGAAGGAGAAAGAATAAGAAGAAAAATTTAATAGAAGGAGAAAAAAGAAGAAGAAAAAGAAGAAATGAAAAAATGAAGAAGAAGAAGCAGAAGGATAAGGAGAAAGAAGAAGAAGAAAAAAGATGATGAAGAAGAAGAAGAAGGAGAAAAAGAAGAAGAAGAAATTTTCATTTGCAATTTGCCAATTTCAACACGGTACCATAATGTTACTTGCTCTGTATCTCCTTAAAAAAATGCTGAAGATTTTGCTTGGCAATTGCCAGTAAGGTTTTTCGTAATTTTCCGTGATAAAAATTATTTACACCTTTTTGATTGAAAGCGGTGGTGGTGGTGGTGGTGATGTAGGCGGGGAAGTGGTATATGACTGCAATATTTTTGCTTGATTTTCTAATTCTTTATAATTCGATCAAAAATAAAAGTCTACTTATCTTTTTATTTATTTTCCTTATATATATATATATATATATATATATATATATATATATATATATATATATATATATCTTATTTTACGGAACTTTCGAAAGGCATTGACTCCGACATATTTTAATTCGATTTAAACATTATTTTTAATGGATATTAGTATTTGAGTAGATACTCCGGTTTTTATTATTAAGCAGCATATTTATATATATCTACCAGCTTGAATAATATATATATATATATATATATATGGTTTTCCGTATCTGCTATATATTTAGTTTAGATATTCTTGACAAAAATCCGAAAAATGAATCTGCAATGTCATCGATCTTGATCTGGCATCTCGGCATCAGTCTCTTTTCCACCATCGTACCGTAGCTTCCCCTTGACTTTTCTATAATTATTTTCATATTTTCAGCCTACTCATCTTTTTATTAATTTTTCTCATATATATATATATATATATATATATATATATATATATATGTCTGTATATATATATAAATATATTGTTTATATATGATGCATATTTATGACTTCAAAAATCGTATCAGTAGACAATTCTTATCTATAAAACCATTCTTAAAATCTTAAAATATTTTCTAGATATAAATAACCCATCAAAAGGTTGATAAGCCGTAAAAGCAAGTCAATCAATCAAAAGAAATAAAGATAAATAAATTAATAAAAAGAATTAATTTTAATAAATATATGTAAACAAACAATATACATGTTAAACTTTATTTGTGGATATCCGTATTTCAGTAGACGTTCCGTTTATCTTAAACAGTGTTTATTTTGGCTACCACCTGCCTTATTTGAGAAAGATTAATAAAGATTGTGTTCCCTCAGGCAGGATTCGAACCTGCATCTCCTTTTACAAGACAATCCAACTTTCGATACTGGGTGCTTGGAACTCTCGGCCCCGAAGTGCTTTACAGCCAAATAAAGGAAAAGACAGTAACTTGCTTGATTGTGAAGGTCTTCGAGGTTCATTGTTGTTTCCTTGGTTTCTAATGAAATTTTCTCGTTTCTTAGTACTTTGCTTAGCTTTTGCAAGGCACCCTTTGCTATTCCAACGCACCTCCTGATTTCAGTGTCCCATTTCCCTTCCTTTTACGCTACTAGGGTTTCGACCTTCTCGGTTCCATCGGCCGATCTGTAATGACCCTTCTTCTTCTTCTCCTTCTTCTATGTGCCCTGTCCCTTCAGGACGTAGGCGATCATGGCCCTCCACGTCTCCCTATCCCTTGTGGCCCTAAGCATGTTTGTTCCCGTTACTCCTGGTAACCCCCGTTCCGTCATCCACCCGACCAGGCCCTGCAAATATGTTATCCGCTGCCTTCCTCTGTCTCTCTTTCCCTCTAGCTGGCCAGTCAGTATCAGGTTCTCCAAACTCTCCTTCCTCATTGCGTGTCCCAGGAACTTCAGTTGTCTCTTCCTGATGCTCGGTATTAATTTCCTTTTGGTTGCCATTCTTTCCAACACCTCATCGTTGCTTGCATGTTCAGTCCACGATATCCGCAGCATCCTTCTGTAGAACCACATTTCCGCTGTTTCCAGTTTTGTCCTCATTTTCGATGATATTGTCCAGCACTCACTACCGTATTGAAGAAATGACATCACATAGCAATCCAGCACTCTTTTCTTTGTTTAAAAATGTGTAAATCTACAAAGGGCGGAAGAACTCTCAAGGAGTCAACGTAATGTCCCTACAATATGTAAAATTTCTACATCATGACAAAGCTTCATTTCCCTTCAAACATGTATTCAGCACTTTCTAATAAAATTGTTTACTGTTTTGGTCTAAATCTAATTTAAATCTGACCTATAACTCTTTATCTATCTATCTATCTATCTATCTATCTATCTATCTATCTATCTATCTATCTATCTATCTATTCCATTTTTAAACGAGTTATTTCGCTACCCAGGTTTCTACCATGAGTGGTGCCTTCAGGCGATTTTTAATAACTGATTTAACCTTTTACCGTTTTTCTTTTTAAGAACGCTTTTGTAACGGTGTTTTATTTAAAGGTTCACGTGGCAAAGAATTTATGAACGCGCATTGTTTAAATTCAAACGAATTATGACTTTTTCATCCATGGTTATATGAACCTAAGAAGTATTTCTTAGTGTGGATGCATTTAGTCATAATTTCTGTTCTTTCATTTAACAGTTCGTCTTTATTTGGGTCATGTCATAATTATAGGGCAGATTTTATATATATATAAAATCTGCCCTATAATTGTTTATATATATATATATATATATATATAGTGTATCGAGGCAGCAGATAATTCTCTAAACGTGTACTGTTAAATATAAGAGACAAATAAAATCGTCGATAATGGTGGATGTTTTTATGTTAACGTCCTTGTAATCTTTCTGAAGATGGCTCATGTGAACCGAAAGCTTAGAACCAACTTAATAAAAAATTATTCAAATGTTGGAGAATTTTTGTCTTTATTTTCACCTGAAATTAAAGCCAAAATACGATGTTTAGAACTGCTCATGATTAAACATAATAGACATTCATTGTCTCTTATATTTAACAGTATATGTTTAGAATATATATATATATATATATATATATATGTGTGTGTGTGTGTGTGTGTGTGTGTGTGTGTGTGTGTGGATTATTACCCCTCTATCTGGAAGGATTGTTTACAATTATCTTGGACTTAGCTTCGAAATTGTCGGACCGCACTAGAGCAGTAAATATATATATATATATATATATATATATATATATATATATATATATATATATATAATTTCAACTCAAAACAATCTGTCATCATCAATAGCAACAAACCATGGGTAAAATCAAATTCCAAGGACCCATCTGACTTTGCCATGGAAGCACTGGATTCTGCAGAATCATCATATCGTGCAGGTCTTTTTATTTTATACAATCTCACGGCTCATCGTGATGTCGACAGAAAATATATTGAATTTTATAGAGATGATGGTTTTCTTGATTATTTATAATTCTACAAACTCAAAAGTAGATAGAATCCGTAAATACGTACCTAGAATACTGAAGAACTTTATTCTTAAAGTAATAGTAAACACCAACCTAAAAATGTTGACTTTCCAGATGTTACACTTGACTTAAATAATAATACTTACTCATCATATGCAAAACATAATGCTTATCATATCTACAAAAATCCTAAATCAAATCACCTACCATTTATTATTAAATATATACCACATTCGGTTGAACACAAAATTAATAATAATTTCTCCACTGAAGACATTTTCTATCAGCATAGACATTACTATAATACAACCCTAAAAACAGTGTTTTATGGTGTGATTACATCATATATATATATTTTTTTATAAGCGTTTCACCCCGAGCAAGGCATGTCACTGCCACTACTGCGCAGGGGGCTACATAGAGTGAAGAAAAGATGATTAAATATAGGAAATATCAGAGGGTGGGTGATAGGCGGGTAAGGATACCGAGAATGAGGGTTGGGTAGATGAGAGTGTTCTGAGAATAATTGTGAGTTAGTGTGATAGGAGGTGTCTATTGACCCTACATTTAAACACCTGGAGATTGTAGCTGTCGGGAAAGCAGACTTGTGGAAGGGAGTTCCACAGGCGGGAAGCGCGAGAAAGAAGCTGTTGGAGTAGAATTTACGGTTACATCTTATTTGTTTAATTGTAAAAGGGTGGGACCTAGTTGTTAATCTAGTATCTCGTGTAAATTCGTGCTTAGGCGGCACCAGTGATCTAAGCTCATCGGAGCAGAAGCCATGAAAGTACTTGTAGAAGAGGCACAGGGAAGCCACATCACGCCGGTGAGAGAGTGGTTGCAGCCGGTCTGCCAAGTCAGTATCAACCACGTTACAGATTATTATATTATATATATATATATAGTCATCCGCAGATAGGTCTGTTTCGATGTATCACAGCTCATCAGTACGGTTAGACATCCGATTGCTTCTATCCAGGACTGAAAATCGACCGAATTGACATCAGTCGGCGATTCTATCTTTGAGCTATGGCCGCTCGGTAGAGGTAGGCGGACAATAGCGTGTTATATATAATGTAAACACACGCCAGTAGCTGTGAGTGTTTAAATTCATTACTGAATGAACGATGCTTAGTTTACCGTTCCTCCATGTATATATATATATATATATATATATATATATATATATATATCAACAAGTAAGCTTAAGGAAAATTCTTGTTGATAACTGGTTGATTTCGGTTAAAGGATTTTTGACGAATGATTCATCCTTCATAAATCCCGTAACCGAAAATATTATGATGTAAGAGAATCACTCTCCATAATGCATCTGGTACACCGTATTAATGTTGATTTATTCAACAATGGAAACAATGTGCTAAAGTTTTATTTATTTATTTTATTTTTATAGAATGACAACAACATGAATTCCAGCCACGTTTCTTTCGTGGCTCTCGGAATAAACGTTGCTATCATGTAATATGCGTAACACAATCAGATCTTAAAAAACAAAAATGAAAAAAAAAAAATTCAGCAATATTAAAATCTAGAACTCCTTAAAAATTGCTAAAGAATCAGGTGAAAGCGCTTGGGACAACAAACAGTACGGACAATTTTTTTTTTAATCGTATCACCCCGGGCAAGGCGGTAACGCCACTGATGTGCAGGGGGCTACGTAATAGTGAAAAGATTGTAAAAGATAAAGCCGGAAACCACATCCTAAACAGGGAACAAGGGATGAGCCTCTTAACCTGTTCAATAGACATGGGTGGAGTGTGAACCGGGCGATAGATAGATCTATCTACTCCAATTGAAAAAAAAAAGACAAATTGAGAAGATTGGAAAAGAGAAAGCCGGAAACCACGTCCTAAACAGGGAACAAGGGATGAGCCTCTTAACCTGTTCAATAGACATGGGTGGAGTGTGAACCGGGCCATAGATAGATCTATCTACTCCAACTGAAAAAAAAAAGACAAAGTGAAAAGATTGGAAAAGAGAAAGCCGGAAACCACATCCTAAACAGGGAACAAGGGATGAGCCTCTTAACCTGTTCAATAGACATGGGTGGAGTGTGAACCAGGTTTACACTCACTTAACCCCCATGAAATATAAAAATTTAAGAATCCTAGAAAAATCATAAATTTACCTTGTCTATCGTATTCAACGAAACATATTTGAAAGAATGGTTGCTACTCAAATATACACACACTAGTAGTATAGCCCGGCGTTGCTCGGGTGTAATGAAAGCTTTAAAACTAATCCATGGTCCTGGATCTCAGATTCAGCCTAAAGAATATTTGTGTGAAGTTTGGTGAGAATCGGATAAAAACTGTGGATTTGTATAAAGGACATACAGACAGAAAAACAAATACACACACAAACATCTTACCTTTTATATATATATATTATCGATTTTCTGCACTATTGTAAGAACTGCAGCCTTGAAATTTTTGAATATCGTTTCTTATGTCTTTGTCTATGAGTGTATCAAATTTGATTAAAATCGGACCACTCCTTCTATAACACGATTTTTTAGATTATGGATATTTATCGGGGCTACTTAGACACGAAACCTAGCTAAGAACACTCGCAGATACTTATAGTACAACTGTGTAAACTTTCAAGAAAATCGGTTCAGCCGTTTCGGAGTCTATAGGTTTACGGGCACACAGACAAAGTTCCATTTGTAAATAAGTTTATATATATATATATACATATATATATATATATATACTATAGTTATCCGCAGGCAGATCTGTCCGGCTTAGACTCCGGTCGCATCCTAAGCCAGTATTGAAACCCGACCGAATTAGCGTCAGTCGGCGATTCTACCCCTAAGCCACGAGCGTCCAGTAGAAGAAGGCAGGCTTTTTAGCGCATATAAACACGCGCAATAGCTAGAGTGCTCCAATTCATTATCGAATGAGCGGTGCGTAAATGCCGGAATAGCTACTGTTTACAAAGATATATATATATATATATGTTGTTTCGAGGCAGCAGATAATTTTCTAAACATATTGTTAAATATAATAGACAATGAATGTCTATTATGTTTAATTATGAGCCGTTCAAAACATCGTATGTTGGCTTTAATTTGAGGTGAAAATAATGACAAAAATTGTTCAACATTTGGATATTTTTATTAATATATATGTCTACATTAAATCCACCCACATTTAATAAAATCACATTTCATTCTGGTCACAACACGTTGCATTTAGACATATGGTTCTGTTAACATGTTACGATGCTTATAACGGCTCATTATTAAACATAATTGACATTCATTGTCAATTATATTTAACAAAATATGTTCAGAATATATATATATATATATATATATATATATGAAAGCTCAGAAGAAAACCAATAAATAATTATCCAAATGTTGGAGAATTTTTGTCTTTATTTTCAACTGAAATTAAAGCAAAAATACGACGTTTAGAACGTGATTAAACATAATAGACATTCATTGTCTCTTATATTTAACAGTATATGTTTAGAAAATTACTTGCTGCCTCGATATACTAAATATATAAATCTTTCTATTTAGATATACTAAATATATCTATCTATCTATCTATCTATCTATCTATCTATCTATCTATATATATATATAGATAGATAGATAGATGTGGGTTTGTAACCCTGGGTTTCACCTTTTGCGATCGTCAGACAAACTGATTAATTAATTAATTAATCAGTTTGTCTGACGATCGCAATAGCGTGAAACACAGGGTTACAAACTCACACCTATCTATATGAATATGTCTGCTCTATCACTGATATTGAGCGCTTTCAAATAAGTGTCACGCACATACAATATATAAATAATATAATATATATAACAAATTGCATTGATATTTATAATTATATACATACACTTTTCTCTCTCTCTCTCTCACACACACACACACACACACACACACATATATATATATATATATATATATATGATTTATACATCATAGTAATTAGGTGAAATATGTAAGGCTAAGTATAATTGCAGATGTGTCAGGCCAAGAGTAGATGGCTTCACTGTCCATTGCCGTACGCCCACCTGCTTGTGAGCCCCACATGAGACTCTCCCTTATCTAATTAATTCTACTTCCTGGGGGAAGCGTCGCTTTCTCTTTCTTTGATAATCTGATGGCGAGCAAAGACTAGAAAATAGCGCTACAAATTACCCCTTTGCTAAATCAGTCTCTCTATTTTAGTATCTGGAAAGAAAAATGCTTTGCTTTTCAGCACTTATACTAGTACATGCCAATACTTACCAATCTACACATTTGCTGCTTTTCAATTCACGTATTTGTGAAAGATGAACGTAAGTGCCGTCATACTATTTACCCAGTAAGGTTTATAATTTACAAGCAGGGATGCTTACTGTACCGGTCTAAATATCAATGGTTTAATCACTATCAAGTCCTGTTCTTGTCACTATATGTTATTATTATTTACACTATTCATATTCGTCACATCAGGTCAGACTATGTCTGCTACTGGTACAACGTAACCCAGTACTACCTGCCACGGGTTGTCGGCGATTAAACTATCGCCCTCTCTGTTTGGTGAGAAGGGTAGTGTAACCACTCTCTAGGATCAAAAGCAAGACCTGTCAAAGGGTGAAAGAGCCCTATGAGGAAACCATTAACATGAAACAACTCTTTCATTACAATAATACATATAGTCGTTAGCTGCATAGTATGTTTTTGCGAGGGCTACACGCGGTCTTAAATTCAAAGTTGTCCTTCTTCTAGACTGGCTGCCAACAAAGGCTGAGGATCCAAGTCCGTTCTACGAGTTAACTCAGTAAATGATACTGATGTCTAAAACCTTCTGTTAAAGTAGGCCAACATGCAATAAGAGTGTTGTTGGGAATTAAGCGATTGTATTGTTAATGTGAATTAAAAAAAGGGAGGTTATCAATTGATTGTTTTTCTATATGGAGTGTCTCTTCAAGACGTAGGTGATCAGAGCCCTCCACATCTCCCTATCTCTTGTAGTTCTTATTATAATTTTTCTTTTCACTCCTCCCAAAACCTTCTCTAGATTCCATTTGCTTCAGACAGTAAATCTAGAATATAAATATATAGTAAATAGTCAGTTAAGTGCCATACGTGATACACGCTTTGGGCAATCATGTCTCGAAAGAGACATGTCTGACTGGACAGAAGATTATCCCGCAGTAGGTTGCCATTGGTTTCTGCGGTAGACTGGTTGCCAGCCAAGGCTATAAAACCCAATCTGTCCTATTATTTAACCCATAACTGGAGGGAAGAGACGGATTAATACTTTTCCCAAGGGTAGTTTTGCACAAGTGAATGCAAGAAATTTAACTAGAATTCGAACCCAGTACCCCGATTTGTCGTTCCGTGTTGATATCCTTTGCACCACAATGCACATCCATATCCATATAATAAATAGCATGGCCAAAAAGTGAGAGATCATTTTGTATATTGATTATAATAGTGAACTGATCCTCCATTTTATATCCACATTATAATTTTATTTATTTATAAAATTCTGATGAGGTATGTATTCACTGCTTCTCAATACTGACTAGCTACGCAGGCATGTCTTTAAAATTTATTTCTTATATGTGCCGTGTTCCTTCGGGACGTAGGCGATCAAGGATTCCGATCTCCCTATCCCTTGTAGTTCTTAACACCTTTTCTCTTGGTACTCCTCCCAAACCCTGCTCTGCTATCCATTTGCTCAAGCCCATCAAGTATGTCATGCATTTCTTTCCTCTGTTTCTCTTTTCCGATATATGTCCTGTGAGCATCGAATTCTCCAAGCGCTTTTTCCTCGTTACATAAATTTCAGCTGTCTTTTTTTGATGTTAAGTAAAAGTTTCCTTTTCGTTTTCATCCTCTCCAAAACCTCGTAATTACTAACATGTTCAATCCATGGTATCCACGGCATCCATCTGTAGAACCATATTTCTTTCATCTTTGATAAGATTGTCCAATATTTGCTGCCATATTGAAGGACAGACATCACATAACATTCCAGTATTCTCTTCTTTGTTTTCCGCGAAAACTTCCTGGACCACAATACTCTATTCAGCTTCTGGAGTACATCTTGGCCATACGAGTACGCCTTCAGATCTCAGTGTCAAACTTTCCCAACTTTTCAAATTACTGTATCTGCCTGATTTAATATCCCTGTCATGTAGTTGGCATTTTGGTCTAAATAACTTAAAACATTGTCATATGATTTAACAAGAAATTTGTTAGACTAAGAGTAAAATAAAGTATTTAATTTATTAGACTTTAGTATAATAAAGTAATTAAAGATATAATATTAACATTAACTTGTTCCTAACAGTATCACACCCGTAGACAGTCAGCTGAGTGCAATATGGGATTTGAGTGATCATGTCTCTTTTGAGACATGACTGGGCAAAAAACTTTCCGTAGTAGATTACCATTACTTTCTGCGGTAGACTAGTTGCTAACCAAGGCTACAAAAGCAAATCTGTCCTGCTATTTAGCCTATAGCTAAAGTGGGAAGAGACTGGTTAATAACTTTCTCAAGGGTATTTGCGCGAAAGTGAATGCAACGAATATCAACTGGAATTTGAACCCGGCTCTTCTATTTCAAGATCTTAGTCGATATCCACTGTACCGCAACTCGTTGACAGCGCTATTATAAAACAGAAACTGATTAAACATTATAGACATACAAAGAAGTAATCATAAAAACGGAAATATTACATTAAATTCCATTATATTAAAATATATCTCAGTCTGGCAACTAATAGATTCGATAATTAATAAGCCCACAAGCATAGCTTATATAATGCCTCAAGCGGGCTTATATTAGTTGTAAGCAGCTCACAAATGGCGGCATTTAAAACATCAAAATACAACCAAAAGATTATAATGGTCCAAGCACCAAATACGACAATATAAAAATAAAATGAAAAGAAAACATCGTAATATTTTCTTGAATTTTAAATTACAACGTATTCCGTTTT
>JBBBDQ010000151.1:5050000-5177500 GCA_037127315.1 Ascarosepion bandense
CCATGTCTGTCACAAGGCCACAGTAGTAAACCAATCCGTGAGAATCATACTAGAGCAGCCTTGGTCAGTGTGATTTTTATGCTCGAACTTCACTATATATATTTTTTTTAATCGTATCACTCCGAGCAAGGCGGTAACGCCACTGATGTGCAGGGGGCTACGTAATAGTGAAAAGATTGGAAAAGAGAAAGCCGGAAACCACATCCTAAACAGGGAACAAGGGATGAGCCTCTTAACCTGTTCAATAGACGTGGGTGGAGTGTGAACCGGGCGATGGATAGATCTATCTACTCCAATGTTTACGCTCTAATTTAACACAGGGTCAGTAGGAGCATCACTGCTTGTCTCGCTAGAATCTATTACAACTGAGTCGTAAGTTCGATCTTCACTAGGTACCCTAGACTTTCGGCCTTGTGCCGCATCTAAGCGGACCTTAGAAAATTAACAGTAAGAGAATCACTGTATAATTTACAATTTAGTCTGACATAAAGCTATAGTTTTGGACTACTCACTGGGGATCATGCTTTACTTGCATCCGTTTATAAACCTTCTTCATTGAACTGAATTTCTGAATAAACTACGCTCAAGTCTGGAACAAGGCTAGAGTAGTTGAGCAGTCAATGAGGATGATATTATACTAGCATTGGTCTAAAAAAATCTTCAAACATCACTGCATAGTTTATAATGTAGTCTGACACAAGGATATTCTTTTCAAGTATTTGTTTATATTTCCGAGATGAGGTATTGCAATTACACTATTTACATTGTTCGGACTGTTATTTTTCATCTTTGTCATATTGACGATGCTTCAGCCGTTGTGCGCTCAGACCTTCTTCAGGTGACTGGAATTTCGAACAAAACTTCATTTCGTCCACCGAGAGAGATTGTTCTAGTTCCATGAGTTATGTCTCTTCCAGTATACGTTATCTCCCTTTAACACAACTCCCTAAGTCTTTAGTTCACCTTATAACTCTTTGGGTCAATTCAATGGATCCGGCAATCGCTTTTATTCACTGTATCATGTCTTTTTAAGAGAAGAATAAAAAAAAATAGAGAGCGAACACTTTTGAAGCATTCAATAAAGTTCATGCTATACCAACATTGCTCTAAGGATTCCTTCTCGATCATCATTATATAGTTTACAATCTAGTCCGACACAAGGCTTCTGTAGTAGAGCAAGCAGTGAAGATCATAATATACCAGCATTGATCAGCAGGATTTCCTCTTTGGTCTGCACTATATAGTTTACACTCTAGTCTGACACATAGCTACAGTAATGGAGAACTCAGTGAGAATCATGCTATAAAAGCATTGGTCAGTAAGGTTACTTTGAGCATCACTATACAAATTACAATCTAGTCTGACACAAGGCTATAGTATTGGAGCACACATTAAGAATCATACTATACAAGGATTGTTCAGTAAAGCTTCTTTGAGTATCACTATATAGTCTACAATCTAGTCTGACACAAGGCTTCTGTAGTGAAGCACTCAGATTTTTGCTATGCAAGCATTGGTCAGTACGCTTCTTCAAGCGTCCCTATATAGTTTACAATCAAGCCTGGCAAAAGGCTACATTAGAGGAGCAGTTAGTGTGAATCATACTATACAAGCATGGGTCAGTAAGGTTTCCTCAAGCATCACTACTTAGTTTACAATTTAGCATGGCACATGGCTAGAGTATTTGAGGACCCATTAAGAACTATACTAGACAAAAATTTCTCAGTAAGACTTCTATGAGCAACACTGTATAGTTTCAATCTAGTCTGACAAAAGGTTACAGTAGTGGAGCACTCAGTGAGACTCATGCTAAACAAGCATTGGTCAGTAAGGCTTCCTTGAGCATCACTATATAGTTTACAATCTAGCCTGACACAAGGCTACAGTAGTGGAGTCGTCAGGGTGAATCATACTATCCAAGCATTGGTCAGTAAAGCTTCTTCAAGCATCACGATATAGTTTACAATCTAGTTTGGCACAAGGCTACAGTACTTGAACTTTCAGTGAGGATCCTACTATACAAGTATTGATTAGTAAGACTTCTTTAAGCATCACTATGTAGTTTATAATTTAGTCTAACACAAGGCTACTCTAATGGAGAATTCGTTGAGTATTTTACTAGAGAAGCATTAGTCAGTAAGGCTTCTTCAAGTATAAATTTAAAATCTAGTCTGACACAAGGCTACAGTGGTGAAGAACTCGGTGAGAAATCATACTATTACAAGCATTGGTCAGTAAGCTTTTTCAAGCATCACTATATATTTTACAATCTGGTATGACACAATACTTCAGGAATGGAGCTCGCAGTGAGGATCTTACTTTAAAAGTATTGGTCAGTAAGGCTTTTTCGCTCATCACTAAATATTTAACAATCTAGTCTGACACAAGACTACACTAGTAAAGCATTCCTTAAGGATTCTACTATATAAGCATTGGTCAGTAAAGCTTCTTGGAGCATCACTATATATGTTTAAATATAGTCTGATACAAGGCTACAGTAGTGGAGCACTTAATGTGAATCATGCTATATAAGTTGACTTTTTCAAGCATCATTATATAATTTACAATCTAGTCTGACACAAGGCTACAGTAGTGGAGCGCATAGTGAGGATCCTACTATACAAGCATTGGTCAGTAAAGCTTCTTAGAGCATCATTATATAGTTTACAATCTAGTCTGACAGAGGGCTACAGTAATGGAGCACTCAGTGTGAATCATACTAAAAAGCATTGGTCAGTACGGTTTCTTTGAGCATCACTGTATATTTTGCAATCTAGTCTGACACAAGGCTGCAATAACAGAGCTGCCTCAGAAAATCATAATATGCAAGCATTGGTTAGTAAAGAGTCTTCGAACATCACTATATAGGTTACAATCTAGTCTGACACAAGGCTACTGTTTTAGTGCATTGAGTATGAATCAAACTATACCAGTATTTGTCTAAAACAGGGGGGGTCTAAACTTAGTTAATTTAAGAGCCACATACAATAAAGTTTACATGTTTGGGAGCCGAATGATATGAAATTAGAATTTAAATTCGTAAATATATTTACTAACCACGAACATTAAACTTATCCCTTAATCATATGGGTTTTTAATTCATCCCCAGTAAATAATTTTAAGACATGAAATTTTCTGTACTGAAAAGAAGAGCATAGCCAACATATTTTCACGAGCCGCATAGGTCAAAGAGCCGAATGTGGCTCACGAGCCGCGGTTTGGCAAACCCATGTCTAAGGCTTCGTACCCGACACATCATTTTATAGGTTACACCTCAGTCTGACACGTGGCTAAAGTTTTAAAGCATTCATTACTATACTAGCATTTTTCAGAAAGGCTTCCTCCTCGACCATCAAGGGAGAGTGTATGCTCTAGTCTGACACATGGACACAAGCAAGACGCACGAGGGAAGAGCAGGTTTCTCAAGCATCACTGTAAAGTAGGTCAATCAGTCAGTTAAATGCTATACGTGATACCCCCTTGGGCGATCATGTCTCAAAAGAGACATTACTGACTGGGCAGAAGATTATACTGCAGTAGGTTGCCATTACTTTCACCGGTAGACTGGTTGCCAGCCAACGCTATAGAACCCAATCTGTCCTGTTATTTAACCCATAACTGGAGGGAAGAGATGGATTAATACATTTCCCAAGGGTAGTTGCGCGTAAGTGAATGCAAGGAATTCAACTGGAATTCGAACTCGGCTACCCGATTTCTTGTTCCGAGCCGATATCCACTGCACCACAACGCACATCCGTAAAGTAGGTACCACGTAGATTTAGTACTTTATGCTAAAATTACCTAAGGCTTTCGCGCTTGTCTTTGCTTGCACTCTCATAAATTCATGGGAAAATGCACTCGCCATTCACGTCCGACAATCTATTCATCTTGGGGAATACACCTGTTGTATCAGCAAGATGGAAACACAAATAGTGTCTCTTCCATTTTTATAAGTGCCGCGTGACTATTTTTATGCCTTTGGGCTTGGGTTGGTTAATTTTGTTTTTACGGCATATCAATCACAATGTGTTATTTAATGCCGACAAGACTTTTACAATAGATTCTTACGAACAGAATATGATATTCTTTGTAAGAAATCAGTTTATAGATCAGGTTTCATTAAAGTATATTTTGGAAAGATTATTTTGTCGAGAGTCAAATTTATTAGTGCGATATAATTTTTCTTTTCCAAAAATACATTGCTGGTAAAATTTATTTTCCTTCAGAAAAATTTTATAGCCTCTATAAAGAGAATAATATTCATTAGCAAAGCATCAAAAAGTGCACTCAGATAATTTTCCGTGGTTGAAGCCAATGTCGATTTTATTGAATAAATTTACTCTTTAGTATTTGAAGAAATGTTTTTCTGTGGAATTAAAAATGAGATGTTTTAATTTTTGAGTAATTTAGTCGACAATTTATCCCTCTTACCATATATATATATATATATATATATATATATATATATATATATATATATATTATCCTAAGTCTAAAGCGCAACACGGAGTTTTACGTACTACGCAATCTCTAGGTGCATATTATGAACTGAATTTATAATATGCACTTGATGATTGTGTAGTGCATGAAACTCCGTGTCGCGCTTTAGGACGTAAGATAATGTGTATATTTATTAATATATACTTAATAGCTCTGCTATATTACATTGAGCGGTGTGTATACACATATGTATACTTATTTACATACATACCTATATATATATATATATATATATATAGATAGATAGATAGATAGAAACAGGCTGTGATAGATAGATAGATAGATAGATAGATAGATAGATAGATAGATAGATTAAACAGGCTGTGATAAACAGGCTGTGATAGATAGATAGATAGATAGATAGATAGATAGATACATAGATAGATAGAAACAGGCTGTGATAGATAGATAGATAGATAGAAACAGGCTGTGATAGATAGATAGATAGATAGATAGATAGATAGATAGATAGATAGATAGATAGATAGAAACAGGCTAGATAGATAGGCTGTGATAGATAGATAGATAGATAGATAGATAGATAGATAGATAGATAGATTAAACAGGCTGTGATAAACAGGCTGTGATGTAGATAGATAGATAGATAGATAGATAGATAGATAGATAGATAGATAGATAGATAGATAGAAACAGGCTGTGATAGATAGATAGATAGATAGAAACAGGCTGTGATAGATAGATAGATAGATAGATAGATAGATAGATAGATAGAAACAGGCTGTGATAGATAGATAGATAGATAGATAGATAGATAGATAGATAGAAACAGGCTGTGATAGATAGATAGATAGATAGATAGATAGATAGATAGATAGATAGATAGATAGAAACAGGCTGTGATAGATAGATAGATAGATAGATAGATAGATAGATAGATAGATAGATAGATAGATGATTGCTATCACCTCGTGTTCAAGCATGACTACCGAGTGCATCTATTTGAGGGACCCTACTCCTGGTCCGAGTAAAAATTGTTCCTAAGGCCAGCCTCATACAAAAAAGTGTCTGGCATACAAGTGATACACAATAGTGGTTATACTGGCTGCAATTTGTTGCCCTTGGTGTATCTGAGAATGACATTTGAGACCACCACTTGACCGACATTCCTTCTCACAAGTGCGGCAGACGTGGCATCAATCTGACCATAGTCAACCGGTTCGATATGTATAAGAGAACACATGTGGTTGCCCCAACCTGCTTTGGAAAGCTACATACATGCTTACCTTTCAGCTGAAATATTTTGTTCTTATCCTTACTCTCCCACTCGTTTGACTTTGTATCTATAAGTTCTAGTTAACAAGGATAGAGCACATGTCAATATAGAAACGGACATTGAGGTCAACAAATTTTATTCCCGAGTACATCAACACAACATGGCCATGTTCATAAGAGTTCGTTTCTTCTTTTTTTTTTATTATTATGTCTTCTATAATATTTAAGCGGTTTCTGCAGATGAGTGTATTATTATTATATTTTTTCATCATTTCTCACTACCAACCAAGTCTGCGGGGAGACCTAAGGCAGGTCGTGGCGTGTTGTTATGACTCCATTTCATGTTTTTCTATCTTCCCTATCATCCCCAGCATTACATAGATAAAGTTTTCCTTAGTGTGTGGGCTGTACTTAATAAGACAATTTTTTGTATATCTCTTAAGCTGGGGTTTCCAGGGATTCTTTCAATGTGTTGTTTTGTTCCATTTTTTATCATTCCAAGTGCACCTACTATCACTGGCACAACTCTTGTTTTCAATTTCCACATTTTTTCTATTTCAATTTCCAGGTCTTTATATTTTGACAGTTTTTCAAATTCCTTGGTTGCTATGTTACAATCCGCTGGACAAGCCATATCAATTAATAGACAAGTTTTCTCCTTCTGGTTTTTAACAATAATGTCTGGCCTGTTTGCTTCAATTTTTCTGTCTGTGTAGATGGTGTAATCCCATAGAATGGTTACATCTTCTATTTCTGTAACCGGTGCTGGGTGATGTTCATACCAGTGTTTGCCTACAGCTTTTCCATAATGTTTGCATATTGCCCAATGTAAATATTGCCCAACTCTATCGTGGCGATTTTTATATTCATTTCGGGCAAGTTATTATTATTATTATTATTATTATTATTACATGGGCATATTATTATTTTTATTAATATTATTAGATGGACGTATTATTATTATTATTATTATTATTATTATTATTATTATTATTAAATAGGTGCATTATTATTTATTTTGTTATTAGATGGTTGTATTATTATCATTAACATTATTAGATGGGCTTTGTACTATTATTATTTAATGGCCATATTATTATTATTATTATGTCATTTTTCATCATATTTCGATTTCTGCATTGGTCTCACTACCAACCAAGTCTGCGGGGAGACCTAAGGCAGGTAGTGGCGTGTTGTTATGACTCCATTTCATGTTTTTCTATCTTCCCTATCATCCCCAGCATTACATAGATAACGTTTTCCTTAGTGTGTGGGCTGTACTTAATAAGACAATTTTTTGTATATCTCTTAAGCTGGGGTTTCCAGGGATTCTTTCAATGTGTTGTTTTGTTCCATTTTTTATCATTCCAAGTGCACCTACTATCACTGGCACAACTCTTGTTTTCAATTTCCACATTTTTTCTATTTCAATTTCCAGGTCTTTATATTTTGACAGTTTTTCAAATTCCTTGGTTGCTATGTTACAATCCGCTGGACAAGCCATATCAATGAATAGACAAGTTTTCTCCTTCTGGTTTTTAACAATAATGTCTGGCCTGTTTGCTTCAATTTTTCTGTCTGTGTAGATGGTGTAATCCCATAGAATGGTTACATCTTCTATTTCTGTAACCGGTGCTGGATGATGTTCATACCAGTGTTTGTTTACAGCTTTTCCATAATGTTTGCACATTGCCCAATGTAAATATTGCCCAACTCTATCGTGGCGATTTTTATATTCGTTTGGGGCAAGCACAGAACAGCCTGAGATTAGGTGGTCTATTGTTTCTTGGTGTTTATCACAAAACCTGCATTTTGGATCCATATTATTATGCATAATATTTGCCTGAAAGTTTCTCGTGAAAAGACTTTGGTCTTGTGCTGCAAGAATAAATCCTTCAGTTTCAGACTTTAATCCAGATGCACGTAACCATCGATGAGTATTAACTTTGTCAACATTGGATTTATTGGCACGTACTGGATATTGGCCATGCAGAGGTTTGTCTTGCCAGCGCTGTTTCATCTTTTCAAGAGCTTTATCTTTGGCTTTCATTTTCATATTTTTTGCCGCAATAGTTGGTTCTTGGCTACTGTTTTGCTTTTCTACAGAATCTACTAACTGTAATTCTTGTTTGTATTTACTGCCTTCTTTTATTATTGAATATTTTTTCTTTCTTTCTTCATGTTGCCTTACTAATTGTATCATCCAATCCTTTGTTGTTTCTATGTATGTTAGTAAGCCAATAGTTGTTGTCTTGTATGACAATTCCAGCTGAATAAGACCCCTTCCACCTTCTTTACGGGGTATGTATAGACGGTCTACATCAGCCTTTGGGTGATGCATCCTATGCTTAGAAAGAAGCTTTCTTGTTTTAGCATCCATTCGCCTGATGTCGTTTAGAGTCCAGTTTAAGATGTTGAAGCTATATTGGACAACTGGGATTGCAAGGCTATTAATGGCCATAACTCTATTCTGTGAATTTAATTCAGTTTTTAATATCATTCGTAGCCTTCTATAGTACTCTTTACGCACTATTTCTTTCATTTTTTTATGGTGAATGTTTTCGCTCTCATTTACACCTAGGTATTTATAAGCTTCTTCTGGTTTCAATTCTTTTATTGTTACAGCAGGGTCTAGGCTAATTGAGGATGTTTCTTGTATTGATCCACGTAAAACTGTAGCTTTAGCACATTTATTCAAATTAAATTTCATTCCAATGTCTTCGCTGAAGCATTTTACAGTTTGCAGAAGACCTTCCAGCTCATTATCATTCTTAGCATATAACTTTAAGTCATCCATGTAAAATAGATGGCTTATTTTCTTTTGGCCTATTTTATAACCACATTCTGTCTTATTAAGTTGACTGGTTAGTGCTATTAATGATATGCAGAATAGTAAGGGATTATTATTATTATTATTATTATTATTATTATTAGATGGACGTATTATTATTATTATTATTAGAGAGATTCATTATTATTTATGTTATTAGTCGCATTATTATCATTAGTATTATTAGATGGGCGTTGTATTACTATTATTAGATGGGTATTATTATTATTATTATTGTTATTATTATTATTATTATTATTATTATTATTAGATGGACGTATTATTATTAGTGGCACTTACTATTTTTATTATTAGGTGCATTATTATTTATCTTGTTATTAATAGGGCATATTATTATTACTATTATTATTATTATTATTATTAGTTGGGCATATTATTATTATTATTATTATTATTATTATTATTACATGGGCGTATTAATATTATTATTAGATGCGTGTGTTATTATTATTATTAGTAATATTATTAGATGTGCGTATACTTATCATTATTAAATCAAGGGAACAACAACATTAATTATGAACAGCTGAAGTATGGAAGAATAAAAAATAATAAAACCATATATTACTCACAACGGAAAAAGAAGTATATTCCAAACATTAAAACACTGTATGACGACCTGAGAAAAGCTTATAATTCGGTCATATTACTAAATATAATAAACTCTAGTCGATTTACGGACTAATACCGTTAGGAATATGACTCCATTTCCCAGCCAGGGTTTATGGATAAACTAGCAGTTTAGCCCGGTTTCACTCGGAATAATAAGAATAAAAAACATATGATGAATTTACATAGTAAATACACACAAAACGTCCATCCTCGTCACTTTTATAGATATAGATTAGCCCAGTTTCGCTCGGGTAGTTTAAGAAATAATGAGAATAAAAAAAACATGATGAATTTACGTAGCAAATACTTACACAACGTCCACCCTCGTCACTTTTATAGTTATACATAACAATGTAGAATGTCTCTACTAGATTAGGGGGAGAGGGGGAGAAGCAACATTTATAGATATAGATAATATAAAGTGGGATGATCGATTCTATATTATAATCAATACATAAACTGATCCCTGACTTTGTGTGGTGATAATATATATTTTTCTACTCCTAATTTTAGCTTTGTCAAGTTCAAAATCCTTGTTTCTTCCCTCATGATCTTTTCAGCGTGTCAAATTTAGCGTTCTAAAATTTGGATCTTCATCTGAGCGCAACTCCCGTCGAGCTAGACCGCAAAATGCAGACGCTAAGTCGAATCTATCAGACAAATGAATAGTTACACAACGTTCACCCTCGTCACTTTTACAGATATAGATAGCAAAACAGGCTTGAGGTGGCGGAAACAGATATAAGAGAAGGCCATCTCTGAGTTGTAAACCTGGTGGTTTTCTGTATGAACCGAAGGCGGCCTACACCATATTTCGTTTGTCAGGCAAGAGCTTGGAGAGATGGGCGCCGTCAAGCTAACTGAAATCACACTGAAAAGATCATGAGAGAAGAAAAAAAAAGATTTTGATTCTTCTTCCTTCAGGTTTCTTTACCCCATCCTCATTTCCACCTCACTCACTCACTCACTCACTCACTCACTCACTCACTCACTCACTCACTCACCCCCGACGAGTGTAATCAGGCGAGGAACTAATAAACACCATCATCATCATCATGACAACACTATTCTATAAAAATATCTGAGTCTAGACTTTTAGATGTTTTGCAAATGAATACTATTCTCTTCAGATTCTATAAAAAACTTCCTGATAATAAGGGGACAGCAGAAAAGAATCTGTAGAAACACAGTAATCACCCACGTCCTGAACGGACATG
Organism: Ascarosepion bandense; assembly: GCA_037127315.1. Classification (NCBI taxonomy): domain Eukaryota; kingdom Metazoa; phylum Mollusca; class Cephalopoda; order Sepiida; family Sepiidae; genus Ascarosepion; species Ascarosepion bandense. The sequence goes on from JBBBDQ010000151.1 coordinate 5,060,414, forward strand.
GCATAAACATTATCTGTAGAAACACAGTAATCACCCACGTCCTGAACGGACATGGCATAAACATTATCTGTAGAAACACAGTAATCACCCACGTCCTGAACGGACATGGCATAAACATTATCTGTAGAAACACAGTAATCACCCACGTCCTGAACGGACATGGCATAAACATTATCCATTTCAGAAAATTCTTCTTGCTTTGAATTCGTTTCCTGTTGTTAGTGGTCATCCTTATTTTCTTCCTTCTCCGGTCTCCGCCCAGTTTCCCTGTACCCATACTCCGCTCCCCTAACTTTCGCAACTGAATCCCAGACTATGTGTCTCGGGGAACCAGATATGTTTGACAGTTTCTAAGAACTGATTCTATTACCTTAGTCACAGAAATCGGTCTGCTACCAATGACAGGTGCCAAGAAATACAAGTGGAATTGAAAGACTTACCATTCTGTCATATTACCAAATAAATCAAAGAATTTACCACAACTACCCCCACAATAAAAAAAAAAGAAGCTAACAAACATTTCTTTGCAGCTGTCCAAGACATTTGAAAAAAATTCTCTCGTCATGTGAAAGCTTGAATTGGGTCTGTCATATTAAACCCATTTTTGACAACAGAAAAGAGAAAAGTGATTGCAGCTTGTCATCGATCCTGACCTGGCAACTCGGCTTCGTTCACCTGACGTGACTTTCCTCTGCCTTTTCTAAAAATATTTCCATATCAGTTGTTCTGATGAGTATTCCTCATTTTGGTGTCTTGTCAGCATGAATTTAAGCATACTAGATTGGCAACTAGGTCTCATTGATTTACCGTTGAACTAGCTAGATACAACCGTGGGTTCTATTTTAACAGTTTCTTCTCTTACACTCCTCATCCATGGAACTCCTCCTTCCAATTTTCTGCTTTCCTGGTTGCGGCAATCTTCAAAGATATAAATGCGACGCCAATAGCCATTTTCTCTTTCTCGGAATCTGTTCTTTTATTGTCCTTTCTCCTCAATTTTTATCACTTATTCCGACGGTATACGGGTGTACCCCGAAAACTCAAGATGATTAGAGATTGGCAGCTGATCTCTAATCCGATGTGCCTCTAATATCTCAGCGAGGAAAAAATCGTCGATCCAGCCCGGAATTACCACCAGTCATGGTAAATGGATCTTCCATCAAGAAGACCCCCGTTCCTTGACGGACTATTGGGCCTCAAACCCAAACTAGGTGCAACTCGTACAGACGATCCATCGCTAAAGACGCAGAAAAAATTGTCAGTTCTCAGTACCGCTACAATAAATATCTGATTCCCTATGCTACCCTCAACTTTTACAAGAGACAGATCAGGTTTAAAATGGCGCAGCGTAACGGTCGTGCAAACTAAGGAACTAAAGGCAGATTGAGAGAGAAACACAATTATTATTTACATTATTATTTTAATTTAACAAACATCGTTAAAAACACAGGAAAAATGGTCAGTTCCCTGTACTGCTACCTGATTCCTTGTGCTATCCTCAACTTTTACAAGAGACAAAACAGTTTTACAAATTGCGGGGCATAAGGGTGGTGAAAACTAAGGAACTAACGGCGGGAAAGGGAAGCACAATTATTATTATTATTATTATTATTATTATTATTATTATTATTAAACAAAAATTAGGTTTTTCTTTTTTTTTCTTTTCTGTGTGACAGTCTTGATTTGTCTTCTGTTTATTTTATTTGATTTGATTTAATCCTTTTCATTAGCATACATTTTTTAGTAAGGAAAACATTTTCGATCAGGATCAGTATCAAATCCAAAAAAATCATAAAGAATTTATTTTAATCTTAATACACACACACACACACACACACACACACACACACACACACACACACACACACACACACACACAAATTTAAACTAAATTATCAAGATAGTAAGTAAAAAGTTTATAATTGCTGGAGATTCAAACCTTCCATAGACCGCTACAGTAAGTACCTGATTCCTTGTGCTATCCTCAACTTTTACAAGAGACAAAACAGTTTTACAAATTGCGGGGCATAAGGGTGGTGAAAACTAAGGAACTAACGGCGGGAAAGGGAAGCACAATTATTATTATTATTATTATTATTATTATTATTATTATTATTAAACAAAAATTAGGTTTTTCTTTTTTTTTCTTTTCTGTGTGACAGTCTTGATTTGTCTTCTGTTTATTTTATTTGATTTGATTTAATCCTTTTCATTAGCATACATTTTTTAGTAAGGAAAACATTTTCGATCAGGATCAGTATCAAATCCAAAAAAATCATAAAGAATTTATTTTAATCTTAATACACACACACACACACACACACACACACACACACACACACACACACACACACACACACACACAAATTTAAACTAAATTATCAAGATAGTAAGTAAAAAGTTTATAATTGCTGGAGATTCAAACCTTCCATAGACCGCTACAGTAAGTACCTGATTCCTTGTGCTATTCTCAACCTTTACCAGTTTAAAATGGCGGGACGTAACGGTTGTGCAAACTAAGTAACTAACGGTGGAAGAGGGAAGCACAATTACTACTATAATTATTATTATTATAAAACAAAAATTACGCTTTTTAACGAATGTATTCAACACGGGATTCGGAAGCTAACACAAAATGTGAAAAAGTAGACGTCATTATTAATGTACTCAAGATGCCGAACTTTCACCCGTCATGATGGGTGGGCCTTACCTCAAGAAAGCTCCGTTGTCTTGAACGTCCATTGGGTCTCAAGCTTACCCCAAACCTCAAGTGGAATTCGTATATATGATCTTTGTTGCAAAGATGCTGGAAAAAAAACAACATTTTTTCCGCCTCAGTAATCATTTCCCCCCTCCCCCGCCTGCTAGACTATTTTTACAAGAACCAGATAAGACCAAAAATTGAGTATTGCCGTCATATGTGGGCTGAAACTCTCTAGCCTTCACTTGCCTGTCTTGTCAGAGTCCAAAAGCGGTCTTTTGGGTGATAGCTTTCCAAGCGATCAAAACGGAATAATTCCTTATTTATGAGGTATTGGCAGGGCGTAACGGTCACGTGAACTAAGGAACTAACGGAGTTGAGAGACAAGCAGAATTATTATTATTATTATTATTATTATTATTATTATTATTATTATTATCAAACAGGCATTACCAAAAGTGTTGGCATCATGAATTGGAGGCCGAGTCTTGTTGATTCAAGTTGGCAGTCATAAAAGTGTGTTTGTAAAGGTTTCAAATCTTATCGAAAAGCACATGCAGTCTGTTCGTTTGTTTTAGGCATATGATGTTAGAGATCCAGGTTTCTGTTTGTTTAATGAAGAACATTTTCATGTTCGGGCTAATAGTGAAATCCAATCTCAACTGCTCCAAGTCGTGCAAAAACATAAACTCTAATATATAATAATAAATAAATTCTATGCCTGTCAGTGGTAGCTACGCAAAGTAAGCGTATTACATGAAACATAATCTTATTCAAGAATACTGTCGGAAAATTAGTATTTTTAAACAGGTAAATGGGGAAATATATACATTGGGCTTAGATATCAAAGTAACTTGTGTAGAATTTTACAAAATAACACAATGTATTAGTTTATCACTGTAAGAAGTCTGTCAATAATTTTGATTAAAATACCATATTTACCTGAACATTTTTTTTCAGAAATATGTTACGAAACTTTGCATATCGTAGAGGAATTCAATTTACATTCCGGCAAAGTTAATCTTCTCCTAGGGGTTGGCATAAGTCTACGAATACCCTAACCTTCGTACGGCAAATTTTCAAGACGTATTTCAGAGAAAAAAAACTTAATCCTTGACTACGACAAATATGTTAAATGCTACTTTAATAAAGAGAGAAAAAATTTACTAAGAATGTATATATAGAAAGTGCTTTAATCGCTAGATCATCCGTGGTGAAGTTGCGTCCAGTTTTTTATAACATTTCACTTTTCTGGACAGATCTACTGTTATCCCAAAGGAAGGAGACCCGGTAAAAAACCTTACCCAAAATTATTGATTAATTTGTATATCAAACAGCATATCAATATTTTATCGATCATTAAATGTCAAAATTTAATTTTTCTTGAAATCTTGAAAGTAATGAAAATGTTATTCTGCTTTCACAATTAAACACATGGTAGATGATATTCAAATTTAGTATACATATAAACAGACGTTTGTGTGAAAATGATTGCTAGAAGCGGTGATATATGTTTAGTGTTGTAGTTTTGCTGAATTCATATTTTTGAATTCACTTTGATTTAAGAAATTGAGAAATTGTCGGATATATATATATATATATATATATATATATATATATATATATAACAATAATATATTTCTTGCTTAGATATATATAACAATAATATATTTCTTGCTTAGAGTCTTTGGCTATTTTTTCTTTGTTTTTTTTTTTGTTTTTTTTTTTAACCTCCCCCTCCCCCGTCGGGTAGGCTGGTCTGTTAGTCTTTGTTTGGTGGTGTCTATTTATTTGATTAGTCCTTGGTTTGCCTTTGCCCTGACGAGCCGTTGTGTGAAACCGCGGTAGGTTTTGGCGATCTTGTGATTTTTTTACGTATATATATATATATATATATATATATATATAATATATGAAAGATTTTCGATTATTACTATGGATAATACATATATCACCGCTTTGATGTTAATATCGCGGCTCGTCAGTAATAATCGAAAATCCTTTATAAATTGTATATGCACGATGGTAAAGTCACAGCATTTTACAGTTGAAATGGGCAAATGCAACCGTAGATTTCTTCTCTCGTATGTGTAATTATTTTCCGGTTTCTTGCTTTCCCGTCAACTTAGATCTTCAAATCTTAAATGCAGTATCAATCGGTATCTACTGTCATTTTTGAATTATATATATATATATCATCATTTATCCATCACCCTCATTGTGTGTTAGTGTTATGGGGAAACACACTTTTTCCTCAGAAAATGGACTTCCCCTCGTATATTCAAAAGAGTTAACAAGAAGTTCATAGGAGTTCTTTAGATTTCTTTTGGAGTTCAGTAGAGCTACTAGGCAGTTGATATTAGTCGGTAGTTAGCCGAATACTAAGGAGTCATCTTTCAGTAGAAGATTCCCAAGTTCCTAATATTTTGGGTACGTTAAGTCAATTCGCAACCGATTATAACCTTCAGTGCAAAAACTACTCCACAACAGTTAGTGGCTTTATTGCCTTCCTTCTGCCCTCTGAATTCCAGTTCTTTCATTATTCTCTCTACTTAATAATGATTTCTTTTTCTCATATTCTCTCATACTCAGTAACCTCTTGCGTCTAAATTGCTTTATAGTCTTGCTATCGAGGAAATAATTAAAGCATGTTACACACACACACACACACACACACACACACACACACATATATATATATATATATATATATATATATTACGGAAATAAACGAAGATTAATGAAACTGGTTATAAACAACCGACAATTTGAAATGATTTGTTTGAACATTATTTTTGATCGATATTCGTATTTAAGTAGATATTCTGTTTATGCTGTTTGATTATAAACAGAATATCTACTTAAATACGAGTATCGATCAAAAATAATGTTCAAACAAATCATATATATATATATATATATATATAGTAAACCGATATAAGAAATGTTGCGTTTGAACATGAATGCTTTTATCAAAATTCTTTCTGTCAAGTTGATTAAACCTGATATGAAAGTTAAGTTCATTCAGATATGTTTGTCGAATTTAATAAAAGCCAGAAAAAACTCAAAAAAACAAAACAAAATAATAATAATTAAAAATAATTATAAAAATATTTAAAAAAAAACAAACATGTGAAATCATTTCTAAAATGTCTAACTTCCTGTTACCTTAATGATGACTTTAATTTCATGTTCCATTTTGGCAAATAGCCAGTTTTTGATTTTTGTTTTTGGCTGTGTTACCTCGAAAAGAATAAACACTCATTATTCGCCGGCCAGTGTTTGATTATCGGAAAAAAAAATGCTGATTCTTTTATGAAGTTCGAGAAATTGTTGGCTTGAGCCCAAATCTAGTCACTAGCTCTCCATTCAATCATTGTGCTTAAAAAAAAATAACATAACCTAAATCAGAAAATGACATAAGCCAAATTTTGCTTTTATTGTCGTCAAAAGCAGGTTAAGCATCGCGTGAAATTCTCCAATGTCTTTTGTCATTAGTCAACCAACGAGCACGCTAATACGGGTTCGTTTTGTCATTGCAATTCTGATGATATGTTTCAACCTCCTCCTCCTCCTCCTCCTACTTCTTCTATATACCGTGTACTCTTTAAGAGGTGGGTGAGCAACACTCGCCCCAACTTCCATATCTTTTGTAGACCTTAGACCTTGTCTTTTTACTCAGTCAGTTAAGTGCCATACGTGATACACGCTTTGGGCGATTATTTTCTCGAAAGAGACATGACTGACTGGGCAGAAGATTATCCCGCAGTAGGTTGCTATTGATTTCTGCGGTAGACTGGTTGCCAATCAACGTTATAAAACCCAATATTTCCTATTATTTAACCCATAACTGGAACGAAGAGACGGATTAATACCTTTCCTAAGGTATTTGTGCGTAAGTGAATTCAAGGAATCCAACTGGAATTCGAACTCGGCTCACCGATTTGTCGTTCCGCGTCGATATCCACTTCATCACAAGGCACAACGTTTTACTATTTCTCTTAAACCCTGGCCTGGGTATGATGGTAAACTGCATCCAGCAGCAAGGCCTCTGATTCGGAGATTGTGAGAAGCATGGAACCACCTCTTAATTGCTGTTGTTCCCATGTCTACCCTGACCTGGGGTGGCAGCATCTATTAGGCTCCCAGGTATGGGTAAATAGTTAACCCTTAAACTGAAGTCAGAACACTATGAAAGTATAGAAATAGACATTTATAGAAAAATATACATTTAAGGAAAAAAATTACCACCAATACATTTTTGAATACAAAACTAGAAGACGTCAGTTTTCGAAAATAAAAAAGAATAAAAACAAAACTTTTCATTAAAATTTGACTAAATCAGCTTTCTCACTAAAACTGGACATTAAAAAAATACATTAAACCCAACCTTTTTGTTCATTAAATAAACCAAAGAAGTTGAAATGCCGTTACGAGGCTCGCGCGGTTGCTCTGGATATCTCCAAGGTTTTCGACAGGGTTTGGCACCCTGGCCTCCTAGGCAAACTACACGGTTATGGTATTACCGGTCGCCTGCTTGACCTAATCCAATCTTTCTTAAATAACCGCAAAATGAAGGTCGTTCTGAATGGGCGTGCCTCTTTGTCCTACAGCACGAATGCTGGTGTCCCACAGGGTTCTATCCTGGGCCCGACGCTCTTCCTTATTTTCATCAACGACCTCCCAGATGAGATCAAGTCCCAAGTAGGCATCTACGCAGATGACACTACAATATACTCCCGCTCCAGTAAGAAACCTGTCGTGGCGGACAGACATAATCTCGCTGCTGACCTTGAGCGGGATCTACACTCTGTGGTGAACTGGGGCAAGAAGTGGCTTGTCAACTTCAATTCCTCTAAGACCAAGCTCTTGTCTGTCAACCATTACAGGCAACCTCTTCTGGACCAGGTGATTCTCCCGGAGAGTAATACACTACGCCTCCTCGGACTTACCCTGTCCTCAGACCTCAAATGGAACCACTATATTGAATCCATAGGAAAATCTACTGCTAAGAAGGTTGGGTCACTATGTCGATCCAGGATGTTTTTTCCACCTGAATCCATCCTGCATATATACAAGTCAACCATCCGTCCGTGCATGGAGTACTGCTGCCATTTATGGTCAGGTGCCCCTGCCGTTCTCCTCAGTGTTCTTGACAAGCACCAAAGGAGAGTCTGTAATGTGATAGGTACAGATCTGGCGACTCGACTGCAGCCACTTCCCCATCGTCGAAATGTGGCCTCCCTCTGTCTCTTCTATAAATATTTTCATGGCTTCTGCTCGGATGAGCTTAAGTCACTGATGCCTCCTCAACAGGTGTTTACCCGTGCAACCAGACTGGCAACTGGGTCTCACCCATTCACAGTCAGGTTAGCCAAATGCAGATGACAATTCTACTCCTGCAGCTTCCTCTCTCGCACTTCCCGCCTGTGGAACTCACTCCCGTATTCTTGCTTTCCTGACGGCTACAACCTCCAGAAATTTAAATGCAAAGTTAATACTCATCTACTAACCACTGGACTCTAGCTCTCTCCCCTCCCCTGTATAACCTCCCCTTTCTCTCGACCTATGTATCTGTCATCGCACCTTCTTTCTCAGCTTTCTATTGTTCCTTTCTAACTAGCTTGTACTCCTCACTCTTTTCTAATTAATCTTTTTACATTTATGTAATCCCCTGCACATCAGTGGCGTTTCTGCCTTGCTCGGGGTGAAATGATTAAAAAAACAAAAAAAAAAAAAAAAAAAAAAAAAAAAAAAAACAAAAAAAAAAAACACAAACTCATAAACTCTCCTCCTCTTTCTTCTTCTTCTTCTTCTTCTTCTTGTCTTGTCCCTTTATGACGCAGTCGATCAAGCCTCTCCTCACGCTCCTATCTTTTTTAGGCCCATATTGAAATTTGTATTTTTGCTATCTCTCCTAGTCCCTGTTCTGTCCACCATTTACACAAAATTCTTCTTCTTCCATATACCGTGTCTCGTCAAGACATGCGCGATCATGGCTCTCCACACCTTCCTGTCTTTTGCAGCCTTTAGTAAAGTTTGTATTTTTGCTATTTCCTGTAATCCCATTTACACCAGCATTCGCCTTCTTTGTCTATGTTCATTCAGACCCTGGGTGATCATGGCTCTCCGAAAATTTCATTTTTTTTTTTTTTTGCTGCCTTTAGTAAAATTTGTGATTTGCTGTCTCTCCTAATTCATGTTCTGCCAATTATTTACACAAGCTCCACCTTCTCTCCCTCTACTTCATCGTCTTCTTCTTCGTTCCATGTTCCTTCAGACCCTGGGCGGTCAAAGATCTCCATAAATTTCCTCCATTTTGTATCTCTTAATAAATTGTGATTTGCTATCTCTCCTGATCCCTGTTGCGCCAGCCATTTACACAAGCTTGTTAGGTAGGTTAGGACTGATTTCATCTACATCTGTTGCCTTCAATATGTCTGATGAGTGTCAAATTTTCGAAACCTCTTTTCTCATTATGTTCCTTATAAAATTTCCGCTATCTATCTCTCTCTCTCTGATGCTACGTAAAGTGACTTTTTTGCTTCCATATTCTTTAAAACGTTTGACTATTTCCCTTTCAGGTGAGGATTTTTATAAATTAGCGAATCTTCGAAACGAAGGGAATCGGATATTTATATATCATCTTTCAGAAATACGATATTTTCATTAACTCATAAGGACTCGTTTGTTAGTTGAGAGATTTTTTTTTCAGCTCGCCAAAAAGCAAAGTATTTTTAACTTTCGCAGTCATTCTTTGATTTATAAAAGAAAATTATCCCGATATTTTAATTAATCCACAGATTTATTAGATATGTATTCAGTGGATATCAGCTCGGAACGAGAAACCGGGGAGCCGAGTTCGAATTCCAGTTGAATCCATTGTATTCACTTACGCGCAAATACCCTTGGGAAAGGTATTAATCCGTCTCTTCCTTCCAGTTATGGGTTAAATAGCAGGACAGATTGGGTTCTATAGCCTTGGTCGGTAACCAGTCTACCGCAGAAAGCAATGGCAACCTACTGCGGGATAATCTTCTGCCCAGTCAGTCATGTCTCTTTCGAAACATGATCGCCCAAGCGTGTATCACGTATGACACTTAACTGACTGATTCTTGTTCCTTGTATTTTTATCTTTTAATTTTCTTCAGTTGTACATTTATTTCATTAATATTGTCTCCAAACTGTCTCCATTAATTGTCTCCATTAATTGTCTCCATTAATTGTCTCCATTAATTGTCTCCATTAATTGTCTCCATTAATATTGTCTCCAAACTGTCTCCATTAATTGTCTCCATTAATTGTCTCCATTAATTGTCTCCATTAATATTGTCTCCAAACTGGGTGTCAGATATTCTTATATGTATTCTAAAAATTTGTTTGAAAATCTACACATTCTGTCCATTCACGCATATCCGCCATGTTTATACTCAATGACAGATGTGTTTTTTTTTTCAGGCTTTAATTTTTGAGCCTTTCTTTAAATTCGAATCTACAATAAAAGAATAAAATCGAGATAAACATATTTCTGTGGATGACAATGCTTTATGTTGCGAAAGCAATTTGCGTTCTAGCAAAATGACAAGCAGTAATATTATTAAACGTAACAAAAAACCTTGACATTTGAAAATAGCTGCCATTTTCTGAACAGTCAAATATCAAATTGTTCAAGAGGAAATAGCTGCTCGGATATTTAAACGAAATAAATTTATTGAAGAAAAATTATATGTAATATTATTTAAATTTACGAAGATGGAACTTGTGTCTGTTATCAATTTTTGATTCGTATTTCGTGTAAAATTTCAATACAATACTACGACTAATAATATGAGCGTAATATGATTTTGAACTTTTATTACATAAAGATTTGTCAGCAATTATTAATTTTTGGTTCACGTTCCTTAATTTTTTAAAATTCTGTTATAGGCTATATTAGTAAGAATATTAATAGATGAAGGATTGTTAATCATTACTAATTATTAACTAGTATGAGTTTCATTTTAATTCCTTTTGATTTCTATTACACGTTGTGTTAATAGTAATATTAATAGATGAAGCATTGTTAGTCATTAATAATTACCAATTAGTAAGTTTTTTGTTTTATTTTATTTTGTTTTTTTTTCAACAAGTTGTATTACAAGTTGTAGTAATATTATTAGGCAAAGCAGTGACGGTCATTATTAAATTTTGAATATATTTCTTTCATCCTAATTTCGATTGTTTTATTTCCAGTAATAATATCATTAAGGGCTGTTTTATTATTTCACCTCCGAGAAAGGCAATAAAGCCACTAAGAGTCAATGGGTTGCTGAGTGTAGAAGACGAAGAAAAATATAACATTATAGAGCTAGAACAATAAAGGAAGATGAATCAGGCAAAGAGAAAAAAACGAAGATCAAAATTGACTCGAAAATCTAGAAGCCGAATTTCTAGAAGCTTGAAAGAAAGGAAACTAAAGCAGTGATTTCAATCCAAACTTATTTATAAATGGAACTTTGTCTGTGTGTACGTGTTTGTGTGTGTGTCTGTGTGTATATGTGTGTGTGTGTGTGTGTATGTGTGTGTGTTTGTGTCTGTGTGTGTGTGTGTGCATGTGTGTGTGTGTCCGTTACCTATAAAATCCGAAAAGGGTGAACCGGTTTTCTTGAAAATTTACACAGTTGTACTATAAACGTCTGCGAGTGTTCTTAGCTAGGTTTTGTGTCGAGGTAACCACAATAAATATCGAAAATCGATAATCGAAAAAATCGGGTTATAGAAGGAGTGGTCCGATTTTAATAAAATTTGATACACTCATAGACAAAGACATAAGAAACGATATTCAGAAGTTTCAAGTTGCAGTTCTTACAATAGTGCCGAAAATCGATAATATATATATATATATATATATATATATATATATATATATAAGGCAAGATGTTTGTGTGTGTGTCTGTTTATCTGCCTGTATGTCCGTATTTTTTTCAGCCCTTTTATTTTAGTTTTTGCTTCGGGTTTGGCTCTAAGTAGGTATAATTGTAGTTCTTAGTCTCAGCCATCATACCATTTACTCAGAGGACTTATTTAGCCTTGAAAATTCAGTTTACCACGAAAAAAACATATTTGACATCGATACCAGGAAATCAAAATTTGACTTACATCAATTCATTTTTCTTTCAGTCTACGGTTTCGCTTTAACTGGAAACAACTATTGCTTTTTAGTCTTTCGTGCCAATGTATAAAGAGTCTGAGCTTCAGGACCATGGATTAGTTTTAAAGCTTTCATTACACCCGAGCAACGCCGGGCTATACTGCTAGTTAATTTTTATAAGAATTTATGTACGGAGCAAGGTTAAATGTTTCGTAGACAGATAGCAATCTCTCTCTCTCTCTCTTTCTCCACGCCACTATTAATTGCCAGAAGATGTTATAGTTTGGCCACGTCACACTGGATAAGAACCTTAGCAAGACCATCGATTTATATTGCATTTAAATTTTTGAAGATCGAAGTTGTCAGCTAAGCAAGAAACTGAAAGAGAGTCCCACAAGCGAGAGAATAAACTGTTAGCATAGAATTTATAATAATACAAAGATGAAGAAGAAAACCTAATTAAGGAGAGAGAACAATAAAATAAGAGGAATCAAGAAGACAGTCGATAATGATTCATATTGCAATTATATTTTTGAAGGTCAAAATTAGCTGGAAATTTAGAAACCAAAATTTCCAAGCTTTAACTTATTCTTAACATTAAGAAGATTTCTAGGGCACATAATGAAGAATGAAGAATTGGAAAATAAGATACCCACAGGACAGTAAGAGAGAAAAGAAAGCAATGCATATCCTACTTAATGAGGTTGAGTAAATGGATGTCTGCGATAGATTTCGGAGAGATAACAAAAGGACAAGCTATAGTAAGATCTACAAAGGATAGGAAATTGTAGAGAGCTATCATCGCCAACGTCCTAAAGGAACACAGCACATTTATGAAGAAGAAGAAGAAGAAAAAGAAGAAGAAGTTGAGGCTATTTGCAAACTGTTATAATTAACCTCATAAAGGAACATATAAAATTTCTATGGTGCATAATGAGGAAAGAGGGGTTGGAAAATCAGATACTCAGAGGACAGATTGAATACAAGAGAAATAGAAGAAAACAACTCATAAGCTCTCTAACAAGTTTTAACATCATGAGCAGTCAGATGAAATTACTAGGGTGCATAATGAGGAAAGAGGGCTTGGAAAATCTGATACTCACAAGATAGATTAATGACAAGAGGAATAGAAGAAAACTACTTCCCTAGCAAGTTCTAACATCGTGAACAGACCGATGAAATTTCTAGGGTGCTTGGAAAGAGGACTTGGGAAATCTGATACACACAGGACAGACTGAATGCAAGGGAGACAGAAAAAAATAATGCATAACCTACTTAGTGATGTTCAGTAAATGGATGTGGAACGGTTTAGCAGGGATAACAGCAAGACAAGATTTGTTAAGAGCTACGAGAGAGAAGAAGTTATGGAGAGCCATGATCGCCTATGTCCGGAAGAATGTTACATGCACCAAAAGGAAAGTCATTAAAGGACATTTGTAATGTAAAATGATATTGGGTTAGTCTTTGAAAATTAAATATCTACGTTTTCGTTCGACACCTTGGAATGTATAACGAAATACTTTTTCAAATGAAAGGCGTTTTTTTGAGGATCGTTTGTGCTGAAGAATGTTTCGACTTCACCTGTACAGAAAGTAATCAAAATATTTATTATTTTAAACAAATAACGAAGTTGCAGGCATCGGCTATCTCCGAAATTTCATAAATAAAATACGAGAAGGTATCCGGGCACACTATTTACCCAAGCTCTTTCTTGAAACAGATAGTGGCAAAAATATATTAATCCCGGTGAAACAGACGGTGTTTCTTTCTTTCTATCTTTTTTTCTACTATAGATAAAGTTCCAGATATACACTGTACGATGCATCTAAAGAAAAATAAAGACTTCGAGACTGCAAAGGTGTGTTTGGTCGGCGTTGGTGCTGCACGATGTAAACGGCGTCTTCTTGGGGGCTTTCTGATCCTTTTTTTTTTTCCCTCTCCCTACACTTACCTTAATGGGCAGGTTGGAAATAGCATCACAACATATGGCGAATGTAGTCATGTCTAGAAAAAGATGCTTGCATTTTTTTAAAATTTTTGGTGGTGGTGGTGGTGGTCGGAATGATAGTGGGGTCGGGTATGGTAGTGAGAGTCGGAGAAAGCGAAGATTTGGTGGTAGCAAACTAAACTGACACAGAAGCAAAAGTGTTTTTTTTTTTATTTTGTAATAGGCATTGACTAGATCGACATTTTGAGTTTGTTTTGGAAGACCGCCCCCACATTCCCGAATACAGACTCCCAACCCTAGCCCGGCATTAACGACTTCGCATTTCACTCATGCTTTTTATTTTTTCACTGAGCAGAAGACTAGAAGCCCATGATTGAAGTGAATTTTACCCAGTTTTTGAACTTTCACCAAAATTGGTCATACGCTAGATTTGCAGGGTTCCTCCATATTATTGCATTAGTATCAGCTGTGATATCCGGTGTCAGTTATAGAAATCAAAATAAAACTCTGTTATTAGGTATATTTTTCAGTTTAAATCTGCTATTAATTGGGCAGATACATAGAAGATGGCATACACACCGCAGAAATCAGCACACAGATCAATACAGCCACGGTAAAAATCAAACAGATTGGAAAGAATATGGAAGAGCAATAACAGTTTCTCGACCAAGTTCAAGCTCTACAAATCGCTAGTCGTATCCACTCCCTATACGGATATGAGACTTAGACACTCCTGGTTGAGGCAGGAGAAAGGATCCAGGCATTAGAGAATATATGCTAGAGAAAGCTCCTCCACTTCTCCGTACTTAAAGCACAAAACCAATTACTACATCCTTGGGCAAATTAATTGAAACAAACTGAAAAACGTCTTCGTAGGATCTGTCACACATGATCACGTATACGTTGTCTCTTGGTTTTGTTATTCTTTACTGACTGCAATTATCTTTACGTTTTGAACTGATTGATCCAGTTTGTTACTTCACCTTGATGACACGACTGTCAGTTGAAAGGCTGACACCAACAATATCCGTATCTCTCTGTAAGAATTGCCAGTGTGTTTGGCCACGTCACACTGCATTGATGATACGACTGGCAGTTGAAAGGCTGACACCAACAATATCCGTATCTCTCTGTAAGAATTGCCAGTGTGTTTGGCCACGTCACACTGCATTGATGATACGACTGGCAGTTGAAAGGCTGACACCAACAATATCCATATCTCTCTGTAAGAATTGCCAGTGTGTTTGTGCAGTGTTACAATTTTCGTACGCTTCCTTGGAGTAATGTCCATCGCAAACAATGGCCGTAAGATAACTTTTCGACAGTCGAGACAACAGTGTCTGGGCGTGATAAAAATCTGATGTAATCACGGATGACATATTATTTGTCAAAGCCAAAGAAATTTCATCATACATCCCCAAAATACATTCATTCAACTGCACAGCAAAGTAAATAACCTAATCTAAAGAAAAAATACATATCGATAACACCCTGCCAATGTAGTGGGTCTAAAACTAACTGTATGGTGAAAATATGGAAACTAAAGCAGTGGTTTCAGTCAATTTGCATGAGAATGAATGTACGGAGCAAGATTAAATGTCTCCTAGGCGAACAGTAATCTCTCTCTCCTCGCCACTATTAATCGTCAGAAAATATCATAGTTTGGCCACGTCACATTGATGATACGACTGGCAGTTGAAAGGCTGACACCAACAATATCCGTATCTCTCTGTAAGAATTGCCAGTGTGTTTGGCCACTTCACACTGCATTGATGATACGACTGGCAGTTGAAAGGCTGACACCAACAATATCCGTATCTCTCTGTAAAAATTGCCAGTGTGTTTGGCCACGTCACAGTGCATTGATGATACGACTGGCAGTTGAAAGGCTGACACCAATAATATCCGTATCTCTCTGTAAGAATTGCCAGTGTGTTTGGCCACGTCACACTGCATTGATGATACGACTGGCAGTTGAAAGACTGACACCAACAATATCCGTATCTCTTTGTAAGAATTTCCAGTGTGTTTGTGTAGCGTTACAATTTTCGTACGCTTCCTCAGGTGTTCTTAGAAAATCGCTATCACTAATAGATTCGGAGATACCACTGTCAAAATCTAGGTTATGAATAGATTCCGGTCAGCTAACCCTAAACCCATACAGAAGGGGATTCAACATCAGGACAACCTTCACGCAAGGCACCGTTGAAGGTGGACGCAAGCAGAGACGGAAACGCAGGAGCAGGTTAAACAATATAAAAGAATGGATGTATATAACAATGCTGGAACTCCTTAGAGACACTGCCAGCAGATTATCCTGGATGAGATTTTCTTTTATTTCTGCCCTTAGTCCCTACCACCGATGACTGAAACAGTCAAAGAACAGGTGGCGATGACGACGATTTAGAAGTTTATAAAAAGTCTTTATTAATTATAAATTGCAGTCTGTAACCCATTATTGTCAGCCATCAGGAATATTGGACTATGAAACTTAATAACTTAACAGTAATGAGTCTACGGCTATATCGTGTTGAATACACCGGTTCCCGTCCGAGCACCGAAGTTAAGCAACATCGAGTCAGTACTTAAATGGGTGACCATTTGGGAATACTAAATGCTGTAAACTTAAGGACCAAGAATGATCTCACCAGTCCTCCAGGTTTGGGGGTTGGGTGCAGGGCTAACAACCCTGCCTCATAAAAAACAGTTTGTTACAGAAACAGCAAGAAAGAAGTTGCTACCCTATTCACCATTGGGTGTGATGATGAATGAGTCTACAGTTTTGGGTTCATGATTCTTGAACAGATATGGTAACCCCTTTGCAACCAGCTACAATAGATTTGAAGATCCACTTGCCAAAATGTCGATTCTGTAGAGCGCAACAAACGCATCAAGCGAGAAAATTCTTGATCTTTTGAATTCAAAAGAATATGACCGCTTGCCTGTTTCCCTTTCACTTATCAATACTATTTCTATTTTGGGAACTTCTTTTTTATGTTAATACTGTTTCGTAGATGGTTTATTTTGACTTGCATTACATACAGCGGTGGACCAATATTTTCGGGGTTTGAACAAATATTGGGAGCCCTTTCACAATCAGCAACAATAGATTCGGGGATACCACTGAGAAAATCTGAGCTATGAATAGATTCCGGTCAGCTTAACGAGCCCATACAGAAGGGGATTCAAGTGTTGCAAGTACCCAAGGAAATTTTGAAATTTGACCAATTACAGAGAAATTTTGAGACCATATGAAATGCTTATTAGAGAGATTTTCAGGCCAACTTTAGCTCTTTCAATCCATTGACCTATGCGTCCATCACTAAAATAACCTCGGAAGTCAGACATAGTGCAATGGTTAGCAAGCTTGCCTCGCTAAAATCATTAAAATTGAGTAGTGAGATCGATTCTCATTGAGGGCTCTATAATTTGAGCATGTGCCACATCTCAATTGTTCATAGAAAATCACTATCACTAAAAAAGCCTTATACTAAGAAAATACCAAGCCATCAATTTTCAAGTGGCCTTATTAGAAAAAAGTTGCTTCAGTGGCCCCGCTGAAATTAGGAAGCTTATGTTTTATTTTTTTTTCGTAATAGATCCCCCACTCTGAGTTAATGTTTTCTGATCAGGGTCAGTGGAGGTTTAAAAAGCTTTACAAAAGTGGAGTCCTTGGTGATAATTACAATAATGTTTTATTCAAAGGTGTTGTGATTTTCAGGTTTGACATGTCACTCTCTTCTATTACAAAACAATGAGGCAAAATTAAACTCGTAAGCAAACCAGCCTTGACCAGTAAGAACATAGTAACGGCGTCCCCAAGAAACTTCAAAGTCGGCATGTTAAAATAAATGGTGAAAATGATTTATTTTGAAAATATA
The DNA here is from genome assembly GCA_037127315.1 of Ascarosepion bandense. NCBI lineage: Eukaryota > Metazoa > Mollusca > Cephalopoda > Sepiida > Sepiidae > Ascarosepion > Ascarosepion bandense. The sequence continues at coordinate 5,078,074 of JBBBDQ010000151.1, forward strand.
AGATGAATTTATGCTTATTTAGAAAATTAGGAATTGGTAGTTGACATTATGTAACTATGGAGATTTAATATTTAGGTTATGAAAGGGGGGATTTATTCTAAAATATCACCTGAAGAGGAACAGTTTTGTTCTGAAACATGGAAATATTTGTGCAGTGATATTATGCTTTTATAAACCATTGTAATAACAAAATTACTATATATATTAAGTAAGTAATTCATCGAGTTTTATTCAACCTCATCAGAATACACCGGACGGCCGTTTCGTCCTATATTTGGGACTCATCAGCAGTGCGCATCCACTACCAGGAATTGAAACCCAGACAGTTGCGTTATTAAGCGAATGTCATAACAACTGTACCAGTAATGAAGAGGCAACGAATTAAACTCGATATAGCGCCGCCCATTCACATATTCCGTGGTGGAACTCTGCTGAGCTCCTTTTAACCATAGGACTGTGCCTCCCAGAGCCACGACTACTATCACCAAGCCACTCACACTGGAGCATTAGAAGCAGGTTCAAGCAACGATATACAGATGAGAAATTCTAGGAGGATTTGAAATATTAAGTAAGTAATTCATCGAGTTTTATTCAACCTCAACAGAATGCAGAAATCAGTGGACGGCCGTTTCGTCCTATATTCGTTACGAATATAGGACGAATATTCAGTTAAGTGCCATACGTGATACACGCTTGCGCGATCATGTCTCGAAAGAGACATGACTGACTGGACAGAAGATTTTCCCGCAGTAGGTTGCAATTGCTTTCTGCGGTAGACTGGTTGCCGACCAAGGCTATAGAACCCAATCTGTCCTGTTATTTAACCCATAATTGGAAGGAATAGACGGATTAATACCTTTCCCAAGTGTATTTGCGCGTAAGTGAAGGCAATGAATTCAGCTGAAATTCGAACTCGGCTCCCCGGTTTCTCGTTCCGAACCGATATCCAATGCACCACAACGTACATCCGAGGACGAATATATATAGTCATTTTGTTCTGTAAGATTTAAAATAATATATATAGGACGAATATATATTATTTTAAATCTTACTGATCCAAATGACTATATATACCTATTTTTAAATTTGGTAATACTAAACGGCTCTGATTGAGATGTTGATAAAATAAACAATCAGACATGGAGAGGCACACTTCAAGTTTATGCATTATGAGGTGATAAGCTAGAGTAATTTATTTAATTTATTATTAATTATTAATAAATTATTATTTATTATTAGTAAATTATTAATTATTATTAATTAATAATTATTAATTATTATTAATTATTAATAAATTATTATTTATTATTAATTTATTTAATTTATTTCATTTATTATACCCACCTATCCTCAGAGACTCCAAGGCATTTTCTTCACGCACATTTTTTTCCTTTCCTGCATTTAACCTGAGAAATCCTCGAAGACGATACTCTTTGTCTCCTCATCATCACGTTTGTTTCGTATACTAATAATTTCTACAAACACACAGTGTTTATATAGCATATCACTACGAAATATGTAAATACCTTTTAGTACAATTAACAGAATTTTATTTACTCCAGCGTGACTAATTACTAAAGCCACTATACCCATTTAAAATATTTTTCAGGGAAAGTAATGAAAAAAAAAGTATATTTTAAAAATGCTTTTAAATCATTAAATAGATATGACTAGAGAATACAACAAAGATATTTTCTCCCCCGCCCAATGCATTTATATTTAAAATATACTCCATGTAAGAATATCTTAAAATACAATAAAAAAAAGTTTATTTATTTATTTTTAAGATAGGGAAGTTGAAAAAAAAATTTTTTGAAAATCCATTAGAATTGTTCGTAAAGTTCATTTTAAAACATTCACATAAATTGCATATTTTGAAAGAAAGCATGTCATGGTGGTGGTAGTTGGGGGGCGAAGGCAAGAGAAGAATCGGAAAACAAGGAAGGTTTTGGTTTTATAGAATTTTTTCAGACCTTTGTCCAATTTATTTTTTGCATCTGTATCGTTTGAAACCAATTTTAAGATTATAATTAAAAAAATGTTGCCAAAAACAGTAATCATAGATTTATTCTAATCTTCCGTTCGAATATCGGTAGTGAACAAGAAGATTGGGAGAATGTTAGTTTTTAATCATTTTACCCCAAGCAAGGTGATAAAGCCACTAAGACGCAAGAGTTTATGCAAACGAAAGAGAATGAGAAAACTTTAGAAAGAACCGAAAACAGAATCTTAAACAGGAAGCAATGGATAAGCATCAACTCCTGACCAAAAAGCTCCTGAATAAATATTGTTTTATAAAACCTTAAAAATGTGAGTTTATAACACCTGAATAAATAACGTTATATAACACCTGAAAAGTATCGATATATAACACCTAAATAAATACCGTTATATAGCACATGAAAAATATCTTTACATAACACCTAAAAAAATAACTCTAGAAAACTCTTGAAAACATACCTTTACATAACACCTGAAAAATATAATTATATAACACCTGAAAAATATCATTATATAACACATGAAAACATATCGCTATATAACACCTGAAAAATATTGCAATATAACACCTGAATAAATAGATTTTACATAATACCTGAAAAAATAGGGTTATATAACTCCTGAAAAATAGCGTTATATAATATCTAAAAAAATATCTTTACGTAATACTTAACAAATATGGTTATATAAAATAACTGAAAAATATTCTTTATATAACACCTGAAAACAAAGGTTATGTTACATCTTAAAAATATCGTTACATAATAGCTGAAATCATATCGTTATATAATCCCTAAACATAAAAAATGGTGATGTTACATCTTTAAAATATCGTTACATAATAGCTGAAATCATATTGTTATATAATACCTAAACATAAAAAAGGTGATGTTACATCTTAAAAATATCGTTACATAATAGCTGAAATCATATTGTTATATAATACCTAAACATAAAAAAGGTGATGTTACATCTTAAAAATATCGTTACATAATAGCTGAAATCATATCGTTATATAATACCTAAACATAAAAAAGGTGATGTTACATCTTAAAAATATCGTTACATAATAGCTGAAATCATGTTGTTATATAATACCTAAACATAAAAAAAGGTGATGTTACATCTTAAAAATATCGTTACATAATAGCTGAAATCGTATTGTTATATAATACCTAAACATTAAAAAAAGGTGATGTTACATCTTAAAAATATCGTTACATAATAGCTGAAATCATATCGTTATATAATACCTAAACATAAAAAAAGGTGATGTTACATCTTAAAAATATCGTTACATAATAGCTGAAATCATATTGTTATATAATACCTAAACATAAAAAAAGGTGATGTTACATCTTAAAAATATCGTTACATAATAGCTGAAATCATATTGTTATATAATACCTAAACATAAAAAAGGTGATGTTACATCTTAAAAATATCGTTACATAATAGCTGAAATCATATTGTTATATAATACCTAAACATAAAAAAGGTGATGTTACATCTTAAAAATATCGTTACATAATAGCTGAAATCATATTGTTATATAATACCTAAACATAAAAAAGGTGATGTTACATCTTAAAAATATCGTTACATAATAGCTGAAATCATGTTGTTATATAATACCTAAACATAAAAAAAGGTGATGTTACATCTTAAAAATATCGTTACATAATAGCTGAAATCGTATTGTTATATAATACCTAAACATTAAAAAAAGGTGATGTTACATCTTAAAAATATCGTTACATAATAGCTGAAATCATATCGTTATATAATACCTAAACATAAAAAAATGTGATGTTACATCTTAAAAATATCGTTACATAATAGCTGAAATCATATTGTTATATAATACCTAAACATAAAAAAAGGTGATGTTACATCTTAAAAATATCGTTACATAATAGCTGAAATCATATTGTTATATAATAACTAAACATAAAAAAGGTGATGTTACATCTTAAAAATATCGTTACATAATAGCTGAAATCATATTGTTATATAATACCTAAACATAAAAAAGGTGATGTTACATCTTAAAAATATCGTTACATAATAGCTGAAATCATATTGTTATATAATACCTAAACATAAAAAAAAACGTGTCAGTTATGCATCACGAATAATCCTGTCTAATGATGTAGAAGCTTACATTACGATTAATTGATTCGGAGAAGAAAACCGACAGACATGACCTGCAGGAAAACTCTCCAGTTTAGATGTTCTTTTTTATTTCTATGTGCTTTCAGAAAAATCGATCATTTAGTACAAGTAGATTGTCGTCGTAATTCGGAGTGTTCCCAACAAACAACTGTAAACTATATAGAATGTGTGACGTCAGAACAACATACGGTTTTGAATATTTTTAATATGTATTATTCAGAGAAATGAATAGCGGCTTGGATTGAGGAACCAGAGAGCCGAGTTCGAATTCCATTAACATACGCTATATATTTATATTGATATAAACTCTTGAGAAATGTATGAATGCATTATCTCGCCTATCAACAGTACAGATTGGATCTTATAACCTTGGGTGGCAACTGGATTAGGATAATTCTAAAACTGAGTGGTCCGATAGTTAGTGACTAAACTGTATCCTCTACCAGACACTTGTGTGGTGAAAAGGATAAGTACAATCGCCACAAAAAAAAAAAAAAAAAAACAAGAGAAAGGATGAACTTTTTACAGTTAGCCGCCATCAACCCCAGCTATGGATTAAATAGTTCCTCCAACCCGTAATTGGCCAAACGTAGTAAGTACTGCTACAACACTAAAGGAAGGGGTTACTCTAACAAGTGTGAGGTTTGGATTTAGATTATTCATCCAATAGGGTTGCTGAATAAGGTTATTGCCAGGGCGTAGAGGTTAGAAATAAGAAAATGCCTACTATGGAGATAATTAGGATAGATTATGGTTGACAAGAGACTTGAAGAAGTTAAGATAGTAGTGACTAGGGAAGCCTCCACCGAGGAGTCTGTTCCATGAAATATTAATTCTGGAGATGAATATGTCTGAGTGGAACTCTCTCCCTCTTCTTACTAATTGATCACAAAAAGAATGCGGATGATTCGATCTTGTTTACGTGGTATGATGGGTCCGAGATGTGAAGGTCTGAACTGGTAGAACTAAAAATGTAGCTCATTTGAACATTTGTCATAGAAATAGCGCGAGAGTAACGGGAAAATATTACGAGGAATATTCGTCTGCGGGGAAAGAGGTGGTAGGGTAGAAAACTATTAAATGACTCTTGCAAAGATAGAATATAGCAAAAGGAGTGAAACGTTCTGAGCTTGGAAGTAAAAGGAGTTGATCATTTATTCAACGTCCTTAGCAACTGTACTGATATGAGTTCCACTTGAGGTCAGCTATGAGCTTTAGTCACAGTAGATATTCAAGAAGTTCTGCCAGGATTCGTCATTAACGGCCACAATCATAATATAAGGTAAAACGGTGATAGCAAACGCGGAAAGGAAACTATAAAACCTTCTACAGAGAAGGAAAGATAGAAAAAGAAGTAAGCATGAACTATAAGAAAACTGAATGGTGATCAGCAAAAAAAAAAAAAAAATAATAATCAAGCAGGTACGGAAATTAAAATATGTCGGAAGGCTTTTAGCAGAGGTTGAAAAGTGTGACTCTACAATCCAAAAGCGTATTGGAATGGCCAAGGACGCATTTCAAAGCTAAGCAGAGTATTAAGAAACAAGAAAATTTCGTTGGAAACAAAAAAGGTAAAGCGGTTGGAAGATTTATATATATGCAAGATGGATTCAGACGAGAAAAACCTTCCTGGCCCTACACAGGGAACCAAACTTCCTAGCAGCAGATTTAACTATGGATTCAATGTAGTCATTCCACTTGAGGTCGGCTATTAGATTTAGGCCGAGGAGATGAAGTGTTTTGCTTTCAAGGAGACTAGCCTGATTCATTCTGACGTGGGGTAGTAGCGATTGTCTATTGTTGTTCAAGGACAGCAGCTTCGTTTTGGAAGCATTAAAATTCACGAGTCATTTCTAACCCCAGTCCACCACAGATTGGAGGCCCTTTTCAAGATGAGCTGCGAAGTTTACTTTGTCAGCCTCGGCAGGTTTCTTATTGAGCGGGAGTAAATGGTGGTGTCGTCAGCGTTGATGCCTACTTGGGATCTCATTACATCAGGGATATCGTTGATGAAGATCAGAAAAAGCGTAGGACCTAGAATAGAGCCTTGAGAGACACCGCGTTCGTTCAGAACTAGTTTGATGACATGCATAGCATCCACAAGAGAGTCTGGATCTAACGAGGCTGTTTGAAAAAAACAAACAGCAAAAAAAAAAAAAAAAAAAACAGCAGCTATAGCGAAGAAACGTAACAGATGGAGTTGGGTGCTATCAGTTTATGTATCGAGGGTGGGAGGATATGTGAATGGTTTGGTGCTATCCGCGTTAGGTAAATGGTAAAAATATATATGTTCGGTCAGGTACTATCCGTATTGTATCGGGAAAAATAGGACATGTCTAGCGTTCATCGCTATCTACGTATTTAACGGAGAAAAATATGACATATTTAGGGTTCGGTGCTATCCATATATTGTCTAGAGAAAAAAAACCAAACTCAGATATATTAAGGGTTTGGTGCTATCCAGGTTATGTATAGAGGGGAAAAAAAAGACAACATATATAGAGTTCAGCTCTAAACGCGCTATGTGTAGTGAGGAAAACGTATGTAGGTTTTGGTGCTATCTGGGTTATGTATATGGAAAAACATACACTACCGATCAAAAATTTAAGACCACTTAAAAATCTTTAAAAAGAAATTTTTTTTTACAGATAGATTTTAAACTCCTCCCACTTAAGGTTACCAATACTACAAATTCTAAAAGATTATGGAAACAAAAGAAAATGGGGTCCATCTCTTGGGACATCCTGCATGCTCAACAGACTTGAATCCAATTGAAAATGTTTGAGGATGGATGACAAGAGATGTTTATCGAAATGGCAAACAATATTCAACAAAAAATGAACTTCATGAAGCCATCTTCAAAAGCTGGAGCAACATCCCCCGCACCTTAATGGAAATGCTTATTTCTAGCATGCCCGACAAAATTTTTGAAGTCATCAAAAGCAGTGAAGGTAGACTTCATTATTAAATTTGGTTGTTGAATGTTTTCATAAACTTTTTGTACAATTTCGTAGAATTTTTGTCTCTGGTCTTATAATTTTGATCATGTGTAAATCGCCTCATTTTATAGAAATGTAAATTTCTAAATAAAATATTTGGAATGTAGCTTTTTGTTTCCATAACCTTTTAGATTGTAGTATTGGTAACCTTAAGTGGGAGGAGTTTAAAATCTATCCGTAAAAAAAAACATTTCTTTTTAAAGATTTTTAAGTGGTCTTAAATTTTTGATCAGGAGTGTATGTTGGATCAGGTACTCTCTGCATTAGTGGACGTATGTAAGTTTCGGTGCTATCCGCGTTATATATATAGAAAAAATTAAACGTATAGAGAAAAAAGGATGTGTAGGGTTTATTACTATCCGCGTATTGTACAGAGAAAAGGGTGATGTCTGTAGGATTAAGTGCTGTTTGAGTTATATACAGGGAGAAAGTAAGAAATAAGTAACCTTCGGTACTATCCACGTATCTAAACATATTTATAAATGGAACTTTGTCTGTGTGTATGTATGTGTGTGTGTGTGTCTGTGTGTGTGTGTGTCTGTGTGTGTGTGTGTGTGTCTGTCTGTCTGTCTGTCTGTCTGTCTATAGACACCGAAACGGCTGAACCGATCTTCTTGGAAAATTTACACAGTTTTACTATAAGCGTCTACACGTATTCTTAGCTAGGTTTTGTGTCGAGTTACCCCCGATAAATATCGAAAATCGGTAATCGAAAAAAAAATCGTGTTATAGAATTAGTGGTCCGATTTTAATCAAATTTGATACACTCATAGACAAAGACATAAGAAACGATATTCAGAAGTTTCAAGGTTGCAGTTCTTACAATAGTGAAAAAAATCGATAATATATATATATATATATATATATATATATATATATATATATATATATATATAAGGCAAGATGTTTGTGTGTGTCTGTGTTTATCTGCCTGTATGTCTGTATTTTTTTCAGCCCTTATTTTTTTACCAGTAAATCAAAATTTGACTTACATCCATTCATTTTTCTTTCAGTCTACGGTTTCGCTTTAACTGGAAACAACTATTGATTTTTAGTCTTTCGTGCCAGCTTTCAAAGACTTTGAGCTTCAGGACCAGGGATTAGTTTTAAAGCTTTCATTAGACCCGAGCAACGCCAGTCTATACTGCTAGTTGTCTATAGAAAAATACTGACATACACATGGTTCAGTGCTGTCTACATGTTATACTGAAGAAAAAACATGACATATTTAGGAATCGATGCTGTCCACGTTAAGTATAGGGTAAATATGACATTCTTTGGTGGTATCCGCGTTTTTAAAGTTTCACTAGATCGGGATGGGGAGGGCGAAATATCTCCCAGGAGATAGTAAGGTCACTGTATGTATATATTAATATATATTTATTCATTTAAAGCAATTTCTCCTCTTTGTTACGTTTAATTACCACCGTCTTTCAGTCGCTGGGATTTCTGACCTTCCCTAGCTGTCTCTTATTTTGAAATGTCAAAATTTGGTCTGGAAACGACAGGCATGCGTTTCACTTTCCGTACGTATCACTTCTGGTGCCTCATCCTGAGGGCCCTTCAAACGGTCTTCCCGCTGATCATGTACGGAGAGACACCAGATGGAAACGAGTATGGAAGTGGAGGTACATAATCCTCAAGTTTCTTTAGAACCTGCTTTCTCTTTCCGAAATACGACTCGAAGACTGAGGAATATAGCGACCGATTGATTGATTTGTTTCTTTTTTGTTTTTATATATGGTTTATGGGATCTTTGTGGGTTAGTTAAAGTCGAAACATATTTCGGATTGTAGGAGATCTCTGATAGCTCCCTAACAGTAACCGGTGCTTCCAAGCGGAACCCCATCTAAGTGTCGGGCTCAACACTCCTTAACTTCGGTGATTGAGTGAGAACAGGTTGTAAGCTACTGAGAATAGCTGAGAATAAAAAAATAACACGCAATAGAGACGAAGAAATGTGTGTGTGTAATTTTTTTATGTGCCGTGTTCTTTCAGAACATAAGCGATCATGACGCTCCACATTTTCCTGTGCCTTGTAGCTCTTAATACATCTTGTCTTGTTATTGCTTCCCAATTTGCTGCAATCTATTTGCACAAGAAAGTCATGCGCTGTTTTCACCTGTCTTTATTTCCAACTATCTGCCCTGTGAATATTAGATTCTTCAAGTCCTTTTCTTCATCACTTGTCCCGGACACTTGAATTGTCTCTTCCTGATGTTAAGTATAATTTCTTTTTTTTTAAATTCTCTCCAAAACTTCGTCGTTGCTTACATGTTCAGACCATGTTATCCTCAGCATCCTTCTGTAGAACTATATTTATGTTTCTTTGAGTTTAGCTATCTTTGAGGAGTTTGTCCAGTATTCGTGGCCATATAGGAGGACAGGTATCACGTAAGAGTTCAGTACTCTTTTCTTTGTTTCTCATGAAATTTTCCTGTCTCGCAGTACTCTGCTTAGCTTTTAGAATGAGCCTTTGCCATTACAATACGCTTTCAGCTCTCAGTGTTGCACTTTCTGCCCTGTTCGAACAACTCTTGGGTATTTAAAATTTTGTACCCCTTTGCTTTAAGTATTCCCAGCCTCTTATTGACATTTTGGGCTCATCTTTTTACTGGTGACCATGCATTCAGTTTTCTTGGATTTTATATGTAGTCCTTTCTTGCCGCTTTCCTTCTTTACCTTATGCTGGAAGTCTTGTAGTTTCCTTTCCGTGATGTTAAGGTCATGACATTCAACGTTGCATTTAAATTTTTGGAGATTGTAGATATCAGGGATGCAAGTAGACGGAAGGGAGTTCCACAGGCGGGGAATGCGAGGAAAAAAACCGTTGATCTCGACCACCTTTAGCTGATCTTATCCTTACTTCCTGTAAATTATTTATGAATTGATACTCAAGAGTCATTTGACTTTGTCTCAATGCCGTCAACATAAAAGAAATAAACATTGTTCAGACGGGTTTTTAGTAACACGATTCATGAAGTAGAGATTCGGTCATCACGAGTTAGCACTAGTCTGACTTGAACTCGACCATCTTTACTCGTGCTTATCCTTACTTCCCATAAATCATTTCTGAATCGCTACTCAAAAGTCATTTGACTTTGATTCAATGCAGTTAACATACAAGAAATAAACATTTTTCATCTGAGTTTTTTGGCAACCCGGCCCATGAAGTAGAGATTCGGCCATCACGACTTAGAGATTCGGCCATCTGACTTGATCTCGACCATTTTTACCCGTTCTTATCATTACTCTTTAATAATTTCTAAACCAAAAAGGAAAACGGACATACTCAAGAGTCATTTGACTTTGTTTCAACAAAGTCAGCATAAAAGAAATAAACGACCATGTTTTTAGCATGTTTTTTCTATCTTCTTTGTTTATATATTGCACATTCAACTTCATCTAAAAATACACACAACCTTGTTAACATCGAAAGGGCACATCGACTGTTTGGCTATGAAGAGCTTTACAATGAAGAAAATAAAGGCAAATAGAATATGCAGGTTATAAAGTGTTGTGGGATCGCTCCTTTTTGTATACAATAATGGACACGCCTCATGTGTACATATAATCCTGCTTACAGAGATCAGCAGTTGTAAAGCCGTTGCTTTGCTGCTATGACACTGTCAGCCCTCTGCCTTCGGGTAGAGGGCGCTCTCTGCTTCCGAGCAGAGAGCAATAACCCAGTCGTGGTTCCGCCGAAGGGTAGAATCACGACTGGGCAAAAATAGACAGACATTTTTTGACCGGGCCATATAGCCCGGAAATCCCAGTCAAAACTGACCATGTGTCACATGTTGCCCTTACTGGGAGGGACAACTAAATATAGTTGTAAAGCCGTTGCCTACAGTAGTAGTCGCAACCGTTACTATTGACACTCTCAGCTCTCTAAATTCGGGTAGAGAGCACTCTCTGCTTCTGAGCAGAGAGCACTAACCCAGTCGTGGTACCGCCGAAGGGTAGAATCACGACTGGGGAAAAATAGACAGCTATTTTTTGGCCTGGCTTTATGGCCGGGAAGACCCACAATAAAAAGACCTTGTGTCACATCTAGCCTTGTGTGGGAAGGTTGGTAAATACTGTTGTAAAGCAGTTGCTTAGTTGGTCAGTAAGTTTGTAAGTTGAGTTGGAGTTGTTTGGGTATAGACTCATTACCCGGACATACTATTTCACTGCAAGACTGTATATATTGATTTCTACTAATAGTATTCCTGAATTGACTAACCAGTGTTCCAGTTTGTATATTTTGTTCAATATAACTTACATTTTCTTTCTCCATATTTGTTTTATATATTTATTATTTTGTGTGGTTTCTTATCCGGAATCCACAACATAAAGAAACCGGAAAAGGTTTCTGGTTTTATGTGTGATTTTATGACCGCACTTCCGGAAATGTCAGATTCTTCTTCTTTCTCTTCTTTGGCTTCAAGATGCGAACCACTCTGTAATAGCATCCCAATTGGGGAAGGTTAGTTTTCCCCGTTTAGTTTTCCACTGGCGATTGAAGGCTTTCCACTTTCTTACAAGATCGTTCAGACGAATTTTCAGCAGTACCTATGAAGCAAAAATTCGGCCATCCCAAATCAGAGCGAGTCTAACTTCAGCTCGACTATCTTTATCCGTGCTTATCCCTAATTCCAATTAATAATTTCTGAAAAAAAAAAGAAAATAGATATACTTAAGAGAGATTTAATTTTGTTTCAGTACATTAAACATAAAAGAAATAAACGTCCATATCAGAAGCACAAGTTTTTTGGCTTGTTTTCTTCCTCTTAATAAAAGTGTTAAAGATAAGCCTATGCTTATATAAAACTAGCAGTATAGCCCGGCGTTGCTCGGGTGTAATGAAAGCTTTAAAACTAATCCATGGTCCTGGAGCTCAGACTCTTTGGACGTTGGCATGAAAGACTAAAAAGCAATAATTGTTTCCAGTTAAAGTAAAACCGTAGACTGAAAGAAAAATGAATGGATGTAAGTCAAATTTTGATTTCCTGCAATCGATGTCAAATTTTCTGCACTATTGTAAGAACTGCAACCTTGAAACTTCTGAATATCGTTTCTTATGTCTTTGTCTATGAGTGTATCAAATTTGATTAAAATCGGACCACTCCTTCTATGACCCGATTTTTTCGATTGTCGATTTTCGATATTTATCGGGGATATCTTGACACAAAACCTAGCTAAGAACACTCGCAGACGCTTATATTTTCCTGAAAATTTACACAGTTGCACTAAGTGTGTAAATTTTCAAGAAAATTGGTTCAGCCGTTTCCGAGTCTATAGGTAACGGACACACACACACACACACACACACACACACACACACACACACACACACACAAAGTTCCATTTATAAATAAGTTTAAATTTGGGTCATTTTTCATCAGGGTATGCTAATTTTTTCGAGAATCTGTGGAGGTACCTACCTTCGAGGCAATTCAATTTAAAAATAGAGCATTTTATCACTGTTGCTCAGTCCTCGTACTGTGGTAGGTAATTGTGTTGTGACAATTGTTCTGATTCGTATCTTCATCCTTATTATTTTTGTCGCATATCAGCAGACACCTTCTTTGGCCTTCTTAGGGTATATACTTCATTTTGTTGATTTTTACTAATTTATAGATGATTATAGATCTAGGCATCAATGATTACTTATTCTACAACTTATTTACGCTAATAACCTCATTTTTGTTTTGTTTTTTTGTGACGACATTTCAGCAGTTGCCTTCTTCGGTCTTTCCCGTGAATACACATCCTATTGGTAGTTATTCTTGTGTAAATAGTGAGAGATCTAAGCATAGATGATATCTTATTTTCACGTTATATTGAATCGTATCTTGATTTTTATTGTTTTTATTACAGCATATCAGCAGATCGCTTCTTCGGGATTTCTACGGATATACTGGGGTTTACTCTTTTATATGGTTCTAGATATGGGCAGCAGTGATAATTTATTTTTCAAGTAGTTCACTCTAACACCCAGATCTTCGTTGGTGTTATCGGAAAGCTTCAACGGATGCGTTATTCGTTCTTCCTCGAGAATTCGGATCAGAATCCCGAGTTTTATTATTTTATAAATACGTTCGAGATTAGAGCTTAGTGAAAAAGTTGTGTATAATTTATAATTACGTTGAATAAATGTTAGTTTATATATATGGGCACAAGTGCCTGAAAACCATACCATAGGTTGATCCATGCCTTGCGAGTGAAATTGGTTGTCGATGGTTGTGCTGGCTCGAATTCATAAGTCATCGTGATCGAGGGTTTGAGCGTCCTGGTGTTGTTCAGAGTGTTGTTCATGCTAGAAACTGTATCCAAGGTATGCTCAGATAGTTGCAGTATATATATCACAGGTAGACTCTGAAGCAATTGGGGTTAGCTAGCTGCTCTGGTAGATAGGAATCCTTGAATACAAGCGACCGGCTATTATATATATATATATAAAATTAAATTTGTTTTTATTTAAAATTAATATAGAGAATAGTTCACCCGTAAAGACGGAGAGGATAATCAAAACGATTTTATCCAATTAATACAAATTATTAGTTAAATAAAAATGGAGAGCTCGATGGATATTATCCAGGGCATGATAAAATACTGAGTGTAAAACTCAAAACTCAACACATATTTTCCTCTCAATATATATATATAAGAGAAAAGTGGGTTAAGCCGTGAAAGTTTTGTTTAAAGTGTAGATTATTGTTGCTGTTATAATAATTATTACTTGCTTTTTTTTATGATATATAAAGTGTATATAATGGTATTTGTGTTGCTACACGTGTTTCAAGTCTAAAATATGCTCTCTTCAGGAGAAAAATTTCGTGACTTCACATATCGAGATCCGTTTGCTTTTCTGATGGCCAAGGTATCGTGTAAGTCAAGTGGTAGGTAGATCAGAGAGTTCATATTCGTGCCTGCGTCTTGTTTTTTTTCTCTTTTCGCGCTTATATGTTAAGTTTCTCCTGTCAGCTTCATTGACTGTAAAATTGTTTTTCATTGACTTGCGAAATTTGATTTCGAATTTATATTTCAAATTTTTTCAGCGATTTTGTTTCAATTCTACCGTATTTCTTTTTATTGTTTTTGGGATTCTATTTGAATTTAGCGTGCGTGTGTTTGTGTGTGTGTGTGCGTGTGTGTGTGTTTATATATATATATATACATATATATATATATTTAAAATTAACATATTTGATATTGCGACACGGAAATTTCTGTGTCGAGATTTTATCTCCTCATCAGGTTATATTTGCTCATTGCTGTGAAAATGATTTTCATTTGAATGTAAGAAGCCCTACGTTTCTTATTTATGAATGTGGGAAGACAGAAAAAATATTTATAAATTTACTCTTTTATAAATAAATTTCTCTGTCTTCTTACATCCATAAATAAACGTATTGTTTCTTACATTCAAATGAATATCATTTTTCACGAAAATAAGTTAACATGACCGATTTGGTGTGAGTCTGAGTCGCTACCCACTAAGCCATATTTCTTATATATATATATATATATATATATATATATATATATATATATATATATATGAAACATAGATACATATATATATACAATAGATATAAATATATATGTATATATATATATACAAAAAATATAAATATATATATATATAAGAAATAAACATATATATATATATATATATGTATATATGTAAATATATATATAAGAATATATCTATGCAAGAAATATACATATATATATATATATATAAACATATAAGAAGGCACTATTAATTACTTTAATAATTGTTTTAATTAACTTTTTTCATTTACTCCGCCAATCTATTTTGTTTTTATATATCGATACTCTTTAGTCCTCATTTTAACATTTAGACCCTTTTAAGGAAATGTGCGTTGTGGTGCAGTGGATATCGGCTCGGAACGTGAAATCGGGGAGCTGAGTTCGAAATTCCAGTTGAATTCATTGAATTCATTTACGCGCAAATACCCTTGGGAAAGGTATTAATCCGTCTCTTCCTTCCAGTTATGGGTTAAATAACAGGACAGATTGGGTTCTATAGCCTTGGCTGGCAACCAGTCTACCGCAGAAAGCAACGGCAAATCTTCTGCCCAGTCAATCATGTCTCTTTCGAGACATGATCGCCCAAGCGTGTATCACGTATGGCACTTAACTGACTGATATACATAATATAAGAAAGACATTTAAAAATCTTCTACATTTAAATTCTTGGAGATTGTAGCTGTCGGGAAAGCAAGTAAGCTGAAGGGAATTCCACAGGCGGGAAGTACGAGAAAAGAAGCTGATGGAGTAGAATTGGTGTTTACAATTTATCGGTTTCACAGTAAAATGTGGGACCTAGTTGCTAATCTTGTGGCTCGAGGAAATTCATATATAGTGGGTACCAGTGAGCTAAGTTCATCGGAGCAGAAGCCGTGAAAGTATTTACAATCAGCAAAAAAATTTAAATGCAATGTCAGTTGACATCTCCTATCTTTTTGAACTCCATTCATCTTTCATCCTTTTTTTTTCAAAACCCCTATACCCAGTCTTTTCTGTCACTGTAACTCACAGCGCAATAGTGGCTGTCCAGCCTTACTTAAGGACAATTGCATATGTGTTATTACTGGAAAAGTCTGTCGAGATTTAAATCAGAAAGCTAAGCTAAGTTTCATTCAGATAAAGCTTAGAAAGTGAGCTAAGTTCATCGGAACAGAAGCTGTGAAAGTATATGTAGAAGAGACACAGGGAAGCCACACTCCGTCGGTGCATATTCTCTAGCTCTTGGAACCGTAAATTGCCTGATGAGGTACTCTTGATAGTACCAGAACACGGCAGCTCTTGTGTAGCGGTGAAAATATGTTTTTATTATAAATACTAATAATAAAAATTAGTATAAATATTGCTGTACTATGTACCTAGCAGTTTCAAAAAGTAAATGCTACGAACTCTGGCTTGTTATTTCATTGGTTCTTCCCCTTACTAACATGCATATATATATATATATATATATATATATATATATATATATACTACTTTTATATTCATTTAGTATCAAAGGATATTAATTAATGCTTTAATTACTTCACTAGTTAAGGGCCAAGTAGTATCAATTAATATTGTTCTGTTTTTATTTTCCTCTCCACACGCTGTTCTGACTAATACTTGCTTTCAAGTGATGTTTCTTAGTCCCTGGGGAATGTCTCTCCCTCTTCTCTTGGCCGACACATGCTTATACCAATCTGTACTCATTGGCGCCAGCAATGTTACTAATTTGAGAATGTTCGAAAAATATTGACATTGTGACCAGAAATGATATAAAAACAAATGTCAAGTTGAATTTCCTTTAAGTAAAACTCATATTTATCACCAGGAAGACACAAGTGAGTTTTCTGGGACAAGTAATGAGGAAGGAGGGTCTTAAGAATTTAATGCTCACAGGACAGATAGCGGGGAAAGAGAGACAAGAGAAAGCAGCGTGAGACATATTTGATAGGCTTGAGCAAATGTATGACAGAGAGGGATTTGGGAGAGATATCAAGAGGAATGTGAGTTGTGGTGCAGTGAATATCGGCTCGGAACGAGAAATCGGGGAACCAAGTTCAAACTCCAGTTGGATTCCTTGCATTCACTTACGCACAAATACCCTTGAGAAAGTTATTCATCCGTCACTTCCCTCCAGTTACGGGTTAAATAAGAGGACAGAGTGGGTTCTATAGCCTTGGTTGCTAACCAGTCTACCACAGAAAGCAACGGTAACCTACTGCGGAATAATCTTCTGCCAATCAGTCATGTCTCTTTCGAGACATGATCGTCCGAAGCGTGTATCACGTATGACACAACTGAATTCAAGTATTCAATCGTATGAAAATTAACCCCAGATCATAATTGATCCCCTGTTTCGTTTTGAGAAAATTTCTGTTGGGACATCTTTTGCATGCTAATAACGCTGAAAAAGGTCTAGGTGCTCAAGGCTGATTTTTCTTCCGACTAAAACAACACTTTATTCAATTTATACCATGAAACATGATCGCCCAAAGCGTGTATCACGTATGGCACTTAACTGATTGACCAAGAGGAAAAATATTGAGAGCGACTAGAGATAGGGGCAAGTGGAAGTCCATGATCGCCTACGTTCTGAAGTAACACGGCACATGAATAAGAATAAGAATTAGGATGTTCGACACTGAATTCAAAACCGTATGTCTAAATAGGGGGACACATAATTGAACTGTAACTAAGGTCTGCTCAGCATGTTAAAGTAAAAAGCAAGTGTAAATATTGTTCTTCATGCGCCGTGTTTCTTCAGGACGTAGGCGAACATGGATTTTTACTCACCTCTGTCCCTCGTTGCTTTAATATTTTCCCTCTTGATATCTCCCCCGAACCCCGCTCCGCAATCCATTTGCTCAGGTCTGTCAAATATATCTGCTTTCCCCTATTTCTCTTTCCTTCTACCCGTCCTGTGAATGTTAGATTCTCCAGTCCCTCTTTCCTTATTACGTGTCCTAAGAACCCCAGCAGTCTCTTCCTAATGTTAAGTATGGGTTTTCGTTTATGTGTTTGCTTATTTTTAATAAAATCCGTTCATATTCACGAATAATCTTTCGCGTATTATAATTAAAAGATGTCAGAAATAAGCTGTAATGTTGACAGATGTTATTATTTTTCATTCCTTAATGTTTCCAAGTACTTTCAATCTTCTTCCGGGATTATCTTCAGGGGTGTGAGTTGTGGTAACAAAAAATAACCGCAAAACTGTGTTTCTCAACATTACTGTAAAAAAATAAATAAATAAATAAATAAACAGGAGCAATGCTTGCAACTTATTTAATCTGATACATACATATATAGTCATCTGCAGACAGATCTGTTTCGTTGTAATTCAGCTCATCAGTACCGTTAGACACCCGATTGCTTTTAGCCAGGATTGAAACCCGATAGAATTAAAATCCGTGGAATATTCTACCTCTGAGCTATGGGTAGAGGATAACAAACGCTAGCGTGTTATATACAATATAAACGCACATCAATATATATATATATATATATATATATATATATATATATATATATATATATATTGAGCACTTTCTAATACAACTGTTTACTGGTGTAACGTAATTTAAATCTGGCTTATATCTGATACACACACACACACACACACACACACACACACATATATATATATATATATATATATATATATATATATTGAGTACTTTTTAATACAATTGTTTACTGGTCTCATGAAAATTAAATCTGATTTATATCTGTTTAGCATATATATATATATATATATATATATATATATATATTATAGGGGAGTGACAAAACAGATAAATTAAAAAAAAAACTAATGTTCGTTGCATCTGAAGAAGGACAATAATGTTCTGAAATATGAAACATCTTGTGATATAATGCTTTAATAAACTATTGTAATAAGAAAATTAATATATATATGCACCTGTGTGTATATATATGCATATATATATATATGTGTGTGTGTGTGTGTGTGTGTGTGTGTGTGTGTGTGTGTGTGTGTGTGTGTGTGCGTGTGTGTGCCTACATACAGACAGGTTGGATTTAAAAAGTCTGCTGTAGTATTGGGATTAATTCTTTTATTATATTTGTCTTGCATTCATAAAGTTGTTCTTGCTTTTTTGGCACATCTGCATTTTGTGGGCATTTTCCTAATTGATATTATCGAGAACAGAGATATTCTTTTTGGTTAATCATTTATTATTTATTTTTTAAAAAAAGAAGAAACCAACCCTCGGTAATATCAATTATGAACATACCTACAATGTTCTGACTGTGTTCGGAAATTAAACATTCCTATTCCTACGAAGAAAACCAAGAAAAACCTACAAATTCAGACAACCAAAAAATAATAATGGCAAATATATTAACCAAAAGTGGCCGGATGTGAAGATCATTTCTTACAGACTTTACGTCCGAAAAAATCACTTGTATGAATGAAAGAAAAAATATAATAAAAAGCTCAATTCCCAGTCCCTTGCCATTCATCTTCATTGGAACCTGTACAAAAGAGAAATTGCTGTCCAAACAAACAATTATATATTGAAGGGAAAAATGTATGACGAAGGGAAAAAAGTTTATGTGTGACGCGTTTCCTCTTTTAGTTTGCTATTTTTTCATGTCGACGGCGTAACCATAACTTTTTTCCCACTTATCGTTATCTCACATTTTTATTTTTTTATTTTTTTTCTGTCGACCAAGTAGATTTGAATTATAAGTCTTGCATGGTGCTCAAGAGGCGCTACTTACTCAACGATTGCCAAATCAGTCCCTGTAACACCAAGGACGCCAACAGAGACGCCATGGCCAACATAGTTGGCAAGAAAGTAAAGATTAAAAAACGTTTTTAGCATTTCATAAACAAAATTTGAATACTGGGAAATTTCACAGGCTAAATATCAGCTGTTCGAAAGTATCACCACATACCTAAAAGATGTCCAAAACAGAGTAGAAAATGCTCAATCAGACGTCTCAGTAGAGAGTTGCACGGTCATAATTGTGAATAACTTGGCCGATATAAGTGAGCACAGAAGGTTGGCTGGAATCTTATTCCAAGTGGTGAAGATGGCTTTCAAAAGATCACGCACGGTTTGGGTTTGCTGCTGCCCACCTCCAAACATTTTTCAGTTTTTCTTGACGTCTTTACCAGTTAAAGAGTTGCTTAAATATGGTCTGAAACTTTTGACCAGTAAGAAGTTTGAATCTAAGTTTTGTTTAACAGTATATCAAACTCAGTGGGTTATTTAATGCCAAAAAGCTAGGATTTTAAGATATTTTTAACGTTCGGTTATAATGAAAAAGTTGATTTAGTCAGATTTTGATTAAAAAAAAATATTTTTATTTTTATTTTAAAACACTTTTTTTTTAATCATTTCACCCCGAGCACTGCCACTGTAGCGCAGAGGGTTACATAGGGTCGAGGGAGTGATGGGAAAGGATAGTTAGATATAGGAAATGTTAGAAGGAGGGAGATAGAAAGGGTATCGAGAATGAGGGTTGGCTAGATGGTGAGAGTGTTTGAGAGAATAGATGCAAGTTAGCGTGTTAGGAGGTGTCTATTGACCTTACATTTAAACTCCTGGAGATTGTAGCCGTCGAGGAAGCAATCGTGTGGAAGGGAATCCCACAGCTGGGAAGTGCGAGAAAAGAAACTGTTGGAGTAGAAGTTGCGGTTGCATTTTATCGGTTTCACTGTAAAAGAGTGGGATCTAGCTGCCAATCTAGTATCTCGTGCAAATTCGTATCTAGGGGGCACCAGTGATCTAAGTTCATCGGAGCAGAGGCCGTGAAAGTATTTATAGAAGAGACACAGGGAAGCCACGTCGCGCCGGTGAGAGAGAGACTGCAGGCGGTCTGCCAAATCGGTATCGATCACATTACAGACCCTCCGCTGTACCTTGTCGAGAAGCGCGAGGAGAATAGCAGGGGCACCCGACCAGATATGGCAGCGGTATTCAATGCACGGGCGGATAGTAGATTTATATATGTGCAGGATAGATTCAGACGGAAAAAACTTCCGGGCCTTGCACAGAGAACCGACTTTCATAGCAGCGGATTTAGCAATGGATTCGATATAGTCATTCCATTTGAGGCCCGCTGAAAGTGTGAGACCTCCTGGGAGGCAAGCCTGGTCCATGCTAATGGGAGGTAGGTGCGATTGTCTATGATGGTTGATTGATAGTAGCTTTGTTTTAGAAACATTAAAGCTTACGAGCCATTTCTTACCCCAGTCCACTACGGATTGGAGGTCCTTTTCAAGCTCGGCTGCAAGGTCATCTTTATCGCCTACACCAGATTTTTGGTCGAGGCGAGAGTAAACTGTGGTGTCATCGGCATACATACCTACTTAGCATCTTATAGAATCAATGAGATCATTAATGTATATCAGAAAGAGCGTAGGACCCAGGATATAGCCTTGAGGGACACCTGCGTTCGTATGGTAGTTCTGAGAGGCATGTCCGTTTAATACCACCTTCATTGTTCGGTTAGAGATGAATGACTGGATTAGTTCAAACAAATGTCCAGTTATATCATAGCTCCGCAGTTTGCATAAAAGGTCAGCATGCCAAACTCTGTCAAACGCTTTAGAGATATCCAAGGCAACGGTTCGGGCTTCGCCATTCCTGTCGAGTGCCTGGTATACGTACTTGGTGATGGTCGTTAGCATATCAGCTGTAGACCTGGAAGATGTCTTTTAGTTTTGTACTCAAAAATGTATTGCTGGCAATAATTATTTCCTTTAAAAATTTTTAATGGCAATAATTTTGTTCCTTCCAAAATGTATTGTTGGTAATATTTTCTTTTAAAAAAAATGTATGTTTTTTATAAAAGTTTATTTTTATGTATATATCTCTATAAAAGTATATTTTTATACTTTCATAGTGTTTTGACCCCAGTTTGGGGATAAACTATTTGCCCATAGCTGAGACCCTAACAGGTGCTACCACTCTGAGTCAGGGTGGTTCCATGCTCTTCACAATCTTCCAATGAGGTGTTTGCTGCCGGATGCCATTTACGGTCTTACCCAAAACCAGCAAGAAGTTATCCTAATTTTTCCCAGTATTCAATTTTTCCCTTTTAAATTCTAAAAAGAAAGATTTAATTTTTCCTTTTTTGCAGTAATTACATTATTCGGACTATTGTCTTCATCTTTGTTGCCATTTGGACGACGTTTCGGCCGTTGTACGCTCCGGCCTTCTTCGGGTGCTAGCTTGAGGAAGGCCGGAGCGTACAACGGACGAAACGTCGTTCAAATAGCAACAAAGATGAAGACAATAGTCCAAATAATGTAAATACTGCAAATACTTTTACTTTTGTTTTAAGATTCTGTTTGGTCAGTTGTGTATACAGTACTGGGCAAAAGTATTAGGACAAGAATTATTTTATCTTTTATGAGACATCAATATAAAGTTTAAAATCACCCCTGTTCTAACACTTTTGCACACTACTGGTAGTGTACAAAAGTATTAGGACAGTGGTGATTTTTCTAAAAACCTCACTGAAATTCAAATACAGGGTAAAAAACCAAGTAAATTGTTAATAAATATTGATTATCTTAAACTACGTGTAAAAGAAATAAATTAAAAAAAAGTTACATTTCATTTTTCTTATTTTCTATTAAACAGGTTTTTTTAAACTACTCTACTGAACATCCATGGGATATTTTCGATAAAAAATTGATAAATCTAATGTTACTTCGCAAAACACATTTTGGGAACAAATACAAGCTGCTTGGCAGGAGATACCATTAGATATATTGAAAAAGCTTGTGATGTTAATGCCTGAAGGAATGAAGGCTGTGATCAAAGCAAAAGGCTATTATACTAAATATTAAATTTATTTTGTAACAAGTATTTTTTAGTTAAAGCATTTGTTTAGTAAATCAAATAAAATTACTTTAATTAAATTGTTTATTTTCTGTCAATATGCCTAATAAAGATAAAATAGTTCTTGTCCTAATATTTTTGCACAGTACTTATGTATTTGTAAAATAAAAAAAAAACACCATTTTCTTTTTTGATAAATTCGTTATAATAATTATGAGACAGATAAAAATTTTCAATTTCGAATTATTTTATACTAGCAGTAATGAAAGCTTTCAAACTAATCCATGGTCGTGGAGCTCAGACTCTTTGGACGTTGGTACGAAAGACTAAAAAGCAATAGTTGTTTCCAGTTAAAGCGAAACCGTAGACTGAAAGAAAAATGAATAGATGTAAGTCAAATTTTGATTTCCTGGTATCGATATAAAATTTTCTGCACTATTGTAGGAACTGAGACCTTGAAATATCTGAATATCGTTTCTTATGTCTTTGTCTATGAGTGTATCAAATTTGATTGAAATCGGACCACTCCTTCTATAATCCGATTTTTTCGATTATCGATTTTCGATATTTACCGGAGGTATCTCGACACAAAACCTAGCTAAGAACACTCGCAGACGCTTATAGTATAACTGTGTAAATTTTCAAGAAAATCGGTTCAGCTGTTAAGGAGTGTATAGGTAACGACACACACACACACACACACACACACACACACACACACACACACACACAAAGTTCCATTTATAAATAACTTTAGATTTAGACTGAGTCGACTTTTATTTTAGAAGTGTCTTTCTCATCAGCTAAAATGGTGGAAGGGGGAATGATTGGTCTTACGACTTTGCAACAGGAAAGGTAAGGAAAAAAGGGGGAAAAAGCCTAAATCTGACTTCAAAGAAAAGAATTCGTTTTGGCATTCTCTGTAGAGACTTGTCAGCAGGTTTTACAACCTGGCGCCATCCCTCCAGCCAAGGTGTATTTCTTTCCATCCCAACGGTTAGATACACAACTTGTCTAACATGGTGGTACCAAATCTGTCAAAAACACAGGCGCCCAGGTGGGACATTGAAAATGGATTCTAATTTTCGCCAGATGTCTATTCATGCTGGTGATTGGCACGTAACTGTGTTTGCATCTTGTTTGCACAAGCTGTTTGGTGGGCCAGAAGTAGACCGTACTGGTTTGGGTGTTCACAATTACCCGTCGGCTCTCACATCCACCATTCCCCAGGCAACGTCACATGCATTCGTCTACCTGTCGGTTCAACACTTCCTTCGTCTCATAACCAGTTTTTTTTTTTTTTATCTAATGATAAATGCATAGAAAAAACCGTTCGTTTCTTGGGAAATTTTTCCTTCCTCGCTTTTAGATATTGTATGGAAAACTGGCGCATTTATAACTGGTAGAATTTTTTTGTAAGCCGCTGACGCGTGTTGAAATTCTCACAGTGTTTAATATTAGGGAAGTTATCGCTAAAATTTTCTCATCGAGATTTACAAACTGTTTTGTTCAACTTCGCATATCAATCGATTAAATTTGAATAAGCTGATTTGCTAGGAAAAATAATTTGACAAAAATGTTACTAGTTGAAGAATTATTAATCATGATTATTAATTTTTGATTAGTATTTCCTTTCATTATTATTTTTATTAGTGGAAGTATTGTCAGCCATTACTATTAATCTTGATTAGTATTTATTTTTATCTTCATTTTTTATTAGTTGAAGAATTGTCAACCATTATTAATAATTTTTTCTAGTATTTACTATTATTTTTTTATGAATTGAAGCATTGTCAGGCATTATTATTAATATTTGAATAGTATTTACTCTCATCTCCATTTTTTATTAGTTGAAGCTTTGTCAACCATTATTATTAATAATCATTGTCAAATTATCATTAAAACTTGACTAGTATTTACTTTCATCTTCATTTTTTTTATAAGTCGAAGCATTGTCAGCTATTATTATTAACTTGATTAGTATTTATTTTTGTCTACATTTTTATTAGTTGAAGAATTGTCAACCATTATTAATAATTTATTTACTATCATTTACTATTATTTTCTTATTAATTGAAGCACTGTCAGGCATTATTATTAATATTTGACTCGTATTTACTTTCATCTTTAATTTTTTATTAGTCAACCATTATTATTAATAATCATTGTCAACCATTATTATTAAATCTTGACTAGTATTTACTTTCATCTTCAATTTTTTATTAGTCAACCATCATTATTAATAATCATTGTCAACCATTATTATTAAATTTTTATTAGTATTTACTTTCATCGTTATTTTTTATTAGTGGAAGCATTGTCAGCCATTACTATTAGTCTCGATTAGTAATTATTTTTATCTTCATTTTTATTAGTTGAAGAATTGTCAACCATTGTTAATAATCTTTTTACTAGTATTTACTATTATTTTTTATGAATTGAAGCATTGTCAGTCATTATTATTAATTTTTGACTAGTATTTACTCTCATCTTCATTTTTTATTAGTTGAAGCATTGTCAACCATTATTATTAATAATCATTGTCAACCATTATTATTTATTCTTGCCTGAGATTTACTTTCATTTATTTTATAAGACAGAGCCATGTCAACTATTATTATTCGTACCTATTCTAATAAAATAAAAACTTTGAATTCCAAATCTCGAATTTTACGCTACCGTCTATCTCAAGATGTCAATGTAATCCTGAGATAATAAAAATGGAAAATGTTATCCGTGGAGAGTCATGACCACCTGTGTCATAAAGGTACATGGGATTAAATATGCTAATCACGAGAATAGGAAAAGCATTTACTTTTTTTTTTTTTCCTTTATTATAATGTATTTTTTCTTCACTCTAAATTTGATTTTCCGAAATTGTAGGGTTGGTGATAGATTTTTTTTGTTCATCAGCAAATTCAGCTATCAGGAGATAATTTCCAGGTTATTTGCCTTCTCTCTCGTCTATCACCCTGGCTAAGAGGCTGAAGTTACTGCAATTTCAATTCTGATTGCTTTGTTTTTTGGGATTTGTTTTCGTTTTCTGTTTAAGTGGGTGGAGCATGCCAGTCTAGTTGAATTAGAGGTGTTTCAAATCATGCAAGATGACTGCTACAAAACAAGAACCAATTAGTGTATTGAATAACAATGAAGCGAGAGTTTAACAATTTTAAGTGCTGTCGCCCTCCGCCCCCGCACCCACAACTCCCGCCAATATTGAAATAATGATCGCGCGCATAATCCTCTACCAGTAAACCGGATAATGAGACATCGGCTAACACCCGAAAACAATTGGGGTGCGCACCAGTTGAAACTTGAAAAAAAAAATGAATTAAAAAATTGTTTGCGTTCATAAGATTTTAAAAAATTTTTTTTTCTTTTTCTTATATAAACATTAAATTGAGTATTTGTAGTTTTTTAAAGACTTGAAGTCCATTTGCCAATTAGATTTTTTAGCAAGTCACTTGAGCACATGCAATTACATTTCTTTAATATAACTCCATCAATATTATTAGTGTTTTAATACTAGTTACTAGTTTTTCTTTTAAAACTGTGCACAATATAGCGATTATCTGTGTAATGTTCGCGTAGAACATTTTGTAACCATACAATGAGGTCCCCACTCTATCAGCTTTTCGCCGGCTGGTTACAAGAAACACCCCAGTGTTTCTCTATTCTTGTTCGTAACGCTGGCGTGTGTGTGTGTGTGTGTGTGTGTGTGTGTGTGTGTGTGTGTGTGTGTGTGTGTGTGAACAAAAGTCGCGCACGCACAAAAATACTAAAGGTGAAAATAAATGCCTGGACGTGAAATGAAAACTAGAAACATATCTACAATATACTTTGTTGCTTAGTCAGGTCTTCACTTGCAGGGTCTCTTTGGTAGTTAGTTAGTTAGTTATGTAAATGACACATGGGGACAACTGCTATTTCTAAGGTATTAGATCAACAGATCCGCTTTTCCACACAACTCCTCAACCTCCTCAAATCTTTTTGCTCATCTCGACATCACGACGGGCAGTTGGCAACCCTAATGGGCAACGCCGGAACTAACTCGTTATCAATTGGAGAATTCTCTCAACCGCAGTTGTGCTTCTCAATAAATATAAGCCTGTAATCGGAACTTTTCAACCTACAGTATGTTGTCCATTGTTACCAAAAATGACATTTATTCATCCAGTATCTTATTCTCTTTTGGTGAATTGGGTGGCCGCTTTGAAGATAATATCTCATAGACTATATCACTGATTAGAAAAACAGAAAAACTCAATGCTGAAAAAGTCGCATTAGGTCATCCTTCTATATGGGTGTTCACATTTTAACTAGAGTATGAGACCTAATCTCACAGGTAATCAAAAATACAACTTTGAACATTATTAATTATTGTTGTTCAGTTGGTATTTTGCTTTGGTACCTAATCTGAAGGGGAACTTTATATTTCCACCAGAATGTAAGACACCTTCTTTTCTTCCTCTCGGGTGAGTGTTTCTATATATATCACGCGGTTTTTCACACATTGCTTATCGGGGCATTCAGTGGCTTTCTGTGAGGCAATCGTTCAGCGCCCGGTAGCGCGATAATTATGGGAGTCATCTCTCAGGTCAACCCGCTAATGCATCTGGATCATTTAACCGCCCGGTGTAACGCAGAGTGCAATGTCTGTTCTGGTGTAATCTGAGATTAACCATATACTATAGCAGCAAGGAAAGTTCACATCTATGAAAGAAATGTTGGGAAGATGACGGTTAACCCGAGATATGAGCAAGTTAAGATTTTATTGATCGTGGAAGACCATTCTGGGAGGCAGATCTTCAAAGTAAGGGGTAAGAAGCACAGTTTATGAAGATATGTGGGGAAGATAACGGTTAACCCTAGACTTGAACAAGTTAAGATTGTAGTGATCGAGGAAGACCATTCTGGGAGTCAGATCCTCAAAATAAGAGGTAAGAAGCACAATTTATGAGGATATGTGGGGAAGATAACGGGTAACCCTAGACTTGAACAGGTTAAGATTGTAGTGATCGAGGAAGACCATTCTGGGAGTCAGATCCTCAAAGTAAGGGGTAAGAAGCACATTTTATGAGGATATGTGGGGAAGATAACGGTTAACCCTAGACTTGAACAGGTTAAGATTGTAGTGATCGAGGAAGACTATTCTGGGTGTCAGATCCTCAAAGTAAGGGGTAAGAAGCACATTTTATGAGGATATGTGGGGAAGATAACGGTTAACTCTAGACTTGAACAGGTTAAGATTGTAGTGATCGAGGAAGACCATTCTGGGAGTCAGATCCTCAAAGTAAGGGGTAAGAAGCACAGTTAATGAGGATATGTGGGGAAGATAACGGTTAACCTTGAGACTTGAACATGTTAAGATTGTAGTGATCGAGGAAGACCATTCTGGGAGTCAGATCCTCAAAGTAAGAGGTAAGAAGCACAGTTTATGAGGATATGTGGGGAAGATAACGGTTAACCTTGAGACTTGAACATGTTAAGATTGTAGTGATCGAGGAAGACCATTCTGGGAGTCAGATCCTCAAAGTAAGAGGTAAGAAGCACATTTTATGAGGATATGTGGGGAAGATAACGGTTAACCCTAGACTTGAACAGGTTAAGATTGTAGTGATCGAGGAAGACCATTCTGGGTGTCAGATACTCAAAGTAAGAGGTAAGAAGCACAGTTAATGAGGATATGTGGGGAAGATAACGGTTAACCCTAGACTTGAACAGGTTAAGATTGTAGTGATCGAGGAAGACCATTCTGGGTGTCAGATCCTCAAAGTAAGGGGTAAGAAGCACATTTTATGAGGATATGTGGGGAAGATAACGGTTAACCCTAGACTTGAACAGGTTAAGATTGTAGTGATCGAGGAAGACCATTCTGGGTGTCAGATCCTCAAAGTAAGAGGTAAGAAGCACATTTTATGAGAATATGTGGGGAAGATAACGGTTAACCCTAGACTTGAACAGGTTAAGATTGTAGTGATCGAGGAAGACCATTCTGGGTGTCAGATCCTCAAAGTAAGTGGTAAGAAGCACATTTTATGAGGATATGTGGGGAAGATAACGGTTAACCCTAGACTTGAACAGGTTAAGATTGTAGTGATCGAGGAAGACCATTCTGGGTGTCAGATCCTCAAAGTAAGAGGTAAGAAGCACAGTTAATGAGGATATGTGGGGAAGATAACGGTTAACCCTAGACTTGAACAGGTTAAGATTGTAGTGATCGAGGAAGACCATTCTGGGTGTCAGATCCTCAAAGTAAGAGGTAAGAAGCACATTTTATGAGGATATGTGGGGAAGATAGCGGTTAACCCTAGACTTGAACAGGTTAAGATTGTAGTGATCGAGGAAGACCATTCTGGGAGTCAGATCCTCAAAGTAAGGGGTAAGAAGCACATTTTATGAGGATATGTGGGGAAGATAACGGTTAACCCTAGACTTGAACAGGTTAAGATTGTAGTGATCGAGGAAGACCATTCTGGGTGTCAGATCCTCAAAGTAAGTGGTAAGAAGCACATTTTATGCGGATATGTGGGGAAGATAACGGTTAACCCTAGACTTGAACAGGTTAAGATTGTAGTGATCGAGGAAGACCATTCTGGGAGTCAGATCCTCAAAGTAAGGGGTAAGAAGCACATTTTATGAGGATATGTGTGGAAGATAACGGTTAACCCTCGACTTGAACAGGTTAAGATTGTAGTGATCGAGGAAGACCATTCTGGGTGTCAGATCCTCAAAGTAAGAGGTAAGAAGCACATTTTATGAGAATATGTGGGGAAGATAACGGTTAACCCTAGACTTGAACAGGTTAAGATTGTAGTGATCGAGGAAGACCATTCTGGGTGTCAGATCCTCGTAAAGAAGAGGTAAGAAGCACCGTTAATGAGGATATGTGGGGAAGATAACGGTTAACCCTAGACTTGAACAGGTTAAGATTGTAGTGATCGAGGAAGACCATTCTGGGTGTCAGATCCTCAAAGTAAGGGGTAAGAAGCACATTTTATGAGGATATGTGGGGAAGATAACGGTTAACCCTAGACTTGAACAGGTTAAGATTGTAGTGATCGAGGAAGACCATTCTGGGAGTCAGATCCTCAAAGTAAGGGGTAAGAAGCACATTTTATGAGGATATGTGGGGAAGATAACGGTTAACCCTAGACTTGAACAGGTTAAGATTGTAGTGATCGAGGAAGACCATTCTGGGTGTCAGATCCTCAAAGTAAGAGGTAAGAAGCACAATTTATGAGGATATGTGGGGAAGATAACGGTTAACCCTAGACTTGAACAGGTTAAGATTGTCGTGATCGAGGAAGACCATTCAGGGTGTCAGATCCTCAAAGTAAGAGGTAAGAAGCACAGTTAATGAGGATATGTAGGGAAGATAACGGTTAACCCTCGACTTGAACAGGTTAAGATTGTAGTGATCGAGGAAGACCATTCTGGGTGTCAGATCCTCAAAGTAAGAGTTAAGAATCACAGTTTATGAGGATATGTGGGGAAGATAACAGTTAACCCTAGACTTGAACAGATTAAGATTGTAGTGATGGAGGAAGACCATTCTGGGAGTCAGATCCTCAAAGTAAGAGGTAAGAAGCACAGTTTATGAGGATATGTGGGGAAGATAACGGTTAACCCTAGACTTGAACAGATTAAGATTGTAGCGATCGGGAGTCGGTTCCACAATGTAAGAGGTAAGAAGCTCACATTTATAGGGATATGTGTGGAAGATAACGATTAATTCTAGATGTGAACAGGTTAAGATTGAAGTGATCGGGGAAGCAACTTCTTGGGTGTAGGTTTGACGGGACAGTGATTCATGGGAGGAAGCTGCTCGAGTAGAACTTCCATCTCACCAGAGGAAATTCGAAGAGTATGAGGATAGTTCTTTACAATGTTCGTGATTGGCAGGTCCTGGCGACGACCGTTAGGACAGGGTTACTAAGGACTGTAGTTCATCTGAATAATCCTCATGGAAATAGCGAGAGAGCAGTGAGGAAATTGCGACATCTCGTCTGTGTAAAAGGGATTGCAGAGGGAAAAATGATTCATCACTCACAAGGACGCGACGACGAAAAGTGAAGACTCTAGCAGTAGATATCCCTTTTTGGCATGACCTGTCTCTTGTAAAGGTAAAGGATCTCTGAAGTGATACAGGGAACCGAACAGGTTACGTTAGTGATCATGGCCCTTTACAACTTCCTGTCCTTTGCATTTATGTAATTGAATTTAATTTTCACGTGAAGTTGATCGTCTTCTTTTATATGTCATGTTCATTTAGGGCGTGGTGATTATGGCTCTCCTCAACTTCCTCTCCTATGCAGCTCTGACTAAATTTCATCTTTATTCTATATCTCCAAAAATAAATTTAAACACAATCACAAGATGCAAAAATGCTAAACTTTTAACAAGAAACATGACGCAATGAACAAGAACAATCTACTCCAGTGATTGAAGTAAATGGGTTCGGTTCAAAATTTCTGTCACCTGAAGAGGTCGGAGCGTACGACGTCCGAAAGGTCGTGAATATAACAATAAAGATGAGGACATTGTTCCAAACAATGTATATAATGTATATAGTCTCATCTAAGAAATATAGACAAATACTGAAATTTCTATTTACTTACTAGCATAGAACCTACGTTTTTTTTATATAAATAGTAGCAAAGAATTGAATTAGGTAGAAATTGTAAAGTTTAAAACAATACACGGGCAATCATTTTATTTAATAAAGGAAATACTTATTTGTTTAAAAAATATCGTTTTATTAAATAAAGTGCTTATTTGATTAAAAAATGTTATCACTTTTCCGTGAAAGACAATAAACTCGTTTTCATGTAAAAACACATTTCCACTAAAATGTCGGTTAGATAAGTTTTCTTCACTTTGTCTTTAGGCTTAGGTTTATTTTATTTTGAGGTATATCAAACTCAATGGGTTATTTAATGCCAACATATTTTTAGGATACGTTCGTATTAACAGAATATGTATCGTTTGTAAGAAATCAGTTTGTAGATCGGCGTTTTGGTCTATTTTGTTTTACGGCATATCGACTCCAATGAGTCATTTAATGCCGACAAGGGTTTTAGGCTAGGTTCGTGTAAACAGAACATATATTCTTTGTAAGAAATCAGTTGTAAATCAGGTTTCATTGATTTTTTTTTTTTGTTAAGAGTTTTTTTTTTATCAAGAGTCAGTTGTATTTTGGTAATAATGAAAAAAATATAGTGACGATATTTTTACTATAAAAATATTTTTTCTACTTTTACAGTGTTTTTACCTCAGTTTGGGAGTTGACTATTTACTCATAACTGAGACCTAACAGGTGCTACCACCTCGTGTCAGTGTGGACATGGGTGGACATATCTCCTCAATACCAACACACCATAAACCTTGCTGCCAGATGCAGTTTCTCGTCATACCCAGGATGCCTTTTTGTCTAAAAAATAGTTATCTTATATTTTCATTTTAAAATGATCAAATATAAAAATAATTTATAGATTTACATTTATTTTTAGTTACATTTTAATGGGCAAAAATGTCTACTTTGTATTTTAAAATATTTTATAATGTATCTATAATTTTTAAGCATCGATATTTAACTATGTAAATAAATTTAAATATATAAATTATTTTATGGGTCAAAATGTCTACTTTGCATTTTAAAATATTTTATAATGTATCTATAATTTTTAAGCATCGATATTTAACTATGTAAATAAATTTAAATATAAAAATTATTTTATGGGTCAAAATGTCTACTTTGCATTTTAAAATATTTTATAATGTATCTATATTTTTTAAGCATCGATATTTAACTATGTAAATAAATTTAAATATATAAATTATTTTATGGGTCAAAATGTCTACTTTGCATTTTAAAATATTTTATAATGTATCTATAATTTTTAAGCATCGATATTTAACTATGTAAATAAATTTAAATATAAAAATTATTTTATGGGTCAAAATGTCTACTTTGCATTTTAAAATATTTTATAATGTATCTATATTTTTTAAGCATCGATATTTAACTATGTAAATAAATTTAAATATAAAAATTATTTTATGGGTCAAAATGTCTACTTTGCATTTTAAAATATTTTATAATGTATCTATATTTTTTAAGCATCGATATTTAACTATGTAAATAAATTTAAATATATAAATTATTTTATGGGTCAAAATGTCTACTTTGCATTTTAAAATATTTTATAATGTATCTATAATTTTTAAGCATCGATATTTAACTATGTAAATAAATTTAAATATATAAATTATTTTATGGGTCAAAATGTCTACTTTGCATTTTAAAATATTTTATAATGTATCTATATTTTTTAAGCATCGATATTTAACTATGTAAATAAATTTAAATATATAAATTATTTTATGGGTCAAAATGTCTACTTTGCATTTTAAAATATTTTATATTGCATCCTATAATCTTTACGCATCGATATTTAACTATGTCAATAAATTTAAATATGTAAATTATTTTTTTATTTGATTATTTTAAAATGCAAATATAAAGTATGTATTTTATATCAATGTAGGGCTGCTGTGTATATTTTTCAATACCGAAAGCAACATTGTCAGTTTGAAGGATATTGCTAAAATTTATTTTTTGAATTGATTATTTTCTTTTTCTTTTTTTTTTTAATTCTATGCTGTGTGTTTTTTTTTTTTTAACATTCATTTTTGGGATTCCAATTGAATGTTTTTGCTAAAAAAATGCTGATGTAGCAGTGATTAAAATTTAAAAATTGCTGGTACAGCATTTCCGCCCCACTGATTTTAACTATCTTCCCCAACACACAAAAATGGAAAAAAAATAATTGTACTCTGTGCCATCATCCAGGGCCTATTTTTTGTTGTTTTTAAGTTCTTGTTTAATATCCGTAATCCCCACTTAACCTGGTTAGTTTTTTTTATCATCATGACACAACATGGGAAGCCTGAGTGATCATATGGAAATGTGAACTTAATGACCCATTAGTCTAGCAATTTTTTCATTATCTTTAATAAGTTTTTTTTTTAAATTATTTTTAAAAATTTATTTGTTTATTATTTTGAATTTTTCAAGTTTACCACTTGCAATATTCAGGAGAAAAGTTTTTTTTTTTATTCTGAGAAGGAAGTAATCAAGAAACATTCCTTTGGATGTGTTTGTATCCATTGAACCCTATCATACCAGGAAAAGCTGGATATTTTAACCAATCAAAACATAGTTGTAACTAACAGATATGAAGATCAGTTTGTATATTTTGACCAATGAAAATATAGACGTTGGAGACTTCCATTCAATATCAGTTTGGATATTTTGACTACTCCAAATAAAAACTTTAGAAAGCTTTATTTTTTCATATCGTAACTATCCTCTTTATTATAATAAAAACCGCAGTATATATATATAAACATGTTACGGAAATTAACGAAACTTGGTTATAAGCAAACGACAATTTGTAATGAATTATTTTGAACATTATTTTTATCGATACTCGTATTTAAGTAGATATTCTGTTTTTAATTAAACAGTATTTTATATTTATATCTACCGGCCTGATTATTTCACGATAAATTTTTATGAGGAAAATGTGTGCTACCCAGCAGGATTCGAACCTGCGACCCTTTATTACATAGGGGAAGCCATACCATTTGATCTGGTACCGTCTTGACCACTCGACCATGGATAGCCTCTTGATCAGACGAGGTTTTTATCATGCTGATCAAGAGGCTATCCATGGTCGAGTGGTCAGGATGGTACCAGATGAAATGGTATGCTTCCCCTATGTAATAGGGGTCGCAGTTTCGAATCCTGCTGGGTAGCACACATTTTCGTCATGAAAATTTATCGTGAAATAATCAGGCCGGTAGATATAAATATAAAATACTGTTTAATTAAAAACAGAATATCTACTTAAATACGAGTATCGGTAAAAATAATGTTCAAAATAATTCATTACATATATATATATATATATATATATATATATATGTGTGTGTGTGTGTGTGTGTGTGTGTGTGTGTGTGTGTAAAGTGGTAAAAAAACCCAGGATAAGATTGGTAAAATAATCCGAGAGGATCGTAATAATATCGATTAAATATTAAAAACTGATCGAACAGAGAACTCCATGTAAATTTAATTTAATTTAATTTACTGAACAGATATTTATTTATTTATCTGTAAATTCAGATCATATTTAAGGAGGATAGCTATTACAACATGTCAGTTCAGGACATGCATTGTCAGCCCCGTTCAATTAAAGAATGGAGAAAAATTCTTACGCTGGTAGCAGGGGCTAGTAAAAGCAGGAGCTAGTAAAAGCAGGAGTGAGGAATGTTGGTCACTATAGGGCTACGTCGAGGGGAATCATAGTAGTAAATTCCCTTTTGGTAGTGGGAGGCATGTGGTTTAACCATTGAGTTAGTAGTGGTAGGTAGGAGAGAAAGGGGTACTGATCCACCAAATTCTATTATGAGTAAATGAGAGAAACAGATAATTATTGAAATTTAAATCTAATGCGGTGACGACATACATTAATGATTTCTTTGCGATTATTCAGAAATACATTCTGATATTGAAATTTCAAAATTTATCACCGGCGATTCTACTTTTGAGCTATGGGCGTTCGGTAGAGGAAGGTGAAATTTATATGCAATGTAAACACACGACAGTAGCCGAGAGTGTTCAAATTCGTTACTGAATGAACGATGTGTACAATATATATATATATATATATATATATATATATATATATATTTTGTACACATCGTTCATTCAGTAAATATATATATATTTTGTAAGGAAGTGAAAAACAAATAGATTAAAGGCCACTGTTCATGCATTTACGTTTATAAAAAGTGTTCAATACAAAGTAGAGCTTAATATTGTAATTTTGTTATTAAAATGGTTTATAAAAAACATGATAGTGTTGGTCATTAAAAGTTGATATTTTAGTGAGAAAAATATTTCAAGAAAATGCTCTTCATGCTGTTTTTTCAGTCAGTAGACAAAAATGTTTTTAGATGGTAGTTTTAAGTTTATCCAGTACAGACGCTTAAGAGAATGCCTAATCCAGGATATCCCCGAAAGTCTTGGAATTCCTCTAACATTCACCACATTCTTTCCTTCGACTTATTTTAATAGCTTAATTTTTTTTATTTTTTTTTTCATTTTAAGAATTGATAAAAGCAAAAAAAAGTATTTTGCCATTTTCAAAATATTGGGAAAGTGTTATTAAAAAAATATCTAAGGATGAATTGAATTTAGAACAAGAATTTTTAGGCCCAAGTGCTTTTTCTTTCTTTCTTTCTTTCTTTCTTTCTCCTCCCCCTCCTTCCCTTCCTCTCTCACTCACATGGAAGCAGTGAGAAAGACGCTTTTATTTCAGACCCCGATGACTATCAGACTTTTGAGTCCCTCTAAAGGACACGTTCTTGAAGCCTTGTGCCTGACTATGTTAAGTGCCATAAAAATCTTTAAATGCAAGTGCAGTTTGAATTTATTGCATGAGGCATTACCATTATTTACCTTGTTTACACGCCAACAATTATCCTCATACTTGTTGTTATTATTACAACGTTTCGACCGTTTTTCCTCCTTCATCACGTGCTTTATGATTCATATAATCTCAGGAAATTTTCAACTGAACCTTATATTTAATCAACGAGGATAATCTGTTTACGTTCAAAACGTAAGTGATCACAGCTCTCCACAGTTTGTACTGTAGCTGAAAACTATGGATGTCAGCTTACTATCCGACAGTGTCTCTAGTTTGTAGTTTGAGTCACATAACAAAACTTATCATCCGAATTCTGAAGAGTCAGGCCAGGGATAGAACAAGAAGCGCGATGTTTTCGCTGAGAATATTATCAGAAAAGAAAACACAAATGGAGAAGGACGTGTACCTGTGTATCAAAGGCATTCAACAAAGTTCGCCACAAAGACGTGGTAGAAATGCTCAGCAACCTAGACATATCTGGGGAAGACATTTGACCAAACGGCCTGCATACGGACAGGAAGCAAGTTCAGCGGATAAACAAAGATAAAAAGAGGTGTAAGGCAAGGATGTGTCTTTTCACCGGATCTATTCAACTTATAAAGCGAGACAATTCTGAGAGCTCTAGAAGACATAAAGATAAGGCTTAAGGCAACAGAAATTTAGTTCTACAGAAGGATGCTGAGGATACTATGGACCGAACATGTCAGATGAGATTTTGGAGAGGATGGAAACGAAAAGGAAACTAATACTTAACATCAGGAAAAGACAGCTGAAGTTCCTGGGGCATATAATGAGGAAAGAGAGCTTGAAGAATCTGATACTCACAGGTCGGATAGAGGGAAAATAGACAGGGGAATGCACGCGTAATATACTTGATGGGCTTCAGTAAGTCGATGACAGAACGAGGTTGGGTGGGGTAGCAAAAGAAAGCGTGCTAAGAGCCACTGGGGATAGGGAAATGTGAAAGGCCATGATCGCCCACGTCCTGAAGGGACATGTCACGAAGAAGAAAAAGAACGCCATCTCGATAGGACTTATTCAAGTTTCTCAATATTCTAAGATGGCGATGTTTCGTATGAACCCCTCTATGTAGGTTACATACCGTAGTTAAAAATTAATAATTCTCAATGTGGTATGGAACTATCTATTTATGGAAATGTTGCTATGATTTTATTATTCTTGGAATCTGAGAAATATTTTGGCTTCCAAAGCTGCTCACAAGAAATAATTAAGCACAACGATTTGAGACGTTGTATTACTAACCCGTTCAGTCATCTGAGTGCCATACGTGATACATGCTTTGGACGATATAACGATAAAGCTTATCCCGTCGTAGGTTGCCATTGCTTTCTGCGGTAGACTGGTTGCCAGCCAAGGCTATAGACCCTAATCAGTCCTGTTATTTGTCTCATAGCTAGCGGGGGAATAGATGTATTATATTATTAATTAGTAATTAGTGGGTGATCAGTTTATTACTTCATAACAATAGAAAACCGATCCCCCACTTTACGACCACTAGAAGTTAAAATTATGTTTCCAACTATTATATTCAGTCAGTCAGTTAAATGCCATACGTGATACACGCTTGGGCGATCAAAAAAGAGACATGACTAACTGGGCAGAAGATTATCCCGCAGTAGGTTGCCATTACTTTCTGCAGTAGACTGGTTGCCAGCCAAGGCTATAGACCCTAATCAGTCCTGTTATTTGTCTCATATCTAGCGGGGGAATAGATGTATTATATTATTAATTAGTAATTAGCGGGGGATCAGTTTATTACTTCATAACAATAGAAAACTGATCCCCCACTTTATGACCACTAGAAGTTAAAATTATGTTTCCAACTATTATATTCAGTCAGTCAGTTAAGTGCCATACGTGATACACGCTTGGGCGATCATGAAAGAGACATGACTGACTGAGCAGAAGATTATCCAGCAGTTGCCATTGCTTTCTGCGGTAGACTGATTGCCAGCCAAGGCTATAGACCCTAATCAGTCCTGTTATTTGTCTCATAGCTAGCGGGGGAATAGATGATAGCCAAGGTTATAAAACTCAAACTGTCCTCTTATTTAACCTATAATTGAAGGAAAGAGACGGATTAATATCTTTCACAAGGGTATTTGTGCGTAAGTGAATGCAAGGAATTCAACTGGAATTTGAACTCGGCACCCCGATTTGTCGTTCCGAGTCGATATCCACTGCACCACAACGCACATCCACTAATTCATTCAGTCATTCAGTTGTGCCATACGTGATACACGCTCGGGCGATCATGTCTCGAAAAAGAAATGACTGACTGGACAGAAGATTATCCCGCAGTAGGTTGCCATTACTTTCTGCTATAGAACCAATGTTCTGTTATTTAACCCATAACTGGAGGGAAGAGACGGATTAATAACTTTCCCAAAGGTATTTGCGCGGAAATGAATGCAAGGAACTAACTCATTAATAACTTCAAAACAAAACCCCTGAATTTCTCACAACCTAAAAAGAAAAATACTTTTGACCTTAAATAACCTGCAAAATGCTGGTAAGTCATAGAAAACGAATCAATTGAAAATATTAATATTATAGTGCGATTTCTCAGATTTTACTAATAATCTATCTAAACTTATTTATAAATGGAACTCTTCTGTGTGTGTATGTGTGTGTGTCTGTATGTGTGTCCGTTACCTATAGACTCCGAAACGGCTGAATCGATTTTCTTAAACATTTATACAGTTGTACTATAAGAGTCTGCGAGTGTTCTTAGTTAATTTTTGTGTCAAGGTACCCCCGATAATTACCGAAAATCGATAATAAAAAAAAATCATGTTATAGAAGGAGCGGTCCGATTTTAATCAAATTTGATACACTCATAGACAAAGACATAAGAAACGATATTCAGAAGCTTCAAGTTGCAGTTCTTACAATAGTGCAGAACATCGATAATATATATATATAAAGGCAAGATGTTTGTGTGTGTGTCTGTTTATCTGCATGTATGTCTGAATTTTTTTCAGCCCTTTTATTTTATTTTTTGCTTCGGGTTTGGCTCTAAGTAGGTATAATTGTACTTCTTAATCTCAGCCATGATATCATTTACTCAGAGGACTTATTTAGCCTTCAAAATTCAGTTTATGATGTAAAAAACTTATTTGATATCGATACCAGGAAATCAAAATTTGACTTACATCCATTCATTTTTCTTTCAGTCTATGGTTTCGCTTTAACTGGAAACAACTTTTGCTTTTTAGTCTTTCGTGCCAACATCCAAAGAGTATGAGCTCCAGGACCATGGATTAGTTTGAAAGCTTTCATTACACCCGAATATATATATGTGCGATTGGTAAATTGTCGCAATTATTTTATTAGGTGCGATTGTTAAATTATCGCAATTATTTCATTATTGCAAATATTCTTTAGGCTGAGTCTGAGCTCCAAGACTATGGATTAGTTTTAAAGCTTTCATTACACCCGGGC
This sequence comes from Ascarosepion bandense, assembly GCA_037127315.1. Lineage (NCBI taxonomy): Eukaryota > Metazoa > Mollusca > Cephalopoda > Sepiida > Sepiidae > Ascarosepion > Ascarosepion bandense. Next base: position 5,117,563 of record JBBBDQ010000151.1, read on the forward strand.
AACGGCAGGCTATCCTGCTAATAATAAAATAATAGTAACGATGAGAATAGTTGTTTCCATACCACGGTCGTAAGTTGAGAATTATTCAGTCTTAACTATGGTCCACGACGTACACGGAGGAGTTCACAGTAGAGTCTGTTACCATTATTTTATCATTACGAAAATCTGAGAAATATTGTGACTTCCGAAGCTCTTCATGGAAAATAACTTGAGTGAAACAATGTGGTACGCTAATCTTCAAAACGGGTAATACTCTACTGAGTGTAACTCCTGGTGCTTCATTCTCGCAACCTCAAGATATACTTAGTAAATATCGTACATGTCTGTTCAGATGAACTGCACAAATGTTTAGATCATCTTTATTAAGACCTTTAGAGCGAAGACCCTGTATGCTAACTTCATTGAGTTGAATAGCCGCCAACTCCCTCGTATTCCATCTGTAAGGAGGATGTTCCTTTCATGTAGGTTGGTCACGAGACAAAAAATAAAAAAAAAAAGCAATATACTTCCCTATGAATATTTCCTGAACATTACATTCTTAATCATTTCACCTCAAGGGTCAATCATTACCTAACATTTATCCACAAAATCTTTAATTACAGACGCTCTTTTTTTTTACGCTACGCCCACGCAGTTAAATCACCTTCATTTCTTCCATATTTTAAGAAGGGAAGTTTCAGTCGCTTTATTTTTTTTACAAGAAAAATAGTATATTCCTCCACTAATGCTTTCTATAGAACAATAATCTTAACCTCTTCAAATGATTGATTGATTCATTTTTTACGGTTTATCAACTCTTTGTAGGCTATTTAAAGCCAGAGCATTTTTTATTTTATTTTTTTAGTTTGTGAAAATATTATGCTTTGGAGTTCGGCGTGGTGGGGTTTAAGGAAGAGGTGGGTTCATACCTTTACCGGGCCATTTTCCGTGACATCATCCGCATATCTAAACTTATACCACATAGTATTTCAAAGTGATCACCCATCTAGGCTCGACGTTGTTTAACTTCGGTGATCATCGGGTATATGGCCTGAGGTTAACTCGAAGTGGAGGGTTACGTTAAGTAGTAGTTAATTTTAATAGAGAACGCACAGGTTAGACTTGAACAGTTTAAGATTGTAGTGATTGGGGAAGCATCATCTTGGGAGTTTGTTCCACAAAGTAAGAGGTAAGAAGCACAGTTTATGAGGATATGTGCGGAACATAACGGTTAACCCTAGACTTGAGCAGGTTAAAATTGTAGTTATTGCAGATGTGCGTTGTGGTGCAGTGGATATCGACTCGGAATGACAAATCAGGGAGCCGAGTTCGAATTCCAGTTGAAAACTTTGCATTCACTTACGCACAAATTCCCTTGGGAAAGGTATTATTCCATCTCTTCTCTCCAGTTATGGGTTAAATAATAGGACAGAGTGAGTTTTATAGCCTTGGCTGGCAACCAGTCCACCGCAGAAAGCAACGGCAACCTACTGCGTGATAATCTTCTGCTTCGTAAGTCATGTCTCTTTCGAGACATGATCGCCCAAAGTTTGTGTTATGTATGGCACTTAATTGACTGACTGATTAGAGAAGCATCCTTTTACGAATCGGCTCCACAAAGTAAGAGGCAAGAAGACGGTTTATGAGGACATGTGCGGAAGATAATGGTTAACCCTAGACTTGAACAGGTTAAGATTGTAGTGATTGGGGAAGGATCCTCTTGGGAATTAGCTTCACGGAATAGCTGATGGAATACGGAGGGAATGTGGATGGTTTCCTACTATGAAAATAGCATGATGGGTCTTTGCGAGCAGACAGGTGGGTAAGATAATGATTAAAACAAGCCTTGAACAGGTTAAGACTGGGGGAACAGCTATGCTGGAAGTCCGTTCCACAGGTCAGTGATTTGCGGGAAGAAGCTGTTTAAGTTTGAGTTTGAGTTTTGTTTAACGGCATATCAACCTCTGTGATTTATTTAATGCCCAACAAGGTGGAGTTTTAAGGGGTTTTTTAATGTTCGGTTATAATGAAAAGCTTAATTTAGTCAAATTTTAATTAATTATTTTTGTTTTTATGCTTTTTTTATTTTAGAAAACTGTAAATTTCTTCTAGTTTTGTATTCAAAAATGTTTTGCTGAGAATAATTTTTTATCCTTCAAAAATGTGTTATGGATATAATTTTTCCTTCAAAAATGTATATTTTGCTATGAAGTCTATTTTTATGTATATATTTCTATAAAAGTCTATTTTTATACTTTCATAGTGTTTTGACACAAGTTTGGGGGCTAACTATGTGCTCATAGCTGGGACCCTAACAGGTGCTACCACTGCGGGTCAGAGTAGACCTAGGAACAACAGCAATTTAAGAGGTGGATCTATGATCCTCCCAATCTCCCAATCAGAGGCCTTGCTGCCGGATGCAGTTTACCGTCATGCTCAGGACCCTGTTAAAGTTGAACTTACCGATGAAATACGGAGAGAGTCAGTGTGTGTTTTGATACTATGTATTTAGGATGGCGGATCCTAAAACATTTCTTTGAAATATAACATGGCCTTGTGTCTTACTAAGCCGATTTTTCCCAATATCTTGTTTATTTAAAATAGGAGATCGAATTTTTATTGTGTTCTTTAATTCTATGAGGAGATATAAACGCTGTAAACTTTTCTAAGACCACCCTCCCTTCTCCCCACCCTCGTCCAATCGAAAATAAATTTCTCTTCCATTTGTGTGTCGCGCTTGGCAGTTAGCTTTACCATTGTTTTATCAAACCAATCAGCTTGACAATGAGTTCTGAAACCGTTTGCGAGCAGGCAGTCAAGTGTGAACAAGAATGTCTATACTTTGGCTCCTTTGTTAGAGATTGCTAGGAAAGTTGTTTTTATTTATTTATTCTTATTTATTTATTTATTTTTTGACGGAATTAAACTTAGCTTTGTTGAAAGCATTTCAGGATGAAGAAGTGATGTCCAACGAAGAGGAAAGAGTTGAAAAAAAATTCTTTTTTTTTTGCTTTAATCTCCCCGAATCTTGCCAGGAACTATTTTGCATTCAGGACAATAACTGTTGTTTGTTTACCTGGAAGATCCCAAAATGTCTGGGAGAAATCTAATTACCTTCCACTTTTTTCTGTTTGTAAAAAAATAAAAATAAAAAAATATAAATGATGCCCCCCTCCACTTTCCGCTTTTATATTTTTGGGAGGTTTTCAAATGTTTTCTTCATCTTGAAAAATACGAACTTCAGTTGAACGAAAACATAAATGATTGCTCTTTTCCTTAGCAGGAGTATGTGTGGATGGTGTAACGTATAGCGGTTTGGAATGAGAGAGCCAAGTTCGAATTCCAGTCTGGGTCATTACATTCATTTACGCGCAAATACTCTTGGGAAAAGCTATGAGCTAAGGAGTAAGATTTGTATCTGGAAAAACGTTGTTCTCAATAAATAAATAAAAATAAAATAAAATAAATGCTATGTTCACTCGCCAAAGAAATAATGTCTTCATATGAATAGTCTCTTTACTACAGTAATGGTTTCAGATGTATTTTGCTTAAACTCTATCTCATAATATGTCGTGTCTTTTATCTTTATGTGCAAATATCTATCAATATGAATAGTATTTTTATTACCGTAAGGGTTGTAGATGTAGTTTGTCTAACTTCTATACAAGTGACCAGAGCACACGTCCAAGAGAAGCTAGAGAGAAGGAAAGAGAAGATAGAAAGAAGGAAAGAGAATATAGAGAGAAGGAAAGAAGAAGATAGAGAAGGAAAGAGAAGTTAGAGAGAAGGAAAGAGAAGGTAGAGAGAAGGAAAGAGAAGACAGAGAGAAGGAAAGAGAAGGTAGAGAGAAGGAAAGAGAAGACAGAGAGAAGGAAAGAGAAGGTAGAGAAAAGGAAAGAGAAGTTAGAGAGAAGGAAAGAGAAGGAAAGAGAAGATAGAGAGAAGGAAAGAGAAGTTAGAGAGAAGGAAAGAGAAGATAAAGAGAAGGAAAGAGAAGATAGAGAGAAGGAAAGAGAAGTTAGAGAGAAGGAAAGAGAAGTTAGAGAGAAGGAAAGAGAAAATAGAAAGGAAAGAGAAGAAGGAAAGAGAAGGGAGAAGAGAGAAGGAAAGAAAGAAGATAGAGAGAAGGAAGGAAAGAGAAGAGAGAAGGAAAGAGAAGGAAAGAGAAGTAGAGAGAAGGAAAGAGAAGAGAGAGAAGGAAAGAAGAATAGAGAGAAGGAAAGAGAAGGTAGAGAGAATGAAAGAGAAGGTAGAGAGAAGAAAAGAGAAGATAAAGAGAAGGAAAGAGAAGGTAGAGAGAAGGAAAGAGAAGATAGAGAGAAGGAAAGAGAAGGTAGAGAGAAGGAAAGAGAAGATAGAGAGAAGGAAAGAGAAGGTAGAGAGAAGGAAAGAGAAGATAAAGAGAAGGAAAGAGAAGCTAGAGAGAAGGAAAGAGAAGATACAGAGAAGATAAAGAGAAAGTAGAATCTCGAGCCACAAGATTAGCAACTAGGCCCCATCCTTTTACAGTGAAACCGATAAAATGTCACCGCAATTTCTACTCTAACAGCTTCTTTTCTTGTACCTTTTATCTCTATTTGCAAATGTCTCGCAATATGAATAGTCTCTGTATTACTGTAATAGTTTAAATGATTAAAAATATATAATATGTCGTACCTTATATCTCTATTTGCAAATGTTTTGCCCCCTGCGCAGTAGTGGCAGTGACATGCCTTGCTCGGGGTGAAACGCTTATAAAAAAAAAATATGAATAGTCTCTTTGTTACTGTAATAGTTTAAATGATTAAAAAATATCATAATGTGTTGTACCTTTTATCTTCATTTGCAAATGTCTCTCTATAATGGTCCTGGGTATGACAGCAAACTGCATCCGGCAGCAAAGCCTCTGATTAGGAGGTTGTGAGGAGCATGTAACAACCTCTTAATTTCTGTTGTTCCCAGGTCTACCCTGATCCGGGGTGGTAGCACCTGTTAGAGTCCCAGCTATGGGCAAATAGGTAACCCCCTAAACTGGGATCAAAACACCGTGAAAGTAGGAAAATAGACTTTTATAGAAAATATACATTTTTGAAAGAAAAAAATATTACCAGCGATACAGGTTTGAAGAAGAAAAAAATGTTGCTATAATACATTTTTGAAGGAAAAAAATTATTACCAACAATATATTTTGAGTTCAAACTAGAAGATATCTTCAGTTTCTAAAATAAAATAAAATTTCATCAAAATCTGACCAAATCAACCTTCTCATTATAACTTAACATTAAAAAAAATACCTTAAAACAGTTTGGCAGTTAGCTTTACCAATGTTTTATCAAACCAATCAGCTTGACAATGAGTTCTGAATCCGTTTGCGAGCAGGCAGTCAAGTGTGAACAAGAATGTCTATACTTTGGTACCTTTTTGGCATTAAATAACCCACAGATGTTGATATGCTGTTAAACAAAACTAAAATTCAACTTCAAATTCTATATGAATAATGTCTCTACTACAGTAATGGTTTCAGATCTATCGTGTTTAAGCTCTATCTCATAATGTGTCGTGCTTTTTATATTTACTTGAAAAATTTCTCCTTTTCTGAATAGTCTCTCAGTAATGTTCTGAGCGGTATCTTGTTTAAGCTCTATCCCATGGTGAGGCGTGCCTTTTAGCTTTATTTGCAACTGATTTTCTCTGTGTGAAGAGTCTAACTCTCGATAGCAGTAATGGTCTGAGGGATTTCTTTTAAATTTTGTCCCATATACGACGTGTCCCTTTTACGTTTATTTTCAAATGTGTATCATGCTGTGATTGTTCAAGTGTATACCTGTTACGGCTTTTTTAAAAAATATATATATAAAGAAAGATTCTCAGATTTCGTTTGATTGAAGATCTGTGTCAATGAATACGATTTATGGACGTTTGTGTATTTAATGATAATAACGGTTTTCTTATCATTGATTCCATCTGTTCTTAATTCTGGGCCTCTTATTTCTTTGGAAATGTGCCATCACAAACATCACTTTGCTAAAATGAAACCATGTTTTACAAAAAATAGGTTTTTGGTGGGCTGGGGTGGGGCAACAGGGTAAAATGATGCGTATCTTCATCTCACCTTGCATAAATATCCAGTTTTAATCAACAATCAATTTCTCGAGAGAAATACTTACTAATACTGGATATGATGGGTAAATTTTCGTCATTTTACATTTTAAATTTTGCGCTTGTACGTTTTTCGATTTCCATTTCATCGACTGCACAGTATAGTAGGGTCAGTTGGGTACCGTCTGTAAGAAAAAGAGCACGATGACGCAATTCGCTTTATCAGAAATATGGAAAATGCATGTTGTACTGTTTGGCATTCGCGCCGGAAGCTCCAATACGAGCATTGCAGACTGTTTGGTGTCAATCCTGACGACAGTGTGGATTATTTATAAAGAGTTGGATGAGTCTAACGATGATTACGAAGGTGATTAGAGTTATCACTAGTAATGGTGGCGTTATGCTTCCATTCATTTTCCCACAAGGCTTCAGATTCCTCATGTAGGCCTACATCAAGTGCCTTGAGGAGGTAGTGCTGCCCTGGGTCAAGAGAGTGGCTGCTGGAAGACCCTATGTCTGTCAACATGATTCTGCACCATGCCACGCAAGCAGAAAAACCTAATAATGGCTGCTAGACAACTTCTGCGACTACATCCCCCCTGACCTTTGGCCACCTAACTTCCCAGATTGCAATCTCCTTTGACTATTATGTGTGGAGCTCAGTTAAGCAAACTCCTTATAAACCAAAGATGAGCTGAAGGTAAGAATTATGGCTTCCCTGTGTCTTCTATAAATACTTTCACGGTTTCTGCTCCGATTAACTTAGATCACTGGTGCCCCCCTAGGTACGAATTTGCACGAGATACTAGATTAACAACTAGGTCCCACCCTTTTACAGTGAAACCGATAAAATGTAACCGCAATTTCTACTCCAATAGCTTCTTTTCTCGCACTTCCCGACTGTGGAATTCCCTTCCACATGATTGCTTCCTCGACAGCTACAATCTCCAGAATGTAAGGTCAATAGACACCTCCTAAGACACTAACTCGCATCCATTCTCTCAAACACTCTTCCCATCTACCCAACCCTCAGCTTCTATTCTCCTCGGGGTTCCTGACAAAATACAATGGAGAGTCTGTAATGTGATCGATACCGACTTGGCAGACCGACTGCAGTCTCTCTCTCTCTCTCTCTCTCTCTCTCTCTCTCTCGCTCTCACCGGCGTGACGTGGCTTCCCTGTGTCTCTTCTATAAATACTTTCACGGTTTCTGCTCCAATGAACTTAGATCACTGATGCCCTCTAGGTAAGAATTTGCACGAGATAATAGATTGGCAACTAGATCCCACGGTAGCATTCACTAGGACATCATCCAAAAGAGATTCAGAAGATTCCGAAATCTTCTGAAGGCCGTGGTTGAAGTCATTTGCGATTTTATTGAATAAATTTACTTTAAGATATTTTTGTGTTATTTTAATAAATATATCTGTCAAAATGACATGTCCTTGTTATTTTCATATTGGTGTCCTTTAGACGACAATTCATCCATCGCACCGTGTATATCTGTTAAATCGAGATGTCAGTATTATTTTCATTTTTGCGTCATTTAGACGACAATTCATCCATCGCACCCTGTATATCTGTTAAAATGAGATAGTGTTATTTTCATTCTGGTCTCATTTTTACGACAATTCATCCATCGCATCCTATTCATTGTTCCAGTAAAATGACGCAAAAATAAAAATAATTTCATTTTTGCGTCATTTAGACGACAATTCATCCATCGCATCCTATTTATTGTTCCAGTTAAATGACGCAAAATAAAAATAATTTCATTTTTGCGTCATTTAGACGGCAATTCATCCATCGCACCCTATTTACTGTTCCAGTTAAATGACGCAAATATAAAAATAAATTCATTTTTTGCCTCATTTAGACGACAATTTATCCATCGCACCCTGTATATCTGTTAAAATGAGATATCAGTGTTGTTTTCGTTCTGGCCTCATTTTTACGACAATTCATCCATCGCATCCTATTTATTGTTCCAGTTAAATGACGCAAAAATAAAAATGATTTCATTTTTGCTTCATTTAGGCGACAATTTTTCTATCGCGCCCCGTATATTTATTTACAATTCGAGATGTAATTTGCGGAACGTGTTTTTTCTATATTCTTCTTTTCCTCCGATTTATTGGGAAAATAATAATTACAAAAATTGTCTCTTTAAATAAATTAATATTGAAAGCACTTGACGCAGTCATTGGTTGCTTTGTTGGGCGAAATTATCTACTTTAATAAAAAAACATCCGACAATATGGAGATTTCTTTTTCTTTCATCTATATCCCAAATTCTTGCTGGTTTATCGATGGAATAGATCCAAACTGAACAACGTACTGAATACAAAAATATGCAATTTGTTTATTTTCAAAATTGTTTTTTTTTTTTTAAATAATACACACTTTTGATGCAAGGATTTGGAAGCTTCTCTTCTTTATCGTGGTAAAGCGTACATAAATTCTGCAAGACTGACTGTTCTGAAGTTGGGAACTGTCGTTTCAATCATTGAATAGAGATAGAGAATGAAAAAGTCAAACAAAAGAGGGATTTTTTTTCTTATTTTGAATTGACTAAATCGAATAAATTGTCTCACCATCTTCGATCACACGGAAAGGCAATGAAAATTTTAAAAAAAAAACTGAGAGTAAATGCTTTTTTTTCCCCCCTTGCATGTGGAGGGTTTTGGTGGGAAATGCTTACTGCTTAATCTATATTCAGGTGGCGTGGTAAAATCTTAATCAACATTTTTTTAATCGTTTCGCCCCAAGCAAGGTGGTACCGCCACTGGTGCATAGGGGGCTACATGAGGGAAGAGTGAAAGTTTAAGCAGGGGTAGAGCGAAGAGAAAGACGAGCTAGTAATAGAAGGTGTCGGAGAAAGGGCAATAGTGTGAAGACAGTTGCGAGGGTAAAGTGAGAAAGGAAAAGAACGCGATACACGATGAGAAAAAAGGACGGGAGAAGGAAAGAAGTCAAGTGGACAAGAGATGGGAATTGACGTTGCATTTAAATTCTTTTTTTAGCGGTCAGGGAAGCAAGTATACGGAAGGGAGTTCCACAGGCGGGAAGTGCGAGAATAAAAGCTGCTGGAGTAGAAATGACGGCTGCATTTAGTAAATTCTTGTGGAGGAGGCATCAATGAGTTAAACTCCGACGATCTTAGCTCACTGATTCTACAAGAATTTACTTGAATAACCAGACTGTCAATAAGGTCCCACCCTTTTACAGTTAAATCAATTAACTGTATGGGGCAATAATTTGACCACATCATTTGTAAACGTGTTAACTTGCTTAGCGACATTATTTCACCTAAGATTGTCTCAACATTAATTCAAACATTTGACCAATTATTAACCATTGTCAAATACAGTATTAATTATGAAAAATAAGATCAGACATTAATTGCAGGCTTCCACAATTTTGGGGATATTCGACATTGGTTAAACAAAATTACAAATAAATTGTGTTTCGTAAAAGCATTCCAGGAAAAAGTCCTTGAGACCATTCAGTGGGGGCATTGTGATCTAGTGCAGGGGTTGGCAACCCACAGAACGCGTGCTATAAGTGATGCCAAGAAATTTCCAATAGCTTCTAAATTGTGTAAAACTCAAAGTAACAAAATATGTTGCTGATTTTGAACAAATGGGCTAAGATTATGCAAAGGCAAAGCTCCCATTAATAATAAAAACCTAAAAGAAACCTTTTAAAAACATTTTATTTCTATTAATGTGGTTTACATATTATTGTGTAGGGTGCTCGGCTATGCTTGCCAAATTGAAGGTTGGATGTTGGAATGTGAAAGAATAAAATATTTCGTTTTGTATGTTAAAGTAAAATTTTATTTACTAAACAGAATAACAAATAGGTAAGTAAGAAGTAAACATGTTCAAACAGAAAATGTAAGTCGTTAAATGTTCCAGAGAAATAGTAGTAAGGAGTTAAATGAATCCAGAGCTTATAGTTGATAGTAGCAGAATGTGTGCATGTAGAAAGATTAACAGGTTACTAATACAGTCTGTGTTCCTTTCCTTTGTTTATGGACGAAGTGAAAAGAAAAGTGAAGCAATAAAGAAAAATGTACTTATCGGACGCAAATATTTAGGAGTCAGTTGATTGTTGTTGTTGTCTTCTTTGTTCACTGCGAGAATGTTGAGGATAGAGAAGAAGAGGCAAAAGTAATCAGCACGAGTGAAGAAGAACGAATATGTGACGCGACCTTACGTCCTGGTCAGACTTAAAGTTTCCTTTGTTACATTTTAGAGTGTCGTCTCTCTCTGCTTCCATTTGACTGTATTTGGCCGGTCAAGGGACGTGAATAAGTAGTAAAATCTAGTCACGTGATTGGATCGAACCGCATACCCAAAGTTTTTAAGTGTTGAGAAAATTCGACCGGGATCATAGTTAAATTTGCTATTTTCTATCCTATTTAGAATCTTAATTTTACACACTGGCTTGTAAAATCGCCTTGGTATGGGTTTTTCCAAAATGTTTTCAGTCATTCTGATCCATTTTTGCGGATGTGCAATTTTATTTTTTGCGTTTCAGTTATGTTGTGTCGTGATTAAGAATAAATAACTCAACAACAGGAATAGGTTAATTGTTGTATTCCATGAAAATAGTATTTACAAAGATTATTAGTATCCAATACAAGAATAAAGGTTAATCGTCTCAACCGTCGTAAGACGTAGTATGAGCAATGGGTACTTCCGGGTCGTCACCGGAAGTCTACGACTGACTTGTCGATCGGCTGCTCGGCACACTCTCCTACGTAGATGCCACCATTACTTTACATAGTAATGGAATAGTCCATTATAGCCGATTAGGCGCGGGCGTCCCAACAAGTTAATTGTTGGATGATATAGAATTTGTATCTTATAATTGTTACGGAAAGTTCCAAAGATTAACGAAATGGATTAACAACCGACATATCTAACTTATTTGTTTGAACATTGTTTTTTTAATAAATGCAGTATATGTTTTAATTAAACAGAACATTTATTTATATAACTCTACCGGCCTTACTATTTTTAAGAAATTTTGAAAGGAAAATGTGTGTCATTCGGCAGGATTCGAACCTGCGAACCTGCGATCTTTAACAACATAGGAGAAGCCATCAATTGATCTGATGCGTCTTTGACCGCACAACCACAAATAATTTCACAGGCTAAATCATATATTATTGCATGTATTTCTATATAAAATATATTCCAGAACAGGTATATTGAGCTTGATTTATATAAAAATACGTATACTGTTGGCGCATTGAATTATTTTAAAACCAACAGTCAGTACATAGCAAAAGGTTGCCGACCTCTGATCTAGGGAATAAAAAACATTAGTTGACTGAGTTAAACTAATTAATGTTTTTGAGTTCAATCCTTGGGATGGGTCATAGAATTGCCGTTTAACCTCCAGTTAGATTTTGATCTATTCTTATTAAAATATATCATCTTATCAATAGGAGTAGATAGGATCACCTATCGTCCAGTTCACGCTCTTTCCATGTGTTTTGAAAGGGTGTAGAGGTTTATCTCTTGTTTCTTCTTTACGACTGGGTTTCCGGTTCCTTCTAAATTCAACTTCAGTTTTATGCTTCTAATCTCTCCGCCTAAACTCTAAACTCTGAAATTTATTTTACTAGAATGTTTGACGCAGACGCGTTTTTAAAGTCCTTACAGTATTTAGTATTGTTGAATGTATCGCCAACATTTTTGTCGCGGGTTACAAACAGTACGTTTCGTTCAATTTTGCAAAACCAATTTGAATAAGCTGATTTGTTTGGAAAACAAACCCTACTTCGCAGTTTAATAATTTCTTTAATATGACTTCATGGTAAACAATATTTCTAAGAAAAATTATTTTTTCCCTTTTAAAAAGCGGATAATAAATTCTTAGGATTTCTTACGCTTCATCATGCAACACACAACTGAGCATGGGTATATATTTCTTTCTGCAATTAAATTAAAATTTTCTGAATCGTTTCGCCTGATGATTTTTTTAAATAGCTCTTGGAAACGCAGGATTAACTGTGTTGAATAAAAAGATACACAGAGAAATCTAGATAACTACTTTATTAACAGAGTGGTACAAACAAGATGTATATACAATATTTACAATCTCTCGCAGTTGTAGGTGTTCCCAAAGTCCGTGATAATGACAACCGCCATGCTAAGCGCACATTGTTTTTTATACATCCAGGCGACCGGGTGTCACATGTTACGATCCACGACACAACAAACTGGAAACATGATTCTTTCATGTATAAAAACTTGAAGAAAGGATATACAGAAAGCAATATCACATTTTGTATTAAATAAGTATTTATTAAATTTTAATCATTAAGTTGTTTTCAAAATCGTGGGAGCATTTTGTGTGTTAAATAATAAAACTTTTAATTAAAAACAAAAAATAATGAAAATAAATTGCTTTAAGCTACGCTCCCTAGTAAAACCTCCCGAAAATTTATTTTCGATTCGATTGCTGCTATTTTAGAGGGTGTGATGTACGGACTAACGGAAGTCACTTAACTTTATATATAATATATTTATATATATATATATTCCAAAGTTGTTTCCTTCCCTTTCATTTACAGTAGTCCCTTGCGTCTTAGTAGCATTATTGCCTTTTTTATGGCAAATTGAGTAAAACAATAAAAACAAAAGTAACAAAAAACAGATTTACCTGACGCAAGTGGTGTAGAGGATGATCTGCTGGCGGTAGCTATCAAGAGTTCCGGCATTGTCACGTCCTTTCACTCTTTGCTGTTATCTGACCAGCTCTTGTGTTGCCGTCCTCGCACGCGTCCGCCATCAACAGTGCCTGGCATGATGGTCTTGCTGAGGCTGTTATGCCTTGTAAAGTGACCGAACCATGCCATATTCCGAAGTTTAATAATCGCGTAGAGAGATTCCTATCGGCCCAAGAGACGACTTTGTGTTCCTAATGCAGAGGAGCTTTCTCCAGCATTTATTCTCAAACGCTTGGATCCTTTTTTTTTTTTTTTGCCTTAACCAATGTCCAAATCTTACATCCGTAGAGAAGGATGGATACAACCAGGGATTTGTAGAGACCTATTTTCCATTTCGAGACGATATCTATTGCACCATAACGCAAATTTATGATATATCTCTGAAAATTTCAGCTATAGAATCAAATCGGTCTTGACATTTAAACCATAACTAGAGGGAGAAAAGAAATTAATATCTTTCGCCAGTGTATTAGCGCGCAAGTGAATGCAACTGGAATTCGAACTCGGCTCTCCTACTTTTTCGTTCCGAGTCGATATTCACTGCACCACAACTGCCATGCACATTCCTTCAATACATTACAGGTATACAGATTAACCTGGCACGTTTAGAATTGATTGAGGTGATCCAAACGCCATTGTTAATAAATCTGTTAGTTATCTGGAAGTAATAGAAATTTCGTGGTTCAGAGAGCTTCTGAGAGTCTAGGATTCTTATGGAAGAATTTTGGCAATATTCCAGAGAAACAGTTGAATCTACCGACTAAGCACGCAGCAGAAACAGCAAGCCGTTCAAATCTATCGCTACTACTACTGTTTACGGACGCGCTTCAAAACCTACGTTGATTGCTGATCGTTCCTCTGGACTGGCTCTCACAGATCAATGAGTAGTTTACTGGCTTATAAGCCTCTTCTTCTTCTATGTATCATGTTCCTTCAGAACGTAGGCGATCATGGCTTTCCACATCTCCCTATCCTTTGTAGTACTTAGAACGCTTTCTCCTGTTACCCCAACCAAACCCCGTTCTGCTACTCACTTCTTAAAGTCCGTCAAGTATGTTACGTATTGCTTTCTCCTCTATCTTACCTGAGAGTATTAGATTCTCCAAATCCCCCTTCCTTATTACATGTCCCAAGAATTTTAGCTGTCTTTTCCTGATGTTAAGTATTAGACTCTTTTTCGCTTCTATCTTCTCCAAAACTTTACCTTTGCTCACATGTTCGGTTCATGGTATCCTCAGTATCCTTCTGTAGAACCACGTTATATTGAAGAACAGACATCACACAGAAATCCAGTACTCTCTTCTTTGTCTCTAGCGAAATTTTCCTTTCTCTCAATACTCTACCCAGCTTTTGGAATGCATGATTTACCTTCGGATCTCAGTGTCACATTTTTCGTTTTGTTTTAAAACATTTCCTATATAAACTTAGAATTAAAAAAAAAACAAGATAGTATCGCTTTATCATCAACGTACAAATGCTGAGCTTTCTCTTCTCGTCACGACGAACGGCTTTGTCATATCCGTTCACTATTGGTCTCCGCTCGCGTCCGCCATCAACAATGCATTGCATGATTGTCTCGCAGAGGCTGTTATGTCGTGTGTCGTGTGACGTGGCCGACCCAGGCATCTTCCGACACTTAATAATCGCAAGGAGAGATTCCTATCGGCCCAAGAGACTTTTGACCTAGTCACTGGTTTTGTGCTCACAGTAAATTCTTAAACACTGGACGATTCTTCATGCTTTGATCGTTTATTGGTTTGGTTCGGTTCGTTTTGTTTTGCAACATATCAACTTCAGTAGGTTATTTAATGCAGACAAGATTTTTACGATAGATTTGTTTGAATAGAAAATGTATTCTTTGTAAGAAATCAACTTATAGATCTGGCCTCATTGACGTATTTTTGTAAAGATGGTTTTCTCAAGAGTCATATGTATTAATGGTATATTTAATTTTTTCTTAAATAATATATTGCTGTTAATATTTGTGTTCTTCAAAAATATGTTATTAGTATTTTTTTTCATAAATGTATTGCTGGTAATATTTGTGTTCTTCAAAAATATGTTATTAGTATTTTTTTCATAAATGTATTGCTGGTAATATTTGTGTTCTTCAAAAATATGTTATTAGTATTTTTTTCATAAATGTATTGCTGGTAATATTTGTGTTCTTCAAAAATATGTTATTAGTATTTTTTTCATAAATGTATTGCTGGTAATATTTTCTTCTTCCAAAATGTATTGCTGTAATTTTCCCTATAAAAATATATTTTTTGTTTTGACCCCAGTTTGGAGGTTAACAGTTTGCCGATAGTTGGGACCCTAACAGGTGCTACCAACTCGGGGCAGGGTGGAGCTTGGAACAACAACAATTAAGAACTGGTTCCATGCTCCTCAAAACTTCCCGATTAGAGCAGTTTATCACCAAACCCAGGATACGAATATAGCTTATCATCATATCCAGGATGCTTCATTGGAGAGAGAAGGTTACCTCTCTGCAAATATGCAGTCAGCGTATTCTGACGTCCCAGCCGACAGAACAGCCGACTATTGGTATTGCTTTCACTGCAGTTCTCTAGTGGAACACATAAACTGGGAAGAAGTTCAGATAATTCTAGGAAGCACGTGATTTTGTTTTTTTGTTTTTCCGCCATGCTTCAGCTTTTATTTATTTGAACGAGTTCTGATATTTCCGAGTCTTTTAATCAAAATCGGAAACTCATGATAGTGGCAGCACATATTTGTTCAGTTTAGGAGATTGCTGGTCGATTAAAACGTTTTGCGCCATGGCTAGGCGTCCTGAGCAGTAGACCACTCGCAACTTACTGTTTTGTCCTGTAAAGTGCATTCTGCGTTCGCATAAGGTTGAAGAAATATCAGGGATAGTTCTTGTTGTAGAGAAACAGCCTATCCTACCCTGTAATGGATATGGTCTAGTCTATAAAAGACTGTGACTAGGAGCATACGTCAGCATTCGTCACTAGACGAATCTATAACACTGTCAACTCTCTGCCTTCGGGTGGAGGGCGCTCTCTGCTTCCGAGCAGAGAGCAATAACCCAGTCGTGGTTCCGCCGAAGGGTAGATCCACGACTGGGGAAAAATAGACAGAGATTTTTTGGCCCAGCTATATGGCCGGGAATACCCACTATAAAATGACCATGTGTCACATCTGGCCTTGCGTGGGATGGCTAGTAAACACAATTCGTCACTAGACGAATCTATAACACAGCTCTCTGCCTTCGGGTGGAGGGCGCTCTCTGCTTCCGAGCAGAGAGCAATAACCCAGTCGTGGTTCCGCCGAATGGTAGAAGCACGACTGGGGAATATAGCCCGGAAAGCCCAGTTATAAACTGACCATGTGTCATATGTTGCCCTTAATGGGAGGGACAGCTAAATAATGTATTCGTCACTAGACGGGCAACGCTCGCAGTTGACAGCTTTATGCACTGTCAAGCCCTCTGTCTTCGGGCGGAGAGGATTGACCCAGTCGTGACTACGCCGAAGGGTGGAGTCACGACTGGGGTAAATTAGACAAAAATTTTTGGCCGGGCTATATGGCCCGGAGGATCCCACTTTAAAAAGGCCTTGTGCCACATTTTGCCTTTAGTGGGAAGGCGAATAAATATTCATACGTCACTAGACAGAAGCATACGTCACTAGACGGACGCATGCGTCATAGGCGGAGACATTTGCTATTTGATTGTTATTTCTGTTACTATTCGTTGATTGTTCTTGTACGTCTTTTGGTTTATTGTACTGTTGTATAATAAATCTCTTCTAATCTATCTTCAGTGTTAAGCATTATTCTTACACTATTCTTTTGCCTGTTATTCCTTCCCGGGATGTAACAGTTCCATAGAGTTCTGATTTTATTGGATGTTGTCACAAAGAGATAGTTCTCAGCATCCGAGTGACGGCTCCATCATGACGGCTCCATCATTCATACACTCAGAGATTTTAATTAATGTCCAGACATTGACATTGCATCCTCTTTTAGATTAACAGCAGGCAGATTTGATCGAAATTATTAGGTTAGACAGAAATTATTAGGTTAGACAGAAATTATTAGGTTAGACAGAAATTATTAGGTTAGACAGAAATTATTAGGTTAGACAGAATTCCTCACTCACTTACAAAACGGAAAGAAAACAACAAATCTTGATGTTTGCGTGGTGGAATTTGCAGGGAGTACTGATCTTGTTCCTCATGGTTGCATCATCAAATAGTTAGATGGCGTGTATGTCAAACTAAATAAGGAGTATCCTGCTTTGGTCGATCAAGGTCGAGCTTTGTTTCAACAGGACAATGCGAGGCCATACTCTGCAAGGTTGGCTAAAAAAAAGGTTCAAACAGATGGACGGTGTGGAGATTCTTCTACATCTTCCATTCAGTCCCGATGTTGCTCCGGGTGATTATGGCCTATTCCGATCAATAGCACATTTCCTCAGTTGACTAAGTAGAAGATGCAGCCGACAAGTCTACTATTACAGCTTCTTTATTCGCACTTCCCGCCTGTGGAACTCCCTTCCATATACATTCCGCTCAATAGCACATTTCCTCAGTTGACTAAGTAGAAGATGCAGCCGACAAGTCTACTATATCAGCTTCTTTATTCGCACTTCCCGCCTGTGGAACTCCCTTCCATATACATTCCGCTCAATAGCACATTTCCTCAGTTGACTAAGTAGAAGATGCAGCCGACAAGTCTACTATATCAGCTTCTTTTCTCGCACTTCCCGCCTATGGAACTCCCTTCCGTATACTTACTTTCCTGGCGGCTATAACCTCTAGGAATTTAAATGCAATGTCAATTCCTTTCTTATCCACTTGACTCCAATCCATCCAACATCAACCCGCATATATTGTTCTTTTCCTTTCTCTCTAACTTCGCAACTGTCTTCGCTCCTGTGTTCCCATCCATCTCTTATCCTTTCTCTGACACCCCCTGTAACTCTTTCGTCTTTCTCTTCCCTCTCCTCCTGCCCAAACATTTATTCTTATGCAGTCCTTAGTGGCGGTACCGCCTTGCTTGGTGGAACGATTAAAAAAATTAGTTCAAACAGGTGGACGGTGTTTAGATTCTTCTACGTCTACCTTTCAATCCCGATGCTGCTTCGACTGACGATGGCCGGAATAGTTCAATGGCACACTGCCTCTGCAACTAGGGATTCAACACTTTTGATGATGTAAAGGAAGCTCGTTTACAGTTTTTTTAAAAATATTTATTCAGTCAGCAGGCCGGTATCTAGAACAGATTCGGATGCAGGCTGATCATTGACAGAAGATCATCAAAAATAATGGTTGTTTTGTTTTTATGGCATATCGACCTCGGCGGGTCACTTATTGCCAACTAAATTTTTATTTATTTTATTGCTGGCAATACCTTTTTCTTTCAACAATTTATTGTTTTTTCATAGAAGTTTTTGTGTCTAGTAATACTTTTTTCTTTTCGAGTATCAAGATTCATTGGGATTTGTTTAAGGACAGGGTCCCTAAGTCCTAACCTGTTATTTAATCCATAACTGGAGGGAAGGACGGATTAATACCTTTCCCAAGGGTACCAATGCATAAGTGAATGCAGGGTATTCAACTGGAATTTGAACTCGGCTCACCGATTTCTCTTTCCGAGCCAATATCCACTGCACCACAACGCACATCCGTCACTAAACGCTTACAGCACCTGGCATTCCCAAGCGGTCACCCATCTAAGTGCTGACCAGGCTCAACCTTGCTTAATTTCGGTGACTGAGCGAGAACCGGTGTATTCAACGTGATACGGCCGTATGCCCAAAAATAATGGAATTTTATTTTGAAGAATAAATGTTGGTCTTGCTCTATAAAATTTTGTTAATTTTTTTCCGTTTGAGGTGAACGTTAGTGCTTAATAGAATTCAGAACAATTAAGATGCTTCTGGCTAGATGGTACAGTGCTGATAGCAGACAAGAAAAGGAAACTACAAGACCTCCTACAGAAGGTAGCTAAACAGAGTGAAAAGAAAAGACTAGAAATAAACTGCAAGAAAACCGAATGCATGTTCATCAGTAAAAAGAGCAGCCCAAAATGCCAAATACAGGTGGGGGATACTAAAATCAAGCAGGTACAACAATTTAACTATCTGGGAACAGTTCTAACAGAAGACGGAAAGTGCAACACAGAGATCCAAAGGTGAATTGGCATGGCGAAGGACGCGTTCCTGAAGTTGAGTAGAGTATTAAGAGACAGGAAAATTTCGCTAGAAACAAAGAGAGTACTGGATTGCAGGAAAAGACAGCTAAAGTTCCTGGGACCTGCAATGAAGAAGGGGTGTTTGAAGAACCTGATACCAACAGGCCAGTTAGAGGGAAGAAGAGACAGGGGAAAGCAGCGGATAACATATTTGAAGGGCCTGATTAGGTGGATGATAGAACGGGGGTTGCGTGTTGTAACAGGAGAAAGCCTGCTAAGAGCCACTAGGAATAAGGAGACGTGGAAAGCCATAATCGCCTAAGTCATGAAAAAACAAGGCACATAGAAGAAGTACAAATTTATGACCCTTTTATTTATTGCCATACATAATACACGCTTGGGAGACCTGCTCTCTTTAGATCCATGACTGACTATTCAAACCATAGCTGAAGTGAGAAATGACGGGTTCATACTTTCCTAAATGTATCTATCTAAACTTATTTATAAATGGAACTTTGTCTCTGTGTGTGTATGTGTGTGTGTATGTGTCCGTTACCTATAGAATCCGAAACGGCTGAACCAATTTTCTTGAAAATTTACACAGTTGTATTATAAGCGTCTGCGAGTGTTCTTAGCTAGGTTTTGTGTCGTGGTACTCCCGACACAAGACCTTATCGAAAATCGATAATCGAAAAAATTGGGTTATAAAAGGAGTGGCCCGATTTTAATCAAATTTCATACACTCATAGACAAAGACATAAGAAACGATATTCAGAAGTTTCAAGTTTGCAGTTCTTACAATAGTGCAGAAAATCGATAAAATATATATATATACATATATATATATATAAAGGCAAGATGTTTGTGTGTGTGTCTGTTTATCTGCCTGTATGTTTGTATTTTTTTCAGCCCTTTTATTTTATTTTTTGCTTCGAGTTTGGCTCTAAGTAGATATAATTGTAGTTCTTAGTCTCAGCCATGATACCATTTACTCAGAGGACTTATTTAGTCTCCAAAACTCAGTTTTGCGACGGAAAAAACTTATTTGATATCGATACCAGGAAATCAAAATTTGACTTACACCCATTCAACGCCGGGCTACACTGCTACTTTACGCATAAGTGAATGCAACAAATTCAATCGAATTCTAACTTCGATCGGAGCCGATATCCACTGCACCACAACGCACATCCTGGTCTTTTAATCTGACTTGCACATATTTTTTACCCTGTTCTTGCGTTTTGCCTATTGCAAACTTGGTCAATTCTGTTTGCTGGAAAATACTGTCACTTATTTTTCATCTGACCATGAATACTCACTCCACAAGGCCGCGTGCAAATCGTGTAACTCATTCTATGGGATGCTAGTTCATAATTTGCCAGAAGCATCTTAATTGTTCTGAATTCTATTAAGCACTAACGTTCACCTCTATTGACATGATTCGAGAACCTCTCAAGGTAGAGTGTTACTGTTGAAATGGTTAGGATGAATAGAGGGTGGGGTATGAATGAGAGGGGTGAATGTTAGGAATTGAAGATGATGAAAGTCAAAAATGATATCAGCGGAAATCATTTTTAAAGCAAAAACGTAAATAAATAAATATATAAAAAATAAAAGAAATAAAGAAAAATGGATAACGATGACTGGATTAAGCAAAATTCGTCATGCAAAACACAACTTATAGTACCATAGTGATGTCGTCGACAGAATGGCGTGGCTCAAGTTAGCAAAAATCTAATAGGATTACCGATAAGAACTCCGGTTGGCCCATATCTCTTTCCGGTGTGTACGCCGTGTAACGGTTAGCAGTGGTTCCCGAACGGTCCGGAACGCTTCATAGGTGTGGCGGAAGAGGATAGCACGTGAGGTGAAATAAAAGATAATCAAAGCTTTAGAAGCATTCATATGCTAAAAATAAATATGATTTCAAAATTTAAAATATTATTATGGATTACTTATAATTGCATGCATGAGTCCCAGTATAAATAGTTTTAAATAATTAGTGACCAATTTTATCATTGTGATATCTTTGCAATATAACAATTATTACGAATATAGAAAATAGGTTCCGCAAATTAGAGGAGAGCGTTATCAATGATAATATTCTGATTTCGAATTCGCGGTTATTTGCCTTTACCTCCCCCTTTGGACCTTCTTCGTCGTAGGACTGATCGAGCCTTTTCATTTGGGACTTTCCTTCACTTGAGCCTGTGTATTTTTATGTACAGTTTATCACATTAAATTTTGGGAAGCGCGGGCAAATTTCCATTCCGAAAATGCGGCCCAGATAAAAAAAAAAAAGAAGGAAAATTAGCGTGGCGATTTCAATTTCGGCGAGAGTTTTCTACTTTCCTTTTCAAGGGATTAAGCCATCTCTTCTCCTTTGAGCTACGGGTTAAATAGCAGGACAAATTGTGTTCTATAGCTTTAGTTAGCAACCGCAATAAGTAATGCCAATCTACAGTGCGAAAATCTGCGTAGTCAGTCATGGATCTCAAAAGACATGATTGGCACTTAACTGACTGGAGATAATAGTTGGAAACATAATTAAAGCTTTTACTGGACATGAAGTGGGGGCAGGTTCTCTATTGTTATGAAGTAATAAACTGATCCCCTACTAATTACTACTTTTAAATATAATATAATATAATATAATATAATATAATATAATCAATCTTCCTCGAGCTCTGTGGTAAAAGGCAGGATAGATTGGGTTCTCTAGCCTTGGTTGGCAATCAGTGTACAGCATAAAGTAATACAAGCCTACAGCGAGAAAATCTTCTGTCCAGTCATGTTTTTGCCAGACATGTCTAATTGTGTATCACACATGTAACTTAAGTGGCTGAACAGTAACATGGCAAAACATTCACAAACTAAGAATTGCGGATTACACAGAAAAGCAGGTTAGGAGAGGAGAACGAAATTTTCTAACTTCAAGACAAGACAGACGGGGACTGAGTCAGATGAAACGAAGAACCGGCCTATTTTATTGGCTAGGAAAAAAAAATCCAGCATGCAATTCTGTGCATTTCTATAATTTGGGGAGAGGAAAGTGTTTTGTCCTCATCTTTGTTGTTGTTATCCGAATGATTCGGCCGTTGTGTTCTGCGGTTTTTATCAGGTATATGATGATCAGGGTAACGTACAGGGGATCCCGAAATAAACACTTTGTTTTGCAGGGGGTCGAAGACTGGAAGGCACAACAATCAAAACGTTGTCATAGCAACAACAAAGATGAGGGCAGTAGTCTACATGTAAATAATGTAATGGTAATTCTTCATCCCAGAAATTCAAAGATTCACTTTGATTAAACAAACAAACAAACCGAAAAGAATGTTTATAATATTTACATTATTCGGACTATTGACCTCATCTTTGTTTCGGCCATTATACGCTCCGGCCTTCTTCAGGTGCTAGGAATTTCGAACCGAACCCATTATTACAATCACTGGGGTATATAAACTCCTTTCCATGCGTAAAGTCTCGATTAGAAGTCATGAATTATCTCCCTCGTACAAATGGCAACAAAAATGAGGACAATAGTCCGAATAATGTAAATACGTCATCTCAGAAATATTAACAAATACGAAAAGAATGTGTTACGTCAAAGCATGCCAGTAAAACAGATTTCCTTAACGAGAGGCTATCAAATCTGTTCAACTTACTATATTAACGCCTATCGTAACATCTGGTATTTATTATAAAAAATAAATAAATAAATAAATTACTTAATTTAAAAAAAACTAATTATAGACTTTTAAAAAATTCAGTAGCCTTCTGAAATTATTCGATAGATTATAGGCATAAAAAACCCGATTATTAATTATAACTATATAATCCGATTATTGAATATATGTCTATAAAAATCTGGTATTAATTATAAACTTCTAAAAAACCAGTATTAATTTTAGGTTTATAAAAAAAAATCTAATAATGATTATAGATTCTAAAAAATCGGTATTATTAATCATAAATTTACAAAAATCCAGTGTTAATTATAGACTTTTAAAGATTTGGTATCAGATTTATAAAAATCTGCTATTAATTGTAGGTTCTAAAAAATTGATATATAGGTTTATAAACATCTGGTAATAATTTTAGTTTATGTAAAAATCTAGTATTAATTATAGGTTTGTAAAAATCTGCAATTAATTATAGATTCTAAAAAAAATAGTGTCATTAATTAAAGATTAATAAAATATCCAGTATTAATCATAGGTTAATATAACTCTAGTATTAATTATATTCTTCTACAAACTGCTATTATTTATAGATTTATAAACATCCAGTATTAATGATCGGTAGTATAAATCAGGTATTAATTATATTCTCCAAGAAGCTTCTATTAATTATAGATTTACAAAATCTGCTATTAGTTATAGATACTAAAGATTTGCTATAATTGGTTATAGGTTTATAAAAACCAGCTATTAATTATAGATTTATAAAATCTGCTATTAGTTATAGGTTCTAAAAATTTGTTTTTAATAATTATTTGTTTATAAAAATCCAGTAATTAAAGACTTCTAAAAATTTGCTACTATTAATTATAGATTTATAAAAATTCAGTATCAATTTTATGTTTGTAAAAGTCTCATATTAATTGTAGGCTTCTAAAAATATTTTAAAAATCTAGTATAAATCATAAGGTTATAAAAAGTGGTACAAATTATAGAATTTTATCTAAACTTATTTATCAATGGAAGTGCAGAAAATCGATAATATATATATATATATATATATATATATATATATATATATATAAAAGGCAAGATGTTTGTGTGTGTGTCTGTTTATCTGCCTGTATGTCTGAATTTTTTTCAGCCCTCTTATTTTAGTTTTGCTTCGGGTTTGACTCAAAGTAAGTATAATTGTAGTTCTTAGTCTCAGCCATGATACCATTTACTCAGAGGACTTATTTAGCCTTAAAAATTCAGTTTACGACGAAAAAACTTATTTGATATCGATAGCAGGAAATCAAAATTTGACTTACATCCATTCATTTTTCTTTCAGTCTACGGTTTCACTTTAACTGGAAACAATTATTGCTTTTTAGTCTTTCGTGTCAACGTCTAAAGAGTCTGAGCTCCAGGACCATGGATTGGTTTTAAAGCTTTCATTACACCCGAGCAATGCCGGGCTATACTGCTAGTTAGTTATAGCTTTCGATAAAAATGTGTTATTAATACTAGGTTACAAATACCCATACTTATATATAGGCTTGGAAAATTCAATTTTATTTATAGAAAACTAAAACAAATCTTGTATCTAATATAGGCTTCTAAAAGTCTGGTAAGAACTATAAGTTTCTAAAATATATTTCTTTTAAATTCCGTTATTAATTATAGTTCCCTATAAAAATCTATTGAATAGAGGCTTATGAATATGTATGATTAGTTATAGGATCGTGAAAGATCTAATGTTAATTATAGATGTCTAAAAACAAATCTGGTATTCATTATAGATTTCTACCATTTTGGGAACGGACTATGGGCATTAATGGTTAAACAAAACCAACCAAAGCAAAGATAAAGTTTGGGACTCGTCAAAACATTCCAGGAGTATAGATTTACCTGACACGTTTGGACTCGAATGAGGCGATCCAGAGTTTGAAAGTGCCATTGTTAATAAGTCTGTTAGATATCTGGAAGTAATAGAAATCTCATGGTTCAGAGAGCTGCTTAGAGTCTCAGATTCTGTTGGAAGAACTTTGGCAATACTCCAGAGAAACGGTTGAATCTGCTGACTAAACTTATCACAGAATGTTAGACATTGTAAATAAAAGATCTCTGGAGTGAATTCAATGGAAATCAAAATATTTGCTTATTATATATCCGGCTGCTAGTTACACAAAGTCGCAATATATATATATATATAACGAGTTAGTACAATTAAAAACAGAGTATCTACTGAAATACGGGTATGTATTAAAAATAATGTTCAAACAAATGAATATATATATATATATATATATATATATATATATATATAGAGAGAGAGAGAGAGAGAGAGAGAGAGAGAGAGTTAGTACAATTAAAAACAGAGTATCTACTGAAATACGGGTATCTATTAAAAATAATGTTCAAACAAATGAATATATATATATATATATATTCATTTGTTTGAACATTATTTTTTAATGAAAATTAAATTTTTAATTGTATCTATTCAAATACGAGTATCTACCAAAAATAATGTTCAAACAAATAAATCAAAATAAGTCGGCTGTTAATCTATTTCGTAAGTCTACGGAACATTTCGTAAATGTACATATTGTCCTGCATCAATAGCACAGCTCAGAGTTTCAGGCATATTACAATTATACTAACAATTATATTATCATATTACAATTATATTATCAGTTTGTTATATGCATTTGATGATTGCATAAAACTCAGTGTGGTGCCATCGACGTAGAACAATAAGTACAATTATTAGGTCACCTCAGTTTTTTTTTTTAAGAAATAATGTATTTCATACTATTTTTAGTATTTATTTCCAAGTGGATAATTCTATTAATTTTGTGTAGGATCCGTTCGTACCGTCTGATATATTATTTAATGAAACCTGCATTAATGAAAAAATGCTGCCAAAATACACACAATATATATATATATATATATACTCTGCTATATATATCACTCGCACACTTTACTTTGGACAGAGAAAAGCAGTGATTAACCTACCCGGCGTGCTTCTCTAAATGGTTGGCAGATTTGGGATTAGCGGTGATAGCAAAAAAATAAAAAAGAAAAAAATAACTTCGGAAGTTGCGGAGAGCAATCACCCATGTCCGGGAGGGTCATGCATATCAGATTTTGACCAGATTTTTTCGTTTATCTCTCTTTCTCTGTCTCTTTCTCACACACACGGTCATTAAGTAAAGTGCCATACATGATACACGCTTGGACGAACATGTCTCGAAAGAGACATGACTGACTGGGCAGAATATTATCCCGCAGTAGGTTGCCATTACTTTCTGCGGTAGAGTGCTTGCCAACCAGGGCTATAGAATCTAATCTCTCCTGTTATTTAACCTATAACAGAAGGGAAGAGATTTTTTTTTTAATCACTTCACCCCAAGCAAGGCATTCCACTGATAAATAGAAAGAGTGGTTAGATATAAGAAATGTCAGAAGTGGGTGATAGATAGTTGGGTGGGTGGGAAGAGTGGGTTAGGAGGTGTCTATTGATCTTACATTTAAACTCCTGGAGATTGTAGCCGTCGGGGAAGCAGTCTTGTGGAAGGGAATTCCACAGTGCGAGAAAAGAAACTGTTAGAGTAGAAGTTGCGGTTGCATTTTATCGGTTTCACTGTAAAAGGGTGGGATCTAGTTGTTAATCTAGCATCTCGCGTAAATTCGAACCTAGGGGGGCACCAGTGATCTAAGTTCATCGGAGCAGAAGCCGTGAAAGTATTTATAGAAGAGACACAGGGAAGCCACTTCACGCCGATGGATTAATACTTTTCCCAAGGGTATTTGCGCGTAAGTGAATGAAAATAATTCAACTGGAATTCGAACTCGGCTCCCCCGATTTGTCGTTCCGAGACGATATCCACTGCACCACAACAAACATCCACAATTTATTTAAAAATACACACAATTTATTTGAAAAAAAAAAATCCTCTTGTCAGAATTTGTGGGATAAGGAATTGTTATTATTTGCATTATTTCTTTTTTATTATGCATATTATTTATTATGCATTATTTCTTTTTAAGAATCTACAAACAGCCTCTTCGAGCTCATTCACCTACTCGCAAATACCCTTAGTAAAGGTATTGATCCGTCTCGTTTCCCTTCATCTATGGGTTAAATTAGCAGAGTAGATCGGGTTCTATAGCCAGTCTACCGCAGAAAATAATGGCAGCTTAATGCGAGAAAATCTTCTGCCCGGTTAGTCGCGTCTCTTTCGAGATAGCATCTGTTAGAATCCTAGCTATGGTTAGATAGTGAACCTTCAAAATACTATAAAAATAAAAAAAATTTAAAGAAATCTCAGCAATTAGAAGTTAGCAAAAGAAAGTGAAAAGAAAGCACTGAGCATAAGCCTCAAGAAAACTGAATGTGTGGTCATCAGCAAAAAGAGGAGACCAATATGTCACCTGCAATTCGGATAATCTAAAATAAAACAAGTAAAAAATTAAAATACGTGGAAAGCGTTTTGACTGAGGAGGAAAGTGCGACATGGAGATCCAAAGACGCAATGGCATGGCCAAAGACGCATTTCAGAAGCTAACCAGATTACCGAAAGACAGGAAAATCTCATTAGAAACAAAGAAAAGAATGCTGGATTGCTATGTGATACCTGTTCTTCTGTATGGAAGTGAATGCTGGACGATCTCATCCACAATGAAGGAGGGGCTTGAGGTAGCAGAAATGTGGTTTTACAGAAGGATGCTGAGGATACTATGGACGGAGCAAGTGTGCAACAATGAGGTGTTGGAAAGGATGCAAACGAGAAGAAAACTGATATAGGAAGAGAGAAATGAGATTCTTGGGATACGTAGTGAGGAAGGATGGCCTGGAGAACTTGATATTCACAGGCCGGATGAATGGAAGGAGCGACAGGAAAAGAAGCAGAACGAGACGTACTTGTTAGGTCTGAGCAAATGGTTGACGGAGCGGAGTTTAGAAAAGATATCAAGAGAAACATTTTTGAGAGCGACATGAAACAGAGCCAAGTGGAAGTCAATGATCGCCTACGTCCTGAAGGATACGACACATGAAGAAGAAGAAGAAGAAGAAGAAGAAGAAGAAGATATACAGGGTGCGATGCGTAAATTATCGTCATTTTATATTTTCAATTTCGTACACTGATTGACTAATTTTGTCGACTGAGATCAGTTGGACACCGTCGGTGAGAAAAAGAGCACCATGACTCAATTCACGCCGCCAGAAATTTGAAAATGGCATGTTGTACTGCTTGGCACTCGTGCCGGAAGATCCAATACGAATATTTAAGTATGCTTGCGTTTCAAACTTATGAAAGTGCTGAAGATTCAGAAAGAGTTAGAGGATATATTCGTTTGACATCGTAGTGTTTGGAGTGATCACTAGTGGTGGCGACGTTATGCTTTCAGCCCTCAGACTCAACACGGAGTTCTATATCAAGCGCTTTGAAGAGGTAGGGCTGACCTGGGTCAAGTGGGTAGCTGCTGGAAGACCCTACGTCTGTTAACAGGACTCTGCACCATGTCACGCAAAAAAGGAGAACCCAGTAATGGCCGTCATACAATTTCTGTGACCACATCAGCTCTTACAGTTGGCAACCTAACTACCCAGACTGCAAACCCCGTGATTATTTTTTTTATTATAGCGCAGTTAAGCGCGAGACCAATAAATTTTATTGTAACACCAAAGATGAACTGAAGGCAATGATTATGACAGCGGAGACTGCCCAGAAGAGATGCAAGAGATTCCAAAGTCGTCTGGAGGCTATGGCTGAAGCCAATGACAATTTTATTGAATGCAATTACTCTTTAGTATTTCAAGATATTTTTACGTAATTCTGGTAAATATATCTGTTAAATAAAGAGGTCAGTGTTATTTTCATAATTGTGTAATTTAGACGACAATTCATCCATCGCACTCAGTATAGTAAAATTACTAACAACACCTACCTATAGTGGACTGACCAACAAATTCATATGTGTAGTAGAATGGGAACCTCGAGGTGATGTAATGGTTAGCAAGATTGTCTCACTAGAATCGTTACAATTGAGTAGCGATTTCGATCCTCACTGGGTGTCTCTTACTTTTGGCCTTGGGCCACATCTAAGTTACGCTTGGAAAATCACCATATTTATAGTAGAATGACAAACATTACATTTTATAGTAAAATGACCAATACATTTTATCAGGTAGTTAAAGTTTGAATTGCGTTCAAAAATATATTTAGCTGAAGCCATAAAATGTGCCATTAAATAACCCATATAGATGTTGATATGATGCTAAACAAAATCAACCAACGAAACCACAACATCAAAGCACTCTTTAGGTGCTAGGATTTTCGAACCAAACCCTTCATATGAACTTCATTTCTTGCGTAGTAGTGCCTCTTCTGGTAGTCATGAGTTATCTCCCTCTAACCCTGTAAGTTACTTGTTCACCACTGCTGTAGCCTGTTATTGAACACGCAACTCTTTGGGTCAAGTCACAGGAACTAACCATCTATATCCACTGGGCCATGTGTCTACCAAAGATATCCGAATAATGTAAATACTACCTTACAATTTCTTAAAGAAATCAAACTGTAATTCAAAAGATAACTTCAACAAAACAACACCATAAAACATATCACCGCCTCTAGTAATTATGGCAACACAAAATGTATATGCACAAAAGCTGAGTATCATGTACCATGTATTCAGTTGTGAAAGTAGAATAACATTTTTATTACTTCAAAGCTCCCAAGAGAATTGAATTTCAGTATTAAATGACCCATATACCATTAAACAAACAAATCAAACATATCTTACTGTGATTATATATACATATATATATATATTCATCCGCAGACAGATCTGTTTCGCTGTATCACAGCCCATCAGTACGGTTAGACATCCGATCGGTTTTTACCCAAGGTTAAAACCCGACCGAATTGGCGTCAGTCGGCGGTTCTACCTCTGAGCTATGGGCGCTCGGTAGAAGGAGGCAGACTTTTGCGTGTAATAAATCATGTATACACACACCAATAGCTGATGTTCTAATTCATTACCGAATGAACAATACGTAGATGCTAGAGCAGCTACTGTTTTTTCAAAGTCTACCATTTTTCCAGAGTGCTCAATCAGTGTAATTTCATGTTCTAATTCATAATATATATATATATATATATATATATATATATATATATATATATATATTGTCATCCGCAGGCAGATCTGTTTCGCTGTATCACAGCTCATCAGTACGGTCAGACTCCGATTGCTACACAACCCAGGCTCGAAACCCGATCGATTTGACGTCAGTCGGCGACTCAACCCCGTTCGGTGGAAGAAGGCAGTCTTTTTAGCGCATATCATAATCTCATGTTTATAATTGTTCTCAGGTCTACCCTTCCGGCAGCCATGTTTCTGATCAGGAGATTAAAGATTTTAGTAATGTAGAAATGTTTTCCAACTGCCGTTGTTCTCAGGTTCACCTTGACCTGCGGTGGTAGCACCTTAGGGCCCCATCTATGTTCAGATAATGAACCGCCCCAAATAAAAAGAAAACACTATGAAAGTATACAAAAATATTTTTCTAATAAAAAGTACCAGCAATCTATTTCTATAAAAAAAACTAATAATATCTCTTTATTTTAAATAAATATCTCTTTATAAATTATGTATTGTAAATAAATTATGTTTTGTAAATAAATATCTCTTTATTGTAAAATTATTAGAAATGTATTTCTCAATATGAAAGAACTTTCATCATTAATATCCTATAATTTCTTATATAACTTCTAACAAAACTACAATGTAAAGCACTTATCACTACCTCTAGTAATGATGTCCACACAAACATGTATATGCACAAAAGCTGAGTATCATCTACCATGTATTCAATTGTGAAAGCAGAATAATGTATATCAGATTTTTATTACTTAAAAATTCATAAGAAAATTACATTTCAGCATTAGATGACCCATAGGGAGTTGATATGCCGTGAAACGAACAGCTCAGAACAAGCAATATTAATTATTGATTTGAGAAAGCTTTTCCATATAGTACTTCCATATAGCACTTCCATATTAAATAACTCTGAATGAGTTGGGCGTAACATGACATCCATATAAAAGCCTTGATTTGAGTGGTGGTGGGGTTTTTGAAGAACATGGTTCGATGTTTTCTGGCTTTTATGATTTTGCAGCAGTCTGTGGTGTTTGGGGAAACTACCTCTAGTGCAGTCTGTTTTATGTGTTATTACTTTATCACTGATACTGTATTCGTTCATGCACTTCGACATAGTATAATGGTTAGCAAGCTTGCTTCGCTAGATCAGTTCCGATTAAGAAATGAGTTCGATTCTCACCGGGCACTCCGTATTTTTGCCATATCTAAGCTACGCTGAATAAATCACTATAGTAAATTTCTTGTAACTGAGTCATGCTCCACACTATTTTAAATGTTTTTGTACTAATTCAATATCCTGAATTGTTATGATGAGTTTTCACTGTGTTTTTCTTCTATAAATAATATAATAATTCTATTTTTTCTGTAAATAATATGGTAATTCTTCTTTGGGACCGAGACTGAAGCGCAGTACTAGATTAGCAGTAAGGTCTCATCATTTGACAGTTGAAACGACTAGCTGTGACCGTAGGTTCTATATTTGTAGTTTTCTATAACATCACTCTTTTTTTTAATGTTCTTCCGGTTTCTTTCTTTCTTTCCAATCTAATTTGTTTTTCAAAAATTTATGTGCAATGCTAACCATTCTCTTCTTAATTCTTGTTTTTTATTGTTCTCTCTTCTTAATAGTAGTTTTTCATACATTCTCTCTCACATAGTAACCCCTTTCGTCCTAGAGAAACTATTGCTTTTCTTCTCCTTTACTTTTGCTTACAGAACTCTCAGTCTCATGATTCAAAATCAACTTTGATTTTCAAATATTTAAATGTAGGTACCTCCGCAAAATCACTGAAAAAACAGCATAGTTTTATCGGCAAATTGTTAAGAGGATAGATCAAAGAATTTTTTAATTATTTTTTAAATTTCTAATTATTTCTAACACCTTCGAAATTTTTGTAGAAAGTCTTTTTTTTTTTACGTCAGTGCATTTTGTTTACTGGAGATGTAAATTTAATGTCTTGACTTTCAATTAAAGCCTATTTATTTTACAAATTTCATTTTAAAATCCGGTATCGAAAATTTATACTGAAAAGTGGAGGTACCTATTTAAATGCAATGTCAATGGTTATCTTCTGTCTTCTTAATTCTTGTTTTTTTATGGTCCTCTTGGCTTAATAATAGTTTTTTTTTCATATTCTTCAATAATCAGTAACCTCTTTGTATTCTAGTTGTCTTTTTACCTTGCTTAGAGGGAAATGATTAACAATTTTCATTTTACTTTCATTTTCCATTTCACTGACGCAGGCGTTAAAAATGATATCGTCTCCTCTGTTTTATTTTCTTTATTTTTGCACCTCGACATTGTGTAATTCCTAGCGAACTTGTCTCGCTAGAATCATTAAAATTGAGTTGTGAGTTCAAACCTCACTGGGTGATCCATACTTTTGACGTTTTGCCACATATAAGCTGCGTTTAGAAAATTATATTTCTTTCTTTCCCTTTCTTTTCTCTAAAACAAAACTGCGTCTTTAATATATCCTTCTTTCCATTTTTCAGTTCTGGTAGACCTGTAATACCTTGCCTGTCCCCACAGGTAACGTATTACAGGTCCCCACCCTTGCAAATTCCACTGTTTATCTGAAGTAATAAAAGCACAACAAGTAGCATCATAATGCGATAATAAAATATCTCCACATTGAAAAAGGAAGTTTCTTCTTATTATTATTCTTCTTCTATGTGCCCTGTCCCTTCAGGACGTAGGCGATCATGTCTCTCCACGTATCCCTATCCCTTGTGGCTCTTAGTATGTTTGCTCCTGTTGTTCCTGGCAACCCCCGTTCCGTCATCCACCTGATCAGGCCCTGCAAATATGTTATCCGCTGCCTTCCTCTGTCTCTCCTTCCTTCTATCTGACCAGTCAGTATCAGGTTTTCCAGGCTCTCCTTCCTCATTGCATGACCCAGGAACTTCAGTTGTCTCTTCCTGATGCTCAGCATCAATTTCCTTTTTGTTGCCATCCTTTCTAACACCTCGTCGTTGCTTGTATGCTCAGTCCACGATATCCGTAGCATCCTTCTGTAGAACCACATTTCGGCCGCTTCCAGTTTTGTCCTCATTTTCGATGATATTGTCCAGCATTCACTGCCGTATTGAAGAACTGATATCACGTAGCAGTCTAGCACTCTTTTCTTCGTTTCTATTGAGATTTTCCTGTGTGTTAGTATTTTGCTCATCTTCTGGAACACGTCCTTTGCCATGCCAATTCGCCTTCGGATCTCCGTGTCGCACTTTCCATCTCCATCTCCCCATTCCATTATGAATTACCATTCAGTGGTTTCTTTGAAGTATAAAATTGATCATTTTGCAAAAAAAAAAAAAAAAGAAAAAAGACAAACAAACAAACAAACAAACGAAGTAATTATAGAATCCATAATTTTAAAACACTAGCAGTATAGCCCGGCGTTGCTCGGGTGTAATGAAAGCTTTAAAACTAAAATCCATGGTCCTGGAACTCAGACTTTTTGGACGTTGGCACGAAAGACAAAAAAAAGATAGTTGTTTCCAATTAAAGCGAAACCGTAGACTGAAAGAAAAATGAATGGATGTAAGTCAAATTTTGATTTCCTGGTATCGATATCAAATAAGTTTTTTTCATCGTAAACTGAATTTTGATGGCTAAATAAGTCCTCTGAGTAAATGGTATCATGAATGAGATTAAAAACTACAATTGTACTTATTTAGAGCCAAATCCGAAGCAAAAACTAAAATAAAAGGGCTTAATAAATACAGACATACAGGCAGATAAACAGACACAAACACAAACATATTGCCTTTTATATATACATATATATATATATATATATATATATATATATATATTATCGATTTTCTGCACTATTGTAAGAACTGCAGCCATGAAACTTCTGAATATCGTTTTTTATGTCTTTTTCTATGAGTGTATCAAATTTGATTAAAATCGGACCACTGCTTCTATAACCCGATTTTTTCGATTATCGATTTTCGATATTTATCGGGAGTACCTCGACACAAAATCTACCTAAGAACACTTGCAGACGCTTATAGTACAACTGTGGAAATTTTCAAGAAAATCCGTTCAGCCTTTTCGGAATCTATAGATAACGGACACACACACACACACACACACACACACGCACACACACAGAGACAAAGTTCCATTTATAAATTAGTTTAGATTTGCACAAATTTTAAACATATTCTTGCACCACCAACGAAAGAAGAAAAGACTCCAGAAATATTACTCGTATTCTCATTAAATCGTTTCTTGGAAGTTTAAAATTAAACATTCTATGGACCAAAAAAAGAAAAAAAAAAAAGAAAGAAAGAAAGAAAGAAAAATGAAAGAAAGAAAGAAGAAAAGTAAGAAATCTTTAATTTTAAAACTTTTGCACCAATTTTGAACGTTTATTTTACGACCACCAACAAAATAACTCTTTATTCGGTAAGGACGTTTTCAGAAAGAAATATTACACGACTTGCTATAAAGTGGATTTTGGTGGGGTGTAAATTTGAATATTTTACAAAAATAAATAAATAAAATAAAAATAAAACGTATAAATTAAAGATATGGAATCCTTAATTTTAAAACTTTTGCACAAATTTTGAAAATTCTCCCCTAACCCCCTACAAAATACGTGACATCACGCTCCTGTAAATAATTTACGTGAAAAAATTTGGTTGAGATTGCCAATATGCAATCCATACAAAACAGACAAAAAGCAAATAAACAAAATAAGATTAGTGTTATAATCTTCAGATGTTTAATAAAAATAAATTTAGAATAATATTTACGCTAATGTAATCAAATATCGATGGTCTGCCAAGAATTAGTGCTGAGTAAGCAGCGTTTTATTTACCGACTTACGATGCACATAAGACATCTTAATGTCAAAATAACTGCTTGTATTACTTAAGATAGAATCAGTTTCAAGCCGTCTACCGTTCGTATCACTGTCGGTTATTGGATTACAGGAATCAGTTGCTTGCCAAAGATATTGAATTTTACGAGTAGGTCTTAATAGATTATAAATATTGGTGATTGAAATTGACAGACACGTTGTCCAGTATTATAAAGTCTACGTTGCTGTTTGTTTATCTTTGTTGTTAGAATGATACCATGGTTCCCAACCCCGGGGTAAATTACCCCAGTGGGGTCAGTCAGTTAAGTGTCATACGTGATACACGCTTGGGCATTCATGTCTCTTTTGAGACATGACTGACTGGGCAGAAGATTATCCCGCATTGCTTTCTGCGGTAGACTGGTTGCCGACCAAGACTATAGAACCCAATCTGTCCTGTTATTTAACCCATAACTGGTAGGAATAGACGGATTTCCCAAGGGTATTTGCGCGTAAGTGAGTGCAATGAATTCAACTGGAATTCGAACTGAATTTATTGCATTCACTTATTGGATTACAGGAATCAGTTGCTTGCCAAAGATACCCAGTGGGGTAATGAGCCCATATTTTGGGGGTAATGGATGTTTGATTTGGGAAGAGGCAATCAGCTTATAATTTCACACTGTGCCACCTTTCGAATCTCTCGTCTGCAAGATATACCAACACTAGCCTACGAGCAGTATAAGTTTTCATAGGATTTTTAACCACTTATCTATGTGAACAAGCTTTTTTACTGTCCTTCGAATGAAGACCAAGAAACGTAGCAGACTCAACGTGACTATATTCACTAGCCTCCCCACAAAAGGCCGGATGTGACACATGGTCATTTTAAAGTGGGAGTTCCCGGCCATATAGCCGGGCCAAAAATATGTCTGTCTATTTTTACCGAGTCGTGGTTCTGCCCTCCGGCGGAACCACGACTGGGTTTGTGCTCTCTGCTCGGAAGCAGAGAGCGCCCTCTACCAAAGGCAGAGTGCTGACAGTGTCAACAGTAGCAGAAGCAAGTCTGCTACGCAGACTCAACGTGACAAACGATGCCCGAATCGCCCTTTCAGTCATAAAGCCAAGAATAAATAAACTGGCACTGGCACAGGCAATACAAGCTCAACATTCACATTAAGAATCACGGCTAGGTTACGGCTACTATACCTCTGATTATTATAGATTGGTACTATTGTATTGAATAATTTCCATTAACTTTGTCTGCTTTTGATGTATGAAAATACAATTACTTCTTTTCCTATATTAGGGGTGTTTGTTCATTGCGGTAATGGATAATAGTGAAATTGTATTTTCGGGTAATCGCAGCAAAATTTTGGGAACCTAAGGAATGATAAATAAATATCAAGTGGGTGTTGAAATATTGATCATTTTAGTCATGATTAAAAAATGCTGGATTGTTGCTTATTTGATTGATCATATAATCGATCGCCGATTTGCTTGGTTGGTTCAATAAGCTATCGTCAGGTTGTTTTTTTTTTTTTTTGGTCCTACAATCGATCATTGTATTATTTATATGGGCACACAAACTATCATCAGATTGCTTGGTTGGTTAGATCCATAAGTTATCGTCAAATTGCTTGGATGGCATCAGAATTGATCGTTTGATTGCGTGATTGGATCCCGCAGTCGACGTAGGAATGCTTGGATGGTCCTATAAGCGATTGTCGGAGTGCTTAGTTAATCATTCAGTCGACCCTCAGATTGCGTGGTTGAACCCGTAAACAATCATCGGAGTTCTTGGTTGGCTGTATAATCCACTGTTAGTTTGATTAGTTGGATCCATAATCGAGCTTCGGATTGATTGGTTAGTTAGAGTGATCGTCGCTTTGTTTGTTTGGTCTCACAATTGATTGTTAGATTGAGTGGTTGGGCCTCGAAGTCGATCGTATGATTACATGGGTGGTCCTACAAGCGATTATTAAGTTGTTTTGTTGGACCCATAAATTTGCGTGGTTGATCCCAAAATCGTTCATCGGATTGCATGGGTGGATCAATAATCGATCATCCAATTGCTTAGTTGGACCCACGATCGACTATCGGATTGGTTGGTTAGACCCATAAATGATCGCCAGATAATTGTAATGTGTTCTTCATAGAAGATTTCAGACGAGTGGTATCAATTCTTGCACTAAATAATCTTAGATATGAAGAAAATAGGTTACATTGTACTAATAACAGTAAAAAATCCCGAACTGACTTCAATAACCAGGGTAGCTCGTTCATCGCACCCTGTATAGTATATACATGGTGTGATGGATAAATTGTTGCCATTTTATAATTCGGGAATACACATTGTTTGCTTTTTGATTTTGTCAATTGCACAGTATAGTATGGTCAGTTGGGCACCTTATGTGAGAAAAAGAGCGTCATGACGCGATTCATTCCACCAGGAATTTGAAAACGGTATGCTGTACTGCTTGGCATTCTCACCGAAAGCACTATTACGAACACTTTATAATGTTCGAGTGTCAATCTGAAGACAGTGCAGATTGGAAAAGTCTGAATGAGTCTAATCTTGATTATGAAAGTGTTTGGAGTGATCAGTAGTGATGGCGAAGTTATGCCCCATTCATCTTTCCACTGAATACGGAGTCCTACATCAAGTGCCTTGAGAAGGTGGTGCTGACTTGAGTCAAGTGGGTAGCTGCTGGAAGACTATGACTTGCAACAAGATTCTGCACCATGCCACACACAGAGAAAAAAAACAATCATGGCTGTCAGACAATTTCTGCGATCACCACCTAACACCCCACACTACAACTCAATTGATTATTATATGCGTGGTGAAGTTAAGCGAGAGACCGACAAAACTCCATGTAACACCTACGATAAACTGAAGGCAGGGATTATGGCAGCATTCACTAACTTAAACAAGAAGATAGCAAGAAAAGATGCAGAAGAATTAGAAGCTTTCTTGGGGCCATGACTGAACCCAATGACGTTTTTATTGAATAAATTGACTCTTTAGTATTACAAGATATTTTTATGTAATTTGGGGAAATATAACTGTTAAAATAAGATGTAAGTGATATGTTTATTTCGGCCTTATTTAGACAAGAATTCATCCATTGACACTGATGTCTGTCAAAATGAGATGTCAATGTTATTTTCATGTTGGCCTCATTTAGAAGTCAATTCCTCCATCGCACCCTGTATATCTGTTAAAAAGAGATGTCAGTGTTATTTTCATTTTGGCCACATTTAGACGACAATTCATCCATCGCACACAATATAACTGTTAAAATGAGATGCCAGCGTTATTTTTATTTTGGCCTCAGTTACACGGCAATTCATCCATCGCACCCAGTATATCTGTTAAAATGAGATGCCAGCGTTATTTTTATTTTGGCCTCAGTTACACGGCAATTCATCCATCGCACCCAGTATATCTGTTAAAATGAGATGCCAGCGTTATTTTTATTTTGGCCTCAGTTACACGGCAATTCATCCATCGCACCCAGTATATCTGTTAAAATGAGATGTCAGCGTTATTTTTATTTTGGCCTCAGTTACACGGCAATTCATCCATCGCACCCAGTATATCTGTTAAAATGAGATGCCAGCGTTATTTTTATTTTGGCCTCAGTTACACGGCAATTCATCCATCGCACCCAGTATATCTGTTAAAATGAGATGTCAGCATTATTTTCATTTTGGCCTCATTTAGACGACAATTCATCCATCGCATTCTGTATATCTGTTAAAATGAGATGTCAGTTTTATTTTCATTTTGGCCTCGTTGAGACGCCAATTCATCCATCGCACACTGTACAACCGAAATATTATATGTTATCGCTTGTCGCTAACTGCATTTATATGGGAAACCACGCGGAACACGATAAATTACAATAAAAGAAAAATAAATAAACACAAGTTGAAATTTGTTAAAATCAAATTCTAAAACGATACCTTAAAGGTAAAAATAATATGATTAATGTATTTTTCTCGCCAGAATCCATCTTACATATTTATAAATCTGTGGGATGGGAAATTAAAAATTAAAATCAACCTTCTTCTTCGCTTTTACAAAAATTCACAATGACGTGTGAAATACTGGTTTTTCCGCAATAGAAAAAGGATTGACCATGTGCTTAAAGAAAAAGTCGAAACCGGATTTCACAAGTAGATGTTAAATTGATATTCTGACCAATGGAAGCGAATTGCAAGACTAAAAAAGACTTAGCGATCAAGTGCGAAAAAATCTAGATGACTATATGGCTAGATGACTTCGAGCAACGTCAGTCAGTCAGTCAGTCAGGGATGGAAGCAGCAGAGACAACAAGCTAAAATGTAACGGGATAAGCTTCAAGTGACCCGGGCATGTGTCCTCTTTCTCTTTATTTCTCTTGTGCTGATTCATTCTTCTTCTTCTTCTTCTTCTTCTTCTTCTTCTTCTTCTTCTTCTTCTTCTTCTTCTTCTTCTTCTTCACCCAAAGACGCTCATACCGAACAAACGCTAATACATACATACGTACATTCGCATAAACTCTTTCCAACAAATTACTACTACGAACATTTGATACCCATACCCTTCTAATTGAACTTTAATTTCTACCACAATTCAGGTTATCTTTTTCATTAATAAATTTCTATTTTAAAATCCAAAATGGATATTTTATTCTTCCACACTAATTTACACATTCCAATCTACAACCAACCTTGTCATGATGATAAATCTGGATAAAACTTATAATCTGTTGGGAGTTCGGTTATGTATGGCACAAGGCTGAATTAATAAACATTAACCATCTCCCCATAGCATCAAATCTACCACCCGTCTCCACATACTCCTGCCATATCTGGTCTGTTGCTTCTGTTATGCAGAGATTCTATATATGATGCAAAAAAAGAATCTGTGATGCTTTTGGTCCTGACCTGGCATCTTTAGTGAATTTCACAAAGCAATAACTTAACGTTCTTGTGCCATTTTTTATAAATGTTTTCATGGTAATTATTCTGATGAACTTTACTTTATGTCGTTATTTCTATCACCCTCTCTAACAAATCTAAACTTATTTATAAATGGAACTTTGGCTGTGTGTGTATGTGTGTGTCTGTGTGTCTGTGTGCGTGTGTGTGTGTCCGTTACCTATAGATTCCGAAACTACTGAACCGATTTTCTTGAACATTTACACAGTTGTACTATAAGCGTCTGCGAGTGTTCTTAGCTAGGTTTTGTGTCGAGGTACCCCCGATAAATATCGAAAATCGATAATCGAAAAAATCGGGGTATAGATGGAGTGGTCCGATTTTAAATCAAATTTTATGCACTCATAGACAAAGACATAAAAAACGATATTCAGAAGTTTCAAGGTTGCAGTTCTTACAATAGTGCAGAAAATCGATAATATATACATATAAAGGGCAAGATGTTTGTGTGTGTCTGCTTATCTGCCTGTATGTCTCTGTTTTTTTTGTTTTTTTCAGCCTTTTTATTTTAGTTTTTGCTTCGGGTTTGGCTCTAAGTAGGTATAATTGTAGTTCTTAGTCTCAGCCATGATACTATTTACTTAGAGGACTTATTTAGCCGTCAAAATTCAGTTTACGACGAAAAAAACTTATTTTATATTGATACCAGGAAATCAAAATTTGACTTACATGCATTCATTTTTCTTTCAGTCTATGGATTTGCTTTAACTGGAAATAATTATTGCTTTTTAGTCTTTCGTGCAAACGTCCAAAGAGTCTGAGCTCCAGGACTATGTATTAGTTTGAAAGCTTTCATTACATCCGAGCAACGCCGGGCTATACTGCTAGTTCTACACATAGGAAATAGTTAGGACTACATAGAGACTCTGAGGTATTCTGGTGACTGCAGTATGAATGCTAAATAAGAATGTGGAGTTTTGTTGTAAGGAATACAGTGGTATTTTGAGTCAGTAATTATGTCTATAAGATAAAACAGATTAAAGATCAGCCTTCTCCTCTCCTTTTTTAGCCTTTTGCTAAATTTTTTATTATATAAAAATAAATATTTATTCTATGGTACAAAGAATTTACTCACAGTACTAGATTGGCGGCAAGGTCTCATTACTTTACAGTTGAAATGGATAGATGTAACCGTAAATTCTATGCTAATAGTTTCTTTTATTACACTTTTTGCTTTTCCAAAAACTTAAACGCATTATCAGTCGTTATTTTCTGATTCCTGTCATTTATTGTTCTTACTCCTTACGTCTTAGTGGCTTTATAACCTTGCTTGCGGTTTAATAATAAAAAAAAATTGATTTTTTCAAAAAATCAAATCTGTTTTTGTAACGATTCTGACTGATCAGCAAAACATTTTTAAAAACATTTTTAGCATTATTCGTTTCGTCGAATTTTCATGTAAATTTTGCTCTAATACAACAAAGAAAACTTTTCGTTAAGGGGCTTTACAAAACACAAAGGTTGAAGAATCTATCGACCAAAACGTATTTTTTTTACAAAAATGTATAGCTGAATACCAAAGTATGAAAGATATATGGA
The DNA here is from genome assembly GCA_037127315.1 of Ascarosepion bandense. Taxonomy (NCBI): domain Eukaryota; kingdom Metazoa; phylum Mollusca; class Cephalopoda; order Sepiida; family Sepiidae; genus Ascarosepion; species Ascarosepion bandense. The sequence goes on from JBBBDQ010000151.1 coordinate 5,158,722, forward strand.
ATAATAATGGAAAAAAATCGTTCCAAGAGATAATCATTGAAACTCTTTAAAAGGTTACATTTTTGTTCATAGACTTTTTTTGAAGTAAGAGAATGGAGAATGGCAAAATTTTGCGTTTCCTGTACTTTTGTTGTTGCTTTTGGCGAGTGAGCCGTGAACAGAAGAAACAACTGTCCCATCTCTCATAATTCTTTCACCCGATTGCTTCTATCTCTATTGCCACACCCAACGAACCATTGATCCCATTCTGGGCTTAGTTCTATGGCTGGTTAAACTTTTCCCATCGACCGGAAAATGTAGACAATGCTACAGCGTTTCTGATGATGAGACAGAGACAATAAATGAATCAAGGTGCACAGGAAAAGTTACAGTGGGCGTGAGAAAGAAAGAAAGAAAGAAAGAAAGAAAGAAAGAAAAAGAGAAAAGGTGTCAGGAAGGTAAATTGAAAGAAAAAAAGAAAGAAATGAAAACAAGTTGTTAAATTGAAAAGAAATTGAAGGAAATTGGGAGAGAAAGATAAAATGAAGAAAGAATGATAGAAATAAAGAAAGAAATTTTGTTGATTTATTTCTTTATTTCTCTCATTCAAAGTCAAAGAGAGGTATTAAAATAAAGTGAAAGAAAGAAATAATGAAAGAAAAAAGAATGAGAGAAAGAATAAATTAAGCGTGAAATGAAGGTATATTGAAAGAAAGAAAGAAAGAAGGAAGGAAATACAGTAAGAAAGAAAGAAATGTAAATGAAGTTAAGTAGAAAAAATAGGAAAGAGAGAGAGTGAGACAGACAGACAGACGGACAGACAGATAGACAGAGACAGAAACAAAGAAACAAAGAGAGATTAAAAAAATAGAAAGAAATAATGACATAGATAAATAAATAAAAAGAAAAAAAGTAGAAATGAAATTAAAGTGAAAGAAAGAAAGGAAAACATGAAGGTAAATTGAAAGAAAGAAAAACAGGAAAAAATGAAATGGAAACAAAAGTGACAAAAATGAAGGAAACTGAGAAAGAAAGAAAGAAAGAAAGAAAGAAAGAAAGAAAGAAAGAATAAAATAGACACTGGAAAATTGAAAGACAGAAGTGAGGAAAGAAATGGAAATCAAGTTAAAATGAAAAAAAAAGGACACGGGGAAAGAAAAAAGAAAGAAGGTTAGAGAGAATAAAGTAAAAGAGACATGAATGTAAATACAAAGAAAGAAAGAAAGAAAGAAAGAAAGAAAGAAAGAAAGAAAGAAAGAAAGAAAGAAAAAGAACGGGAAACACGAAATAAAGAAAGAATTGGAAACGACATTAAAGGGAAAGAAATAAAGAAAACGGAGAAAGAAAGAAAGAAAGAAAGAAAGAATTGGAAACGACGTTAAAAAGAAAGAAAGAAAGAAAGAAAGAAGGATTTCGAAACGAAGTTAAAGGGAAAGAAAGAAAAATGAAAGAAAGAAAGAAAGAAAGAAAGAAAGAAAGAATAAACAAAAGAAAGAAAGAATTGGAAACGACGTTAAAGGGAAAGAAAGAAAGAAAGAAAGAAAGAAAGAAAGATTTGGAAACGACGTTAAAGGGAAAGAAAGAAAGAAAGAAAGAAAGAGTTGGAAACGACGTTAAAGGGAAAGAAAGAAACAAACAAACAAAAAAAGAAAGAAAGAATTGGAAACGATATTAAAGAGTAAGAAAGAAAGAAAGAAAGAAAGAAAGAAAGAAAGAAAGAAAGAAAGATTAAATAAAATAAATAGATAAATAAACCGAAACAAAATGACGTTGAAGTGAAACAAGTGAATGTCAAACGAGAGAAAAAAGAAGAATTAAGAAAGAAAAAAATGAAAGAAAGAACGAAAAACAGGAAGTAGAAAGAAATGGAAAAGATGTTATGGTAAACAAATGAAAAAAAAAACGGGAAGAGAACGATAGAAATAAAAAAGAAAGTGAAAATAAAAAGAAAGAAAGAAAGAAATAAAGAAAGAAAGAAAGAAAGAAAGAAAGAACGAAAGAGGTAAAATCCATAAGGCCAAGCGAGAAAAAAATAAAAATATAGGTTATCAAATGATAAGTAAAAAAAAGAAAAAAAGAAACTTTTATCATGTGACAAATATTAGATACATTAAATTAGCATACATGAAAAATGAATCTAAGAACACAGAAAAGTGCTGGTTGAAGTAAACCAAAATGTCAGTTGACCCAAAGTGTTTTGAGTTCAATACGTGGCTACAGAAGTGTTGAACAAAATTTAAAGAATCGAGTAACTAAATGGAATTAACTGAAGTTAAAATATAAAAAGGCATGACACGTGGAATTAGAACAATCTACCTTCGTGGATGTACTTTGTGGTGCAGTAGATATCGACTCAGAACAACAAAACGGAGAGCCGAGTTCGAATTCCAGTTGAATTCATTGCATTCACGCAGGCAGAAATACGCTTGGTAAAGGTATTAATCCATCTATTCCCTCCAGTTATGGGTTAAATAATAAGACAGATTCGGTTCTATAGTCTTGGCTGGCAACCAGTCTACCGCAGAAATCAATGTGGGATAATCTTCTGCCTAGTCAGTCATGTCTCTTTCGAGACATGATCGCCCAAGCGTGTATCATGTATGGCACTTAACTGACTGACCCCACTGGGGTAATTTACCCCGGGGTTGGGAACCATGGTATCATTCTGGTGGGCAACCAGTCTACCGTAGAAAGCAATGGCAACCTACTGCGGGATGAAATTCTGCCCAGTCAGTCATGTCTCTTTCGAGACATGATCGCCCAAAGTGTGTATCACGTATGGCACTTAACTGACTTTCGTGGACTAAAAGAGTTCAAGTCGAAATTTCGACGTATATTACCTGAAGAAGGCCGAAATGTCGCGTAACTCGAGTTGCACTGTTAATGGATGCCTAATGTTTCCTTATAATGAAAAAGTTTACGGTTGTACGCTTGTTTAAAAACACCAACTGAGGGTTAGGAATACAGTTGACCCGGGATTAAACCTGTAGTGGCCGTTGTGTTCACAGTCGTCTTTCATTTACTGTTCTTTTAGCTGCTGTCTATCGCTCTGTCTGTTAATGAGGTTCGTTCCCACTTCTGTATTTATTTAAACTCTTTTGCCCCACCCCGACATCTCCGTTACATTTCCTTCTTGTTCTGTGTTTCCATCATTTTTTTTTCGTGTGTGTCCATGTACTTATTGGTCTTTCTTGCTCCAATGTCGACTGTCTATTGACATTTCTTTACTGTTTATTATTGTCCTCAACTCTTCTTTGACTTTGGGATGGGGATCGTTGGGAGGAGGGGATGGATTTCCTGTTCACAAATAAAAAAAAACACCCATGCTTAAATTTTTCATTTTCTTTATACTTAAAACACACTTTATCGGAAAATAATACTTTTATTTAAAATTTCCTTATTTCCTATAATCTTTCAGGAAGTTAATACGTATATACTTTCGGATATAAACACAAGCAAACACCTACAGAGATTATCTATAAATTTACCAATTTCTTGTTTCATATATATACATTGTAAGATGATAATTTGTACATGTTTTAAACTATAATATATATATTGAATTGTGAATGGGAATAGGAATGTATCTTTAAATGTTGCGCAATAGAGCTTATATCCGACATATGTAGTGTAAGTTTCCTTGATAATGTTATTGTCGTAATAATCAGCATTATATTAATTTTGTTCTCAGAGATACAATCACACAAAGAACATTTAAACTGATATACAATGTTGGTCTTTTTCAAAGCACTAGCTGAAAGAAAGGGGTTATTGCAGATGATTAAGTTGGCTGTGTTAAATTTAGTATAGTATATAAATAGTTTTATTTACTTACTAGGCTGAATGTGGAATACATTAGACCTTATGAGTTTTTTGGGGATTTTTTTTTTATCTTAGGATAAAATTGACCACGGTATAGAAGATTGATATGTTTATGCTTACTTTAAGAGGTATATATATATATATATATATATATATATATATATATATATATATATATATATATATATATATATGTGTGTGTGTGTGTGTGTGTGTGTGTGTGTGTGTGTGTGTGTGGCCGAGTGGTTAGAATGTTCGTTTTTGACCATGGATCCTGGGTTCGAATCTCACTATAGTCGATTTGTCAGGAAGATGACTTCTTGATATTATTGGCGATTTCTGAAATATATGCAAGTTTCATTAAAAACGACTGACAAACAAAAAAATGATTAAAATTACAAAAAAAAAACAAAATTATTTACGAATTCACATGTGCCTTATGGAACTGTTTTTCTGATTAAAAAAATTCATAAATAAGTATATTAGATATACTACAACATAATTAACAAGAAGACTCACGTTGCATGTCTCTGACCATAACTCTATTAAATCTCATTTAAATACACATCGTAACCTACCAATTTATATTAATACCATAGTCGTTGATAATGCAAACCTAATAGCATCATCCACATAAAGGCTGAAAATAATGGAAGCATTATTAATAAGAAAGTTAACGCCAAAACTCAATAATATCAACTATGAACATGGTCACAAAGTGCTGACCATGTTTAGAAAAAAACTTTACTATAATTCTAGATACATTCATAAAACAATCCATATATTTAGTTAAAAGTAAAAAGAAAATTCATTCTTTATAATGGCTAAAGTTATAGCTTGATGGGTAGTTTTTTTTTTAATGAAACCAGATTCGTGGGAAGATAGAAACCTTTTTTGACAGTAAACCCTGCGGAGTTTTATTGAAAAGGTATTGTTGATAAACAAATACGGAAATTACTTATGACTCAACCTCAGGTTTCTAGGTTACTAGTCATGCTTCAACCCCTTTATACTCGTAAATCGTGCTATTGAAATGCTGCTAAAAGTGTTTAAACATGGGCGAAATTGATCAATGTTTATATGAGACACACGCTCTTGATGACTGTTTAAATTTAGAAAGAGAAAACATCTTCAAAGGTATTAGGCGTTTTTTTTTTTGCAAAAAGCTGATTCAGCCTCTGTCAAAATAAACGGCCTTGAATAGAAAGCCTTGAATTAGAGCTTAGAGTCTGGCACAAGGCTGTAAATGTAAGGACACCACCACATGAGAAACGTACTTATTACATGATCAATGGTTGAATAAGAAACAAGTAAAAAAAATCTATAGTATAAAAGTAGAGATAATTCTCTGTCCGCCATAAACTGCGTATAATTTTGCCTGAGCGGATGTAATGGTAATATTAACTGTTTCCCTACAAGGAGATGTTTCTCATTCAATGACCGAGCAGCCAGTATTGTTTGCAGTTTGAAATTTATAAATTTTTACGTTTAAAACATTCTTTCAGGAAAGTATGTTTTCTCACTTCCAGTAGCTGTTATCGCTCTTTCCATTATTGATGAGGGAAGGGTTTCTTCTTAATCTTTTTGTTTGAAACGTAAACATATTAATTATATCATTATCTAGACAAAGAGAGGTATGGTAAAGGGTAAAGATTCACTAAAAGTAACACACGACAGAAAGTTGTGGAGAGCCATGATCAAAAACTTCTTACAGGTAAACTGGACACCAAAGAAAAGTGAATAGATTGTAGAACAAAGACAAAGGGTAATGGTAATATTAGTCGTTTCCTTATAAGGAAACTTTCGGCATTCATTGACCAATCAGCCAGTACTTCTTGTGGTTGAAAATTATAAAACCTTTGTCTTAAAGCAATCTTTCAGGAAAAAATAAGTTTCTCAATTCCAATAGCCGTTAATGCCCTATCCAGTAATGATGGGAGAAGGGTTCAATCCTAACCTTTTTATTCTAAATGTGAACATATTGATTTTGTCATTATTTAGACAAAGAGGAATACGGTAAAGAGTAAAAATTCACTGAGAGCAACAAAAAGCAAGAAGTTGTGGAGACCCATGATCATCTACTTCCTAAATTTTGTTCTGCTCTAGAAAAAAAAAATTCTTCTTTTAGAAAGTACCCTACTCTGAAATTATGTTCCACTGGGCTTATGGTGAAAAGATATATGATCCAGGCGATCTGTGTAGATCCCAGCATTCCCTAGTGGGACCGGAAGTGCTTACAATCATCACCACCAGGGATGTGTGTTATAACAATGCGTATTATCAGGAGGAAAAACAACTCGAATTGGTGTAATGGTTAGCAAACTTGTCTCGCTAGAATCATTAAAATTTAGTTTTTCGATTCTCACTGGGTGCTCCATACATTCGGCCTTGTGCCGCATCTAAGTTGCGTTTAGAAGATCACCTCGACTTGGTGTAATCGTTAATCAATCTTGTTTCGCTAGAAGAATTACGATTGTTTAGGGAGCTGGGTTTTCAGTGGGTGCTCCATTCTTTCGACCTTGTGCCGCATCTAAGAAAATCGCTTTGTATTACGAGCAGGAAACCTGTTCGAAAAAGAATACTTCATAAAAAAGAACTGTTTATTGGAATACCTTGTTTTAAAAAATGTGGAAAAAAAAAAAAGAAGAAAAGCAGCGATCAGTTTGTGCCGAGAAAAATATTCTTAGAAATTGTTCTCAGAATAAAAGACATTCTCTATCTTCATAAAAAAATAAAAAAAAACAATTGTAAGATTTTTTTGTCTTGTAATCGGACGCGTTAAGTGTCTAATTTATAAAAAAAAATACGTGTTTACAAATCTTTAAGCGGTATTTTCCCCCCTAAGAAATACAACAGAAAAAAAAACTGAAACGATTTCGTCTACTTGTTGACTGCAGCGTAAATGGTCTTTTGTTAAAAAAATATCAAAGAACTGACCTCGATTGAATAAAACCACTTTATTTTGATACGTATTTTTTAAAACTATATATTTATTTGTGGTGTCTTTTTACTCGCATTTATTTATTTATAATTCTTAGTATTTCTAATTCCTCCTTAAAGAAAACCGTGGAAAAATTTTTTTACAATATTTTCTTAAATTTAAAAAAAAATGGAACAAATTTTTCTACAAATTGATTTCTGAGACAAACAATATTTTTTCGAGAAGCGAATGGTTTTGGAAAAGGATTTATAAAAAAAAACATAAAATTAATAACATGAATAACAGCTTACCCTAATTAATGGCTAAAAATATCAAACAAACACACACATCTGTCTATATATATATATATATATATATATATATATATTAAAAAAAATAATGGCTGGACACTCGTATTCGAGCATACCCGTCTACCAGGACGGCTAGTTCATCCCAATGCTTGCTTAGGCACACTTGTGTTTGTTCAACACCCACAGAGCCAACTGCGGTTTATACTGCAACTATTCTGAGCAGAAAGAAGGTACAGTTCCTGGGAGGTCTAAACAAGGCCGGGATGATCAAAGACTCGGTCACGATGACTTACGACTTCAAACTCGCAAAACCATCCACGGCACCTCAAATTCACTCACAACGCTTGGGTCGAAACGTGGTATGTTTACAGACACTTTCCAAAGGAGCCTCTCTGTCTCTCTCCCACTCTCTCTCTCTCTCTCTCTCTCTATATATATATATATATATATATATATATATTAGTCATCCACATACAAGCCTGTTTCGCTGTATCACAGTTCATCAGTGTGGCTAGACACATCTACTTGCTTCAGGCCGGGATCGAAACTCGACCGATTTGGTGTCATTCGGAGTCACTACACTGCTAAGCCATAGGCGCATGGAATTAGAGAAGGGAAATTTTAACGTATTGTATGTAACAGTGGAACCTGGTGTATGCGACCCCCGTCGTCAGCGACCCACTGCTATTAGCGACCATTTTTGCTATGCACAGATTTGCTAATGTTAATTGACCCCCAATGAGCGACCTTTTCCAAAACGCCACCACCGACCAGCATGAAAGAATAAAAATCACTGGTCAAGCGACCACTTAAACAAAAATTCATTTTGGCAGTAGAGTCCTAACTTCCAAATTAGGGGAATTTAAGTTAGTATGTGTCTTTTCACTGGAACTGTTCAACTTGTACAGCAAGAATATTTTGAGTACCCGAGAAGTTATGCCTGGATTCGTAATCGGAGGCCACAATTTAAACAACCTAAGGTACGCAGATGATACAGTACTGATAGCAGACACAGAAAGGAAACTACAAGACCTCCTCCAGAAGGTATTCATTTTACAATAATTATTGAATTACTGAAGATACCAGGCAGCAGAAACCTGGGTTGCGTAATATAACTCGTTTACAAATGAAGAATATTCAAAAGTTCTACGATATAATTGTATTAAACACTTTTAATGCAACTCTGTACTGGTTTAATTTAATTATGAACAAGAACTAAATAATTAAATAATAATAATAATAATAATAATATATATATATATATATATATATATATATATATATATATATATATATATATTGTAAGGTAATTATTATTAACTAGTTTACGGTAATAATTCAGAATAAATATTAATTGCTGTATTTTTATATTAAGCGTTGCTGTAAATTAATGTTTTGAACGTTGCAATTATATTCTTCGTTTTCTTTATTTGATATCTATCTATCTATCTATCTATCTATCTATCTATCTATCTATCTATAATTTTTTTAAACAACCTGTATGAAAGATGTAATTTTTTCAGAAATGGAGATATTTGAAAAATCCGGTTTTCTTTTTGTCTTTGTTCACTCACACACACACACACACACACACACACACACACACACACACACACACACACACACACACACATTTATATGAGTTGAATATATAATCACAATCCAACAAGTTGATAGAATAAAGTCATAGAATAAAACAGGAAACGTCATTTAATCAAACATGTTTCACTTTTTTTAAGCTTATTTAAAAAAAAAATTCAGTCTCTGAAGAAACTTTAATAAAAAAGAAAAGTTTCCTATTTTGATCTTTATCTAAACTTATTTATAAATGGAACTTTGTGTGTGTGTGTGTGTGTGTGTGTGTGTGTGTGTGTGTGTGTGTGTGTGCGTCTGTCTGTGTTTGTGTGTGTGTATCTGTTACCTATAGACACCGAAATGGCTGAAACGATTTTCTTGAAAATTTACACAGTTGTACTATAAGCGTCTGCGAGTGTTCTTAGCTAGGTTTTGTGTCCAGGTACCCCCGATAAATATCGAGAATCGATAATCAAAAAAATCAGGTTATAGAAGGAGTGGTCCGATTTTAATCAAATGTGATACACTCATAGACAAAGACATAAGAAACGATATTCAGAAGTTTCAAGATTGCAGTTCTTACAATAGTTCAGAAAATTTGATATCGATACAAGGAAATCAAAATTTGACTTACATTTTTCTTTCAGTCTACGGTTTCGCTTTAACTGGAAACAACTATTGCTTTTTAGTCTTTCGTGCCAACGTCCAAAGAGCTCCAGGACCATGAATTAGTTTTGAAGCTTCCATGTCACCCGAGTAACGCCGGGCTATACTGCTAGTTTTATTATATTGTCGGATGCCGTTCCATAATATTCGACACATATATAGGCTTATACTGTCATATGTAAATAGTGGTAAGTATAAATATGTGTGTACAACTATACACGACCGTATACGAATGTAAATATGAGTATAAATAAATATACATAAACATATACACACATGTACATGCACATACACTACCGGCCAGAATTATTAGGCCACCCCAGTGTTTTAAAATAATGACGTATTTCATACTATTTTTCAGTATTTATTGCCAAGTGGATAATCGTAAATGAAAATAGAATGGTTCTTTTGTTAATACTGCACAACAACATGTGCATCAAATGAATTTATATTTAATAATTACCTATATTGCAGTTTCATCAAGGAAAGAATGAAGAAAATTTAGGGTGATTCGGACGAGGCCATCTTTGCTTCCTTGCCTTGTAAAATTTTGCAAAGTAATAATAACAAAAGAACCACTCTATTTTCATTTTAAATTATCCACGTGGCAATAAATACTAAAAGTAGTATGAAATGCATAAGTTCATTTAAGAAAATGTGGGTAGCCTAATAATTATGGCTGGTAGAGTATATTAGAAAGAGTAAAGCCTATTTGATGTGCGTGTGTGCCTGGATGTGTATGACCACAAGTGTCTATCGATAGGTGTTGGTTAGCACAGAAATTCTTCGGGGTCAAAACCCCAAAGTGAATTTCCATTCTGATTAGCCACGCACACACACAAAAGAAACACCCACATACATTCACAGTAAACCGAAAGTATTTGTCATTTGAATGTAAATCATCTGCACAACAACACCAACATTGCCTGATGATGAGAATTATTCTCGAAACATAGAAATTTCCATGTATGAAAAATTGACATAACCATTTATATATATATATATATATATATATATATATATATATATATACAGCATGTACAAGTGAAAAAAGCGCTTTAATACATGCATATACCTGGTCGGATATCTCAGAATGTTGGTTGGTTGGATGTTTTGTTTTTATGGCGTATCAACCTCGGCGGGTCATTTATTGCTAACTAAATTTTTATTTATTTATTGCTGGTAATACCTTTTTCTTTCAACAATTTATTGTTGTTTTTTTTACATAAGTTTTGTGTCTAGTAATATATTTTTTCTTTTCGAGTATCAAGATTCATTGGAATTTGTTTTTAAGGGCAGGATCCTCAAGTCCTACCTTTGTTATTTAACCATAACTGGAGGGAAGGGACGGAGTAATACCTTTCCCAAGAGTATCAGTGCTTAAGTGAATGCAGGATGTTCAACTGGAATTCGAACTCGGCTCACCGATTTATCTTTCCGAGCCGATATCCACTGCACCACAACGCTCATCCGTCACTAAACGCTTACAGCACCTGGTATTCCCAAGCGGTCACCCATCTAAGTACTGACCAGGCTCAACGTTGCTTAACTGCGGTGATCAAGCGAGAACCGGTGTATTCAACGTGATAGGCCGTAAGCCTCTAAGAATGAATATATGTTCGTTTCGTATGCGTGTGTGTGTGTGTGTGTGTCTGTGCGCACGTGTGTGTGGCTATAAATGTGTACACAAAACATAATAAAAAGTCCCTGAATTGAAAAATGGAATACCAAATGAATCTTATACGGGTATTGGGAAAGCAAACTAGGTCAGAGGTATACGGACTCTCTGCAAGTATCAAGTCAGGAAGTGATAAACTAGAGCAATTAATTTGATTTAAAATACCCACTTATCCTCAGATATTCCAAGACATTTTAGTAACGTAGATTTTTGTCTGTTTTTTTTTTTTTTTTTTTTTTTTTTGCATTTTAACCTGAGGAATCATATGAGAGCCTATATTTCTCTTTGTCTAATTATCTTCACTTTTGTTTCGTGGACTAAAACATTCAACGAACACGCAGGGCTTATATAGCTTTACTTTCTTTTATTCAAACTGATGACGCCAAAGAGAATATGAGCTTCCTCTGGCGAAACACGTCTTTGATAAAAAAATTTTACCATGTCTCATTATCAAAAGCCTACGTTAAATAAAATATCATTCACGACAGGAGATGGTATCTTGAAGTGCACACACACACACACACACACACACAATATATATATATATATATATATATATATGGAAGAAGTTATACAGTTCTGGGAAAAAATATGGGCTTACCCAAAAGAACATAACAAAGTAGATTGAATTGCACAAGAGATAGAACGAATAAAAAATAAACCAGAACAGACATGGGCTGGAATCACAGAAGAGGATGTTAAATGTGCACTGAAAAAAGCACACAATTGGAAAATTTCAGGCATAGATAAAATTCCTAACTTTTGGCTATATTATTTAAATACAGCACATAAAAGACTAGCCAAAGAACTCCAAGAAATGGTTAATGATCCCACTAAAATTCCTGCATGGATGACCAAAGGAATTACATATCTTCTACCCAAGAATGGTGACACAAACAACCCGAAAAACTACAGAACAATTACATGCCTTCCGACAGCATACAAACTATTAACATCTATTTTAACAAAACAGAAATATCTCTTTTTGGAAAGAAATGATATATTACCGCTTGAACAAAAAGGGTGTAAACGTGGCTGTTACCGCTGTAAAGACCAATTGCTTATAAACAGAATGATCCTGGAAAACTGCTACAATACAATGAAAAATCTTACGACTGCCTGGATAAATTATCATAAGGCATTCGATAGTGTACGACATTCCTGGATCTTGAAGACTTTAAATATATACAAGATATCACCCGTCATCATCAACTTCATCAAACAATGCATGCCAATATTGAAAACAACTCTTTACCTTAATCATATAAATGGAACCTATAAGTCTGGTGAAATAAACAGTGGTATATTTCAAGGTGACACTTTATCTCCCTTGTTCTGCATATCACTAATAGCACTAGCCAGCCAACTTAACAAGACAGAATAAACTAGCCCAAAAGAAAATAAGCCATTTATTTTATATGAATGACTTAAAGTTGTATGCTAAGAATGATAATGAGCTGAAAGGTCTTCTGCAAACTGTAAAATGTTTTAATGAAGATACTGGAATGACATTCAATTTGAATAAATGTTCTAAAGCTACAGTTTTACGTGGATCGCTACAGCAAATATCCTCATTTAGCTTAGACCCTGCTGTAACAATAAAAGAATTAAAGCCAAAAGAAGCTTATAAATACCTAAGTGTAAATGAGAGTGAAAAAATCACCATAAAAAATAAAATAAATAGTGTGTAAAGAGTACTATAGACGGTACGACTGATATTAAAAACTAAATTGAATTCTCAGAACAGAATTATGGCCATTAATAGCCTTGCAATCCCAGTTGTCTAATATAGTTTCAACATCTTAAAATGGACTCTAAATGACATCAGGCGAATGGATTCTAAAACAAGAAAGCTTCTTTCTAAGCATAAGATGCATCATCCAAAGGCTGATGCAGACCGTCTATACATACTCCGTAAAGAAGGTGAAGGAGGTCTTATTCAGCAAGAATTGTCATACAAGACAACAATAATTGGCTTACTAACATACATAGAAACAACAAAGGACTGGATGATACAATTAGTCAAGCAACGTGAAGAAAGAAAAATATTCAATAATAAAAGAAGGCATTAAATACAATTATTGCGGCAAAAAATATGAAAATGAAAACCAAAGGTAAAGCTCTTGAACAGATGAAACAGCGCTGGCAAGACAAACCTCTGCATGGGCAATATCCAGAACGTGCCAATAAACCCGATGCTGTTAAAGTTATACTCATCGATGGTTACGTGCATCTGGATTAAAGTCTGAGACTGGAGGCTTTATTCTTGCAGCGCAAGACCAAAGTCTTTTCACTAGGAACTTTCAGGCAAATATTATACATAATAACGTGGATCCAAAATACAGGTTCTGTGATAAATACCAAGAAACAATAGACCATCTAATCGCAGGACGTTCTGTACCTTCCCCAAATGAATATTAAAATCATCACGATAGAGTGGGACAACATTTACATTGGACAATGTGCAAAAACTATGAAAAATATGTAAACAAACACTAGTATGAACATCAACTGCACCGGTTACAGAAATAGAAGATGTCACCATTTTATGGGATTACACCATCTAAACAGACAGGAAAATTGAAGCAAATAGGCCGGACATTATTGTTAAAAACCAAAAAGAAAAAACTTGCCTATTAACTAATATGGCTTGTCCAGTGGATTTTAACATAGCAACCAAGAAATTCGAGAATTGTCAAAATATAAAGACCTGGAAATTGAAATAGAAAAAATGTGGAAATTGAAAATAAGAATCGTGCCAGTGATAATAGAGGAATTGGAATGATAAAAAAATGGAACAAAACAACACATTGAAAGAATCCCTGGAAACCCCAGCTTAAGAGATATACAAATAATTGTCTTTTTAAGTACAGCCCACACATTAAGGAGAACTTTGTCTATGTAACGCTAGGAATGTTAGGGGAGATAGAAAAACATGAAATGGAGCAATAACAACACACCACGACCTGCCTTAGGTCTTTCCGCAGACTTGGTAGGTAGTGCGTCCATAGCAGAAATCGAAATATGATGAAAAATGACATAATAATAATAATAATAATAATAATAATAATAATAGATGTAAATACTAGTTCTTGTGTACTATTAAATTAGCAACTTCTTCGGGAAGCATGTTGCAAATTTGTACTTTTTTTTTTAATGAAAACAAGAAAATTTGAAGTATGTACTCTAGTTCCATTTTCACAATCGATAATGCTTAAAGAAACACAATTTTTAACAAGATGATATCATGCACAACAACAACAACAACAATAATAATAATGATAATAATAATAATAATATGAAAAAGAAAGCCAAGGATAAAGCTCTTAAACAGATAAAACAACGCCGGCAAAACAAACCTCTGCATGGCCATTATCCAGAACGTGCTAATAAAACCAATATTGATAAAGTTAAAACTCATCGATGGATTAAAGTCTGAAACTGAAGCCGTTATGCTTGCAGCGCAAGATCAAAGTTTTTCACTAGGAACTTTCAGGCAAATATCATACGTAATAATGTGGATCTAAAATGCAGGTTCTGTGATAAACACCAAGAAACAATAGACCATCTAATCTCATGTTGTTCTGTATTTGCTCCATACGAACACAAGAAAAATTAATGACATGTTAATGAAAATTGCTGCAGATATACACTTATATATATATATATATATATATATATATATATATATATATATAAACACCAAGAAACAATAGACCATGTTGTTCTCTATTTGCTCCATACGAACACAAGAAAAATTAATGACATGTTAATGAAAATTGCTGCAGATATACACTTATATATATATATATATATATATATATATATATATATATATATATATATAAAAGAAAAAATTAAGGCAGATACGTTATTTCATGTTAAGTCCTATTATGACCAAAAACTAAGTAATTAAACAATATATATATATATATATATATATATATATATATATATAATTAGTTTTTGGCCATAATTATATTAGATCAGTACCCAGTTGTATTAAAAAGTGCTTTCTGCATATTGTAGAGTTTTTGAATATTTTTCATTTAAAAATTAGTTATTTCCGCAACCTAGGTTTCAACCTTTCAGTAACTTTAAGTGATTTATAATAACTGATTTTCCAATATTTTTCAAACGTACAACAGGGATTTATACTGACGCGGTTCTGGAATATTTAAACAATTGAAAAGTTTGAAAATTAGGGCGGAGTTATTTGAGAATCGTAAAACACTTTCATCCAGGTTTGTATGATCCTAAGATGTATCTGTAGGTGAGATTCCATCAAGATTTTACTCTTGAACTTTCATTCTGTAATTGTTTGTTGTTCTGGAAACAACAGAATGGCTAACTTTTCGTCTTGGCACAATCTGCTGACATTACTACCGTTGTGAGGTTTGGCTTCTTTTTTTTTTTACTATACTCCATGTTATATATTTTTCTATATTTTTGTTTTAATTTCAACACGTGGGTAGCCAGTTTTTATATATATCGCGCACATGCAGGCGTACACAACAAATGTAGAAGAAAAATTAACCTTACACCAATGAAAACTGAATTTTTTAAACAAAATATATAAGTAAAATAAAACGAGAAAACAAACAGTCAAATACTGTTATCTCCTGACGAGTGCACAAAGTGATTGCTTGGTGTTATTCTTTGACTATTTTAAGTTGAGATGCTGAAAATAACATCAATTATCTTAGTGACAAATTTTATATTTTTATTAATCACACACACCTACACACACACACACACGCACACACACACACACGTGTATGCGTGTGTGCGTATGTGTCAAAATATTTGTCATTCCTCACCCCAGTTTCGCCAGCCATTCTCACAAGGTCATAAAGCCTGCTACCTTCTCCTGTCCTTTTTTTACCTTTGACATATCCTGTGAGTGTCAAAATCTCTAAAGCTTATTTCCTCATCGTGCGTCCTAGAAAGTTCAGCTGTCTCGATTTGATTCTGAGTACAAAGGTCCTTTTTGTATTTTTTCTCTCAAGACTTCGTTATTCACAACGGTATTCTAAGCATCCTTCTGTATCACCAAATTTTTGTTGCTACCGGGTTTCTCTTCATCTGGTGTTTTTTTCTGAGGAGAGGTGGGGGAGCTATGGGAGATTTTGCAGCATTCTTTGCCATACAGGCCATTTGGCATTACGTCGCATTTCAGCATTTCAGTACTCTTTTTTTTTAAGTTAAAGCCTCTTTCTTCGTACTTTGCTCAGATCTTAGAATGTATCTTCTGCTATTTCAATGACCCGTTCGGTTTTCAGTGTCGAATTTTGCATCCTCTGCTAAAACTATGATTAATCTTTCGTACTTGTTACAATTTTGAGATTTCTTGTCTACATACGTGTATATACAGCGCACGTGAAGCGTTTGAGTGAGCATGATGACGTAGAAGTATAATTTAGAAAAAAATAAACTTAAAAGAGTTTTTTCCCTTATTTTTTTAAAAGAAGCATTTTTAGTTTTCCTTGTGACATTCAACTCAGTGAAGTAAGTCAAATTCCATTAGTAATTTTCCGCAGTGAAGCGTAATAAAGCACTTTTTTGTTCTTCACTTGATGAAGATTTCCTGCTTTATCCATTCATCAGCAGATACGTTCAAGAAGCAAATTTTGAAGAAAGAATTCAACCGAAAAAGAGCGGATTTTTACATACACTTATATATATATATATTCTTTTACACACTAAATTCATTTTTTAATAACAGCAACAGTTGAAAAAACAAAACAGAAAAAGAAGATATAAAAAAAAAAAACACGAAAACTAACAATTTATCTTTCTTGCTGACAATGAAAGCTTTCTTATAATAAATCTTTCTATCACTAACGCGTCCAGTCCTTTATTTAATTTCTTCTTTCTTTCTCCCGTATCTTGGTATTTCTTTTTTCGTATTCCGCTGTCTAATTTTCGAGGAACTCTCAAACAGTTCGCGGAAAAAAAAGCAGGTTATGTGGAAACTATTAACATATTTTTTAAAAAATATCTGTTTGCAGTAAAATAAACTTGGATTTGCGTGTTATCCATCACACGCGTCGAAAATATTTCGTGATAATAGGTTGAAGTTTATACCAGTTTTTATAAAGAAAAACGCGCACAAAAATACAAAAAAAACAAAAAAAAAACTAAGAAAACAGCACTCTTTGAAACAGCAGAAATTTTATCAAAATTGAAGCAACGACTAGCATCAAACTTATGACAGAACTTCATTGGAATATTAAGAACATTATTGGTGCTATTAGAAAAGTTAATAGGGACAATTCTCTCCCCGCCCTCAAAATCGACAATTTAAAAATGTATCACTCTTGTCAAAGAAAGATGAGACATATTTAAACTATTTATATTGTTCGGACTGTTGTCCACATCTTCATTGTCATATTCACGATGTTTCGGCTGTTGTACGCTCCAACCTTCTTCAGGATGTGTCTATATTTCTGAGATGAGATACTGTAACTATTTATACTTTTAACATTATCCAAACTGCTGTTCTCGTCTTATTGACATATTCACGGCCGTTGTACGCTCCGACCTTCTTGAGAACCTGTCTATATTTATGTGATGAGGTATTTTAATTATTTACACTATTTAGAATATCCAAACTATTGTCCCCATTTTTATTGTCATATACACGACGTTTCACGTATTGTACTCTCCGGTTTCAGGATCTGTTTATATTTCTGAGATGAGGTATTGTAACTATTTACACGATGTACATTATTTGAACTGTTGTTCTCATCTTTTGTGTCATATTGGCGATGTTTCAACCGTTGTACGCTCTGCTCTACTTCAGGTGATATACGTTGGAATTTTGAACTAAATCTTTTATTTTGTCCACTAGGATAGATTGTTTTAGTTCCACGTACCATGCCTTTCATGGATATCTCAGTTTTAGTTTATTTTCCTTTAGTAACACAAGTTCCCAAATTTTTTTCACTCTTCTGTGACCGGATATTGAACTCACAACTCTTTAGTGTCAACTCTCTGGATCACTTCAACCAACATTTTTATCCAATATCAAAAATATGAACTGCAAAATCGTATTACCCTTTGTAATGCAAATGATTGAGGACTTTTGGAAACTTAAATAAAATTTAAATAAAACCTAAAAAAATATGGATTCACTACTTTTTAATCCTTTTTAAAAATTATTTCTATCGCAAATACAAATAAAGTTATAAATCTTTTAAAGTGCGCACGAAGTTTATGGACACTCTGTATATTCTATATTCTGCATATGTTTGCGAGAGATTTGGACAATTAAATTTCCAGTGGAGAGACTTCAGTTTTATGTTGAAACAGATCATGTTACACTACGCTTTTAGACGAAAGCAACTGCAGCTGGAGAAGTCATCAAACGCGAACCTCTGACTTGATTTACTCCGGCACACCTAAGCACATATGCGCAGGGCATCCAGCTCGTCGCCATGACAAAAGCTGGACCAAGAGATTCACCGAACTGAGACCATAAAAAACCAAACCAGACTAAGTGGCCAACTGAAGACAAGCCATGCGCCAGATTGGTTCAAGAGAATCCTGCAATGTCAAGAATAAACATCTGTTGGATATGATGTTAGTGGGGGTTCTTTGTTCGGGACTAATTAAAAGCCTGATGACGGTGATCAAAAGCATTTTATTTTTTTCTTTCTTTTTTTAATCAATGGGGAACCTTTCATGAGCTCTTCTGTTTCTGGAGTTTATTTAATGTTCTACATATTCTTTCTTTCGATGATCCGGTCCCTCTGAAAGTTTTCATGTGTTGGCAGTCGGTTACTCTATCTTGTGTTTTAAAACATCATAATTGGTCATAGCTCCT